>JAGFNQ010004602.1:746981-973464 GCA_024364735.1 Boesenbergia rotunda
AGAACCCCCCAGCAAAATGGGATAGTTGAAAGGAAAAATAGAACCCTACAGGAAGCCGCTAGGGCTATGCTCAATGAATTTAACCTAGCTAACCAATATTGAGCAGAAGCAGTTAGTACGGCTTCTACATCCAAAATAGGGTACTAATTAACAAACGACACAATAAAACACCCTATGAATTATACTACCATAGACTTCCAAACCTACATTACCTAAGGGTCTTTGGGTGCAAAGTCCATATCCTAAACACCAAGGATTATCTAGGTAAATTCCAGTCTAAGTCAACTCCAGGCATCTTCCTAGGATATTCAACAACAAGTAGAGCCTATAGGGTTTACAATAAACAAACTAAGAAAATTGAAGAAACAATAAATCTGATATTTTATGAAGAAAATAACTCAAAATCTGATAATCCAGATCTAAATTCATCAAATACTGATCAAGAAGAAAATGAAAATACTGCTGAACCTTTAATTGAACCCCTAAATGAACTAAATATTGAACCAACCATTGAGACAATTAAACAAGCAATTGAACCAACCCAAGTGGTTGAACCAATCACTGAACCAAACCGTCCAACCGGACCTGAGGCTGAACCAAGTTCCAGAAAAACTAAGAAACCCAGACTCAGTCACCCAACTGATCAAATTGTGGGTGATCCAACCTTAAGAGTCAGAACTAGGTCCACCTATAAGAACCTTAGTCAGATTGCGATGATTTCAAAAATTGAACCTAAGACCATAGATGAAGCCTTACCTGATCCTGATTGGATCATAGCAATGCAAGAAGAGTTAGCCCAGTTTGAGAGGAACCAAGTCTGGGAACTAGTACCTAAACCTGAGGGCAAATCCATTATTTATACTAAGTGGGTTTTTAGGAACAAGCTAAATAATCAAGGAGAAATAGTAAGAAATAAAGCCCACTTAGTAGCCAAAGGGTTTAGTCAAGTAGAAGGGTTAGATTATGACGAAACCTATGCCCCAGTAGCTAGACTTGAGTCCATTAGGATGTTGTTAGCCTTTGCATCCCATAAAGGATTTAAGCTCTATCAAATGGATGTAAAGTCAGCTTTTCTAAATGGATTTATTAAGGAAGAAGTCTATGTAGGACAACCCCCTGGTTTTGAGGACTTAGAAAGACCTGACCATGTCTACAAACTCACTAAAGCACTTTATGGACTAAAACAAGCACCTAGGGCCTGGTATGAAAGCTTATCAACCTACCTAATTTCTAAAGAATTTAAATAAGGACAAATTGACTCAACCCTATTTATTAAGACCCTAGGAAAAGAAATCTTTATTGCCCAAATCTACGTCAATGACATAATTTTTGGGTCAACCAACTCGAACTTCCTAAAAGAATTTGTTAAAATAATGAAAAATGAATTTGAAATGAGCTTAGTTGGTGAGCTCAATTTCTTTCTAGGGTTACAAATTAAACAAACTAGGGATGGAAACTATGTCCATCAATCTAAATATGCTAAGGAGTTAATAAAGAAATTCAAAATGGACAACTCCAAAAGCATAAGTACCCCCATGGCCACAAATGTAAAAATAGATAGTGACCCTGATGGTAAACCAGTAGACCTTAAACTCTATAGAAGTATGATTGGAAGTTTACTGTACCTTACAGCCAGCAGACCTGATATCCTTTTTGCCGTAGGAATGTGTGCTAGATACCAAACCTGTGCTAAGGAAACACACTTACAGCCCTAAAAAGAATACTAAGATATGTTAAGGGCACCCTAAATGTAAGGATTTGGTATCCTAGAACCTCAACCTTTCACTTGTTAGGATACTTTGATTCTGACTACGCTGGTTGTAAATTAGATAGAAAGAGCACAAGTGGAAGCTGTCAACTATTAGGAAATAGTCTAGTAAGTTGGTGCAGCAGAAAACAACACTGTGTAGCTCTATCCACAACTGAAGCTGAGTATGTAGCCTTAGGAGAGTGTGTAGCACAACTCTTATGGATGATGCACACTCTTAAGGACTTCCAGCTTAACTACACTCAAACTTAAGTCTACATTGACAATATAAGCTCAATCAATCTAACTAAAAACCCAATCCAACATTCCAGAACTAAACATATAGAAGTTAAACACCACTTTGTAAGAGATCATGTAGCCAGGGGTGAGATAATCCTTAAGCATGTAGACTCTAAATCTAACTTAGCTGACATATTCACCAAACCCCTACCTGAGTCTGAGTTCAGCTCACTAAGAAGGCAGTTAGGATTATGCTTGGTAGAATAGGCTTACTTTACTTCTGTTTTTCTTGTTGCTTTACTCGATTTTAAAATCAGCTTCTAAAATAATTTTAAAACTGTCTTACTTGATTTTCAAAATCTTTTTACAATTTTAAAATCAATGCTTCGACTTAGTTTTTTTTGGAAAAACTACCCCCTTCAAAACTAGGGTTTTTTTCGAAAATGGACTTAGCTTAGGCCCTAACCCTAGAACTGCATGCACCTATAGATCTAGAAGCCAGCATCTCACAAGCACCTTAGGGTACTTTTGACTGATAACCTAGAATGGGTTGAGATGCTTAGGTTTTTGCCTTAATTCAAGATGCTTTAAGTTAGTGCATCTGCAGTAATTGGGGCACTAAATACAAATTAAACAGTAATCAGGTTAAGTGTCAAGTTTAGAAAATCTAACTTGAATAGAACACTTAACTTGACTAACCCTAGCGAAAACTACTGCTTATAACAGTTAGTAAGTAGCTAATTGGGTTAGACAAGACCCGACAGAGATATATCAAATTGATTTGGTCTAGTTTATATCTTGAATTGGTTCAGTACAGCACATTAGTCTTTTACTATATCCTTGTGCAATTTAGTTTTTCTACATTTGCTTTGTTTTTTTTTTTTGATATATGGCAAAGGGGGAGAGAGTGAAAAGGAGAGAAGATTTGAAAATTAAAATTTTTTTTTTTAATTTTCAAATATCAAAATTTCAAAATTTTCTTTATCCTTTCTTCAAAAAATACTTAATTTAAAGTTGCCTTCAAAACCATCTTTTTCAAAACTGTTTCAAGTACTTGACTTAAATTGTTTTCAAAAATTTCCAAGTACTTGACTTAAATTGTTTTCAAAAATTTCCAAGTACTTGACTTAAATAATTTTTCAAAAATTGTGTCTAAGTACTTGACCTAAGATGTTTGTCATCTCTAAATACTTATGTTCAAACTTCTCAAATAAGAAAAGTTACTAAGTAAAGTACTAAAAAGAGTGAGAGTTTGTTAAGTATAAAATGTCTAAGTATAAATTTTCCAAGTGCCCAACCAAAATGTTTTTTGGAAAATGTTTTCTAAAACCTCTATTGAAAAATGTTCTAAGTGTTGAAAAATTAATTCCATCTTTAGACTTAGAAATTTTTTAAACCCCACGAATCTTTGAAAACCCTAGGGGGAGATTCCTTCCAGGGGGAGGAAACCAAACTAGTATTTTACCTGTTTCGATTAACTTAACTTTTTGAATCGGGTTGTCATAAATCAAAAATGGGGAGATTGTTGGTGCAGGCAGCACCTAAGTCAAACCTGGGTTTTGATAATGGCAAAGGTTTCAAAAGTTAAGATATTATGTTGATCTAACATGTTCACTAAGTATACAGGAAAAGAAGCTCTAGGTACACTAGGCACGAAGTCCTGGTCGAGGACTGGGCACGAAGCCCTGGCAAGGAGCTGGGCACCGAAGACCTGCTCAGAAGGTGGGCACGAAGTCCTGGTCGAGGACTGGGCACGAAGCCCTGGCAAGGAGCTGGGCACGAAGTCCTGGCAAGGAGCTGGGCACCGAAGACCTGCTCGGAAGGTGGGCACGAAGACCTAGTTAGGTGCATCGGGCAAAAGTCCAACCGGAGAAGCCGGTTGGCAAAAGGTAAACTCTCCTGAGAGGAGTAGGTGAGGACGCGTTCCCCGTCGAGGGAACAGTAGGCGTTGGCTCGACCTAGGGCTCCATTTTGGAGACCCAAAGTCAGAACCAAGACAGCTACGGCTGTAAAATTCACTAACATGCTTGCTGTGTTTTGTTTGGTACTAATCCTGGATGCAAGACCGAAGGAATGAGTTTCTGCAGCTCAGAACGCCCCAAAGGAGAGGGGCAGCAGCTGGGTTGGGCGCCCGGGAGGTCCCGGACGCCCTAAGTCAAAGCCAAACAAGAGTTAAGCAAGAAAACGCTTCGGAAGCACACTGGGTCGGGTGCCCCCTTGCTCCCGGGCGCCCCCGTGCTCCCGGGCGCCCCAGATGTCTCGGGCGCCCTGGGTCCAAGCCAACGAAGTGATAGAAGCTTATCCAGCCAAGAAGCCTACTGACAAACTCAACTCGAGCGCCCCCGTCAAACCTCGAGCCCGATCCTGGAGGGATAAGGGCTGACCGAGAGATTTGCAGATCATGTGACACGCGGAGGGCTCCCCCAACGTCCAGGGCGCCCCCAAGTGCACTATAGAAGGGGCTCGACCCCCAAGGCTTCAAAACACATTCTTCCAATGCCAATACGCTCTTCGACTCAAGCGCTCTGCTCCGAAAATCTCCCATCTCGAGATTCAAGTGCCTACGACGACCCTCTGCCCCGAAGCATGATCCACACCGGGCGTCGGTAACGAAGAGTTTAAATTTTAGTTTACTGTACTACAACTGTAATATTTTTCTGTAAACATTTGCGCACATATAGAATTGCCCTAGAAAACGGTCAATGACCGTGGGCCTTGGAGTAGGAGCCGACCGCGACTCCGAACCAAGTAAAATCGCTTGAGTTCTTGTGCTGTGTTTTCAATTCCGCTGCGTATTCTCTTAACCTCGAATCCAAAAAGTTTCTAACGATATTCACCCCCCCCCCCTCTATCGTTTTCTCTTGATCCAACAGCTATAACACATATGGTATGAATCATATGCTATGATGTTTTTCTCTTTAACAAATAAAGAGTGTATGTTTTTATCAAAATTAACATCGTACAGATTTTGATCTAGACATACCTAATATCTAATTATGAATTCAACTTATGAATTCCAATCTGTCTTTCAGCAGATTCAGTAAATGGTGGGTTCATTTACTCCGATCATTACATAAATGATCTCATCTTGATTAAAAAATTAAGGCGACCCTAACTTATGAGCATATCTCTATTCACAACTACATAAGTTGTCCCATAAGTTATAGTCTTACCTCTATTTATACTCAATAAATAGAGATAATTGTTCATGTGAGTGGACCAATCTCAACTTGTCAACATGCTTATCGAGACTTTTATCCAAAATGTAACACCAATATATATACACTGAATAAATCATGACACTTTCATATATTTGATTGTTTTTTACAATGTGTTATATTTTATGAAATCCCAAAGACTTTACATATCTAAGAAATGACTCTTTAGTCAATGACTTAGTAAAATGATCTGCAAGCATAGCACGTGTAGGAATATACTCAAGGTCTGTCTTTCTCTTGTCCATAATATCTCTTACATAATTATACTTAATTTCTATATGTTTGCCTTTGCTGTGATATTTGGGATCCTTGGAAAAAGCTATCGCAATGTGATTATTACAATACACTGTAACAGGACTCCCACTATTCTCAGCAATCTTCAAATGCATCAGGAACCTTCTTAGCCAAACAACTTCTTGTATAGCCGCTACACAAGTCACATATTCGGCTTCCATTGTTGACAAAGCTACACAAGCCTATTTCATGTTGTTCCATGAAATGACGCCACCATTCATCAAGAAAGTATAACCCGAGGTGGATTTTCTGTTATCAAGGTCTCCTACCCAATCTGCATCTGTGTAACTTTTCATGCTCAACTTTGATCCTTGGAAGAAGAGACAATAATCTATCATCCCTTTGAGATATCTGAATATTCTCTTCATCGCTTTCCAGTGTCACGATCTTGGGTTTGACTGGAAATATCTAACCAATCCAACAACATAGCTGATATCAAGATTTATACACAATATAGTATACATTAAACTACCAATGTCACTAGCATATGAATTTTTTTTTCATGTCAGCTATCTCATTAGGAGTCTTGAGATACTTACTTTTGCTTAGAACAGTACCTCTCACTATAGGAGTTTATTCAATATTGCAATTTAACATGTTGAAGTGTTGTAACATCTTAATAATATAAGCTTCTTGAGACAAACCCAAAAACTTTTTTGATCGATCTCTAATGATCTTCACCCTAAAGATGTATTCAGCTTCTCCCATATATATTATGTCAAATTGTGATGAAAGTCATGATTTGACGTCTATCATAAACTTTGTGTCATTTTCAGCCATTAACATATCATCAACATATAATGATAAAATGACAATCTTTCCTTTATCCTCCCTGAGGTAAATGCAATGATCCTCATTGATCATTTCAAAACCATAAGATAAAATGATTTTATTGAATCTTATGTTTTATTGTCTTGACGTTTAATTTAGCATATTTTTAGACTTTTTAAGTCTACATACTTTATCCTCTTGGCTTTAGTAATATAACCTTCTGGCTGTGCTATATAGATTTTCTCGTCAAGATTACCATTAAGGAAAGTCATTTTTACATCCATCTGATGTAATTCCAAGTTATAATATGCTACTATAGCTAAAATAACATGTATTAACACAAACTTCACAACAGAGGAAAATGTCTCTTCGAAATCAATACCCTCTACTTGGGTATATTTTTTTGCAACTAGATGAGCTTTGTATCTATTAATCGATCCATCTGCCTTCCTCTTGATTTTGAAAATTCACTTATTCCTAATAGCCCTTCGGCCCAGAGGAAGATCGACTAAATCGCAAACATGATTCTTTCTCATAGACTCCATTTCTTCATCCATTGCAATTCTCCATTTTTCTCTAACTGAGTATCTCAATTCTTCCACAACATTTCGAGGTTCCTCATTGTTAAAGGAGAATCATTAATGCCTCATTATCAATGTTAAACCTTCTCCGAGGAATAATCTTGCGACTACTCCTTCGTAGGTCAGACTGTCGAGAAACTAAAACTGATTCATTTATTGGCAAATCACTCCCACTCGGTTGACTAGATTCAGGTTTCTCTTGTGATACCTGATTTGTTGATAAAGGAATAATATTCTTCTCCTCTATTGTAAATAAAGGAATTGACTTATCAACTTCACCTCTTATTGGGAACTCAATTTCAAGAAAAATAGCATCTCTTGACTCTATTTCAGAGATGGTTCTATCTTGTTGCTCACCAATAAATATATAACCCTTAGAAGTATCAGAATACCTTACAAAGATACACTTTTTATCTCTTGGTCCTAGTTTTCCATATTTGTGAATCTTATCATGAACATAGGCAGTTGACTCCCAAGGTCTTAAATTACTCAAAACTGATTTTTTACTTGTCCAACGTTCATATGGAATAGATGGAACAGACTTAGAAGGTACTCGGTTATGTATATAGGCAGCAGCTATTAATGCATTTCCCCAATTAAAAATTGGCAAATTAGCTTAGGTCATCGTAGACCTAATCATATCTAGTAGAATTCGATTTCTTCTTTCAGCAACCCAATTTTGTTGTGGAGTTTCAAGGATCGTTAGCTATCTAATAATCTTTTTCTCGTTACATGTTGTCTTGAACTGATTAGACAAATATCACCTCCATGGTCAGTGCATAAGATTTTAACCTTACGATCCAATTGATTCTCAACTTCATTCAAATAGCACTTAAAGCAACTTAATGCTTCATATTTATAAGAAATCAAATACACATGACCAAAACGTATGAAGTCATCAATAAATGTAATGAAATAAGAACCTCCATGTCTAGCCTTCACATTCATTGGACCACAAATATCTGAATGAATTAATTGCAATTGTGATTCAGCTCTAATAGACTTACCAAATAGTTTCCTAATTGCTTTTCCTGCAAAGCAATGCTCACATAAAGATAAGTTAATCTTAGCATGAGTGCCTAATAGACCCTCCTTAGCTAATCGATTCATCTGTTCTTGTCCGATATGTCCTAGTCTAGCATTCTAAACTTCCTCATTAATATCAGCATCACTAGTAAGAGAAATATTTGAAAAACAACTATTAATTCTACAATTAATATCTTGTTCTATATCAAGAACCATGAAACCATTCATTACATAACCACATCCAATTAACATGGAGTTAATACGAAATTCCACACAACGACTATAAAAGTTTATACAATAGCCTAAATCAAGAAGACTAGTTATAGAAACTGGATTCCGTCGAATCTCAGAAGCATAAAGTACATCATGCAGAAACAAGATATGTCCACCACATAGGTTGAGCTTGCAAGTGTCAACTCCTTTGACTTCAATCCTTATATTATTTCCCACATATATCCATTTGTTGTCAGCTGGTACCCGACGGTACTCCACGTATATAGCTAGATCACAAGATATATGATTCTTTGCTCCTGAATCTATAATCCACAATGGATAAGAATCAACTAACAATACTGACGTAGCAACATATTGCTCATCAAAAGAAGATAAATATGGATCTACCTTTTTGGCTCAATGTATTCCCGAGCAACATGACCCTTTTTGCCAAAGTTATAGCAAGTCAACTTGCTCTTAGGTTTCTGTCCACACTTCTTTCCTTTAACATTCTTCTTTATTGGGCCTTGCCCTGCAGTAGCAACTTCTTTTCCTTTTCCCTTTCGTTTTCCTTTCTTGAACCATCTTTTCTTAGTCTTGGATCTAGAACCTTCAGCCATAAAAGTATGTCCAAAAATTCTTGCAAATTCTATTCTTTCCGACTCTAGTTCAACATGGTGTGAGACATCAATGAAAGTCTTAATACTTTCACTATATGTAAGGTTCTATTTCATTAATTCCCAAGAATCAGGAAGGGAACGGATAACTACCTGAACTTGTTGTTCATCAGTCAACTCATAACCAGCAGTTGTTATCTCTTGAATCATATTCTCATTTTCCTCAGATGTTTGGTCATGGAGACATTCGGGCATTTCTTACATCTGTCAAACTTGATTGTCAGCTCACTGATAACTTTCATTTTGTTGATTAAATTAGGCCCTCAAATCTATGTTTTGATCCACTTTCATATGGTTAAGTTTGCATTTATATTAGGTTTCATGGATTGTCTCCATTTTAGCTTAAAATTCAATTCCTTCTATATTTAAGATGTTTTGGCACTAAAATTGAATATAATTTTGTAGGTTTCAAATGATCATGGACCTCGATCAGTTTGGGTCAAACTTGAGTCAGAATTGGACCCGGATCAAAGGGATCAAGCATCATATTAACATGGGTCGTCCATTCAAGAGAACGATTAGATCTAAGCCATCCGCCAACTTCTGGTCGATCCAAGCTCAAGATAGACTTAATCAAGTTCATGGATCAAGATCTGAAAGTTTGGGTCAGATCAGAGTTAATTCAGCCGTTGGATCAAGCACTAGAGGATTAAGGTCGTCCATTCAAGAGAAGGGAGGATCTGAGCCATCCGCCACAGATCTGATTGATCCGAGCTAAGGAGCAGTAGATCAGAGCCCTTGATCAAGATCTGGAAGGTTTGGCTCAGATCTGACTTGATCTGACCGTTGGATGGCACGGAAAAGATCTCAGCCGTCGAAATTCAAAATGCTCAATTAAATCAGGAATTCCCACTTCCGCTCGTGGTCTTCACCAGATCGCGTCTCCATGCTTCTGTTCTTCTTCGTTTCCAATTCTGATCGGAGGTGACCACCCAGATCAAGATCTTCTTCAGTTTTCAATTCATCAAGCTCAGTATCTGCAAGAGGTTAGCAATCCTTTCGTATCTGAAAGCTCCGGCGAGGGTTTCACCGTGAGTTAGCTTCAACCGACCATCCTTCATCCGATTCCACTTCTCCATCAATCGTCCCTAGTCAAAGGGGTTCTCTAAGTTGAGTCGAGGCTCCCTGAAATATCACTCGCCATCCAACTGAAGGAAGGATCAGAAGGAGTTCAGATTATGCATCCGAGCTTCGCGACTCTGTCACGGCAGCTGAGTTCTGATTGATTCTCGAGGGAAGGGGGTTCCGATCTCGATCCTTGTGTGACGGGAAGGAGAATCTCGGTGAAGAACTTGAACTGGTGTTTATCGATTGTAGAATTCATTTCTGTACTCAACTCTGTATTGTTTCATTCTGTTTCAGTTCCATTTCAGTATGCGATCAGCTACTGATCGGTCCTTGACCGATCCAGACAGCACCTGATCGGTCATCAGTCCGATCAGGATTGTATCTAATCGGTCAGCCGACCGATCAGGAAATTTCATGCACAAGCATTCTCTGTTCCAGTAATTAGCTTGACTCAATTCTTTATTTCCGAATTTAGATATAGTTTTAGTTTCATCTCTGCAATAGATATCAGTTTTATATTCCCGATTTCAAATTGTCTTGTTCAATTTTACTAGTGTTTAAGTTCAATTCTTGCAATACCTAGTTTAACTTTACTTAGCTAAGTCAATTCCGTTTCAAATTTTATTTTCGTTCTTGCTTGCAAAACAAAACCCCCATTTTATCTCGAAAACCCAAATCATTTGACGACAAATAACTTTCAAGCTTGATTCAAACACTCACGACTAGTCCTTGGAAAAAAAATATGACCTGAGGCCCCTATTCTACATTTAATCTTGCTAGCAAGGGTTTTCAGTTATAAATTCTAAATTTGAGGCTCACTTGTGACACCTATTCGAGCCCTATCAAATTTTTGGCGTCGTTGCCGGGGAACAACTAGTTGAGTTTGTTTGATTTAGCTTGTGTGCTTATTTGCATATCTTGTGATCTATTTTACTTGTTTCATTTTTTCTGTATACATTTGCTGCGATTTTGTATTTGTTGTATGACCAGATCTGCAGGTGGTATTCTTGAAGAATTTGATCCTGAAATTGAAAGAACTTTCAGAGCCAGGAGGAACCAAATCAGTGCTACAGAGGATATTGATATTCTTCCTACTCAGTCTATTTCTGCTTATTCAGTTGATCCTATGGCAGACCACCAGAAAACCATGAAAGAACTAGCACCACCAGATGATGCTTTCCAGTACTCCTGCATTGCCTACCCAGAGCTCACTGGAGATTTTGAGTTAAGATCAGAACTCATCCATTTGTTGCCCAAATTTCAAGGACAGTCTGGAGAGGATCCCAACAGACACTTACATGAATTTCACGTAGTCTGCTCCACAATGAAGCCTCAGGGGATTTCAGAAGAAGATATTAAGCTGTGGGCATTCCCATTGTCCCTGACTGAAGCAGCTAAGGATTGGTTCTACTACCTACCTACTGGGCACGTTTCTAGCTGGATTTCTATGAAGAAAGCATTTTTGGAGAAGTATTTCCCAGCCTCCAGAACAGCAATCATCAGGAAGAGTATATGTGGTATACAGCAAGTAGTGGGAGAGACTCTGTATGATTATTGGGAAAGGTTTAACAAGCTTTGCTCTAGTTGCCCACAGCACCAGATTAGTGAGCAGCTACTTATTCAGTACTTTTGCGAGGGTCTACTCCAGATGGATAGGATTATGATTGACGCTGCAGCAGGAGGAGCCCTAGTGAATAAAACACCAGATCAAGCTAGGGAGTTGATTTCAAACATGGCAGAGAACTCATAACAGTTTGGGAGTAGAGCTTTGTCCACTAGAGGAGTAAATGAGGTTCAGATGGTATCAAATGAGCAAAAGGAAATCAAGAATTCATTAATGGAGCTTACTTCCCTGGTGAAGCAAATAACTCTAAACACTGTGAGCCAAAATCAGAGTTTTTCAGTACCTCCACCTTCAAGCCAAGTGATGAAATTATGTAGTATTTGCTCAAGTCAAGAACACAATTCGGATTTATGCCCAAACCTCCAACAAGATGAGACACTAGCGGTTTTGACTAGAGGACAATTTCAAGCTAAAAACAACCCCTACTCATCTACCTATAATCCGAGTTGGAGGGATCATCCAAACATAAAGTATGACAACTCTTTTTATCAGCAAAACCCATCACAACAGCCCTACCAGCAGCCCCAACCGAATTTCCAGCAAACTCAGCAAGGACAACAACAATTTCTGTCATTTCAACAACCTTTCCAACAATTTCAGCAACCCTATCAACAAAATCAGCAACCTTTCCAAGGAAATCAGCAAGGGTTTCAAGGTAATCTGAATTATCAGCAAGGAAATCAGTTTTCACAGTAGGGATTTCAACCATTCAATCAAAATTTTCAGCCCTCAAATTAGAATTTTCAGCCCACTCAATTTCAGCCCTCACCACAACAATTTCAACTTCAACCTCAGAATTTTCAGAGTTATAATTCTCAACAATTTCAACCAAGTTTCCAGCCTAATTTTCAACAATTCCATCAGCCATTTTAACACTATAATCGGCCCCAACAGCCCTACTTTCAAGGTACACAACAAGTTCAACAATCAGCAACCTCAATCTTCATTCCAAGGCCAATCAAGAACTCATGCTAACCATGGAGGCTATGAAGGGTCTAGTGGGGGAAATGCTCAACAATAAAGGCTAGAGGAGATGTTTCCCACCTTACAAAACATTGAGAGACAAATTGGACAATTGGATAGTGGGATGAATCAAATGCAAGCCCAAGGATCAAGTCAACTACTTTCTCAAGCTACTCCCAATCCAAAGGGAAACGTTAGTGCTATTACTTTGAGGAGTGGGAAGGTGGCTTCAACTCCAAATGATCCAAGGGCTAAATTTTCGGAAAACAGGACAACACCTACATTTTCAGCCCTAAACAGCCCTAAAACGTCTCCAAACTCAATTGGTTTCAACCCTAGACCAAGCCTAACTCCTTCCTTAAGTGAACCTGTGATTTTGGTGGAAAATGAGGGAGAAATCAGTGGTAAAAGTAGACCAACAGCAGCTACTTCAGTGGGAAATTCAGTTCAGAATTCAGCTCCATAAGTTTCAGCCCAAGAGGAGGATTTAAGGGTTCCTTTGCCATTCCCTTAGCGCAAAACTCAAGCCAAAAAGCAAGTGGAAGAGGAGAAAGCTAAGGAATACAATGAGCTTGTGAAGTTGTTTAGTAAGGTGGAGATTAATGTACCCTTGTTGACCATAATAAAACAGATTCCTAAGTATGCAAAATTTCTCAAAGATTTATGTGTTCACAAGAAGAAGTTGAAGGAGAATGAGTTGGTCAGCTTGGGGAAAAATGTTTCAGCACACATCCATTCCATCCCTCAGAAGTGTGAAGACCTAGAGGTTTTTACTGTGTCTTGTGAGATAGGGAGGACTATGTTTCATGATGCCATATTGGACTTAGGAGCCTCTATAAATGTGATTCCCAGATCAGTCTTCTAGATGCTTGGTATTGGCCCTCTACAGCTTACAGGAGTTGTGATTCAGTTGGCAGACAGGAGTCAGACCCACCCAGCCGGTATTATTGAAGATGTGTTAGTAAAGGTGAAGGAGTTGATCTTTCCTGCAGATTTCTACATTTTGGATATGGAGGGAGACTACCTAGCACACATATCTCCACTCATTCTAGGGAGGCCCTTTTTGAAGACTACGAGGACAAAGATAGATGTTTATGCTAGCACACTATCCATGGAAATAGGAGACACAGTAGTCCACTTCAGTATTTTTGACGCCATGAAGCACCCAAGAGAGGACCACTCTATTATGAGCATTGGCATTCTAGAGGAGTTGGATGATGCAGATATATTGGCTGAGGACTTACTTGCTTTAGAGGAGGTTGATTCAGAGGTAATTTCAATTTCATTTCCAGCTGGAGAGGATTTTCTAGGTGTAAGGAATTGCACAGAGCCCCAAGGATCACCTATTTCTATTGATATTTCAGAGGATTCAGAGTACAGGTGTGAGAGTGTAGGGGATTGCACTGAGCCCCAAGGATCACTCATACCTACTGAGCAGGCCCAGATTGAGCTCAAGCCTTTGCCAGATCATTTAAAATATGTTTAGCTAGGAGAGGAGCAGACTTTTCCTGTCATTATTGGCCAACATCTAAATTCAGAGCATGAAGAAAAATTATTGCAAATCCTGAGGCATCACAAGAAAGCCATTGGGTGGACTTTATCAGATATACCAGGTATTAGCCCAGCTCTTTGCATGCACAGGATATTCTTGGAAGAAAATATCAAACCAGTTAGGCAACCACAAAGGAGACTTAATCCACTCATTTTGGATGTTGTTAAGAAAGAGGTGACTCGACTACTATAGGCAGGTATCATTTACCCTATTTCTGATAGCCAGTGGGTTAGTCCCATACATGTGGTTCCCAAGAAATCTGGAGTTACAGTGGTGGAAAATGAAAGCAACGAGTTAGTGCCCACCAAAGTTAAAAATTCCTGAAGAGTATGTATTGACTACCGGAAGCTTAATCAAGTCACGAGAAAAGACCACTTCCCTTTACCTTTTATTGATCAGATGCTTGAGAGGCTTGCAGGGAAGTCCCATTACTGCTTCTTGGATGGGTACTCAGGATATTTCCAGATTTGCATAGACCCAGAGGATCAAGAGAAGACTACCTTCACTTGTCCTTTCGGCACATTTGCCTACAGACGGATGCCATTTGGACTCTGCAACGCTGCAGGAACATTCCAGCGGTGCATGGTAAGTAAATTTGGTGAGTTATTAGAGCATTGCATGAAGATTTTCATGGATGATTTTTCTGTTTTTGGCACGTCATTTGATTCATGTTTAGATAATTTGTCTAGGGTTTTATACCGATGCATTGAGACTAACCTTGTGCTTAATTTTGAAAAATATCATTTTATGGTGGAGCATGGTATTGTATTAGGTCACATAGTTTCTAGGAGAGGTATTGAGGTAGATCCTGCAAAAATTAGTATTATATCTTCTTTATCTTACCCCGTATGCGTACGGGATGTTCGTGCCTTTCTTGGACATGCAGGATTCTACCGCAGATTTATTAGAGACTTTAGTGATATCGCTCGGCCCTTCACAAGACTTTTGCAAAATGATGTTGATTTTTATTTTGATGATAAGTGCAAAGAAGCTTTTCACAGATTAAGGGAGGCTCTTACCTCAGCTCCTATTATTAGATCACCTGACTGGAATTTACCATTTGAACTAATGTGTGATGCATCTAACTTTGTTGTAGGAGGGTGGATGGAGCACCTCATGTCATATGCTATGCCTCCAAGACCCTAGATGCCGCCCAAGCCAATTACACCACCACTGAAAAGGAGCTTCTTGCCATTGTTTTTGCTTTAGACCATTTTAGATCTTATTTATTGTGCTCACATGTCATTGTTTTTTCTGATCATGCAGCTTTAAAGTACCTTTTGAAGAAGTCAGATGCTAAACCTAGGCTAATCAGATGGATGCTTCTACTCCAAGAATTTGATTTGGAAATCAAAGATAGAAGTGGCAAAGAAAACCTAGTTGCAGATCACTTGAGCAGAATTGAGGGAGATGGATCACCTACCACCATCGACGATGACTTTAGAGATGAGCATCTTCTTGTGATACATGGCGAGTCACCTCGGTATGCAGACCTTGTTAACTTTTTAGTAGCACATGTTTTTCCTACACATTTTTCTAAGGTTCAAAAAGATAAACTTAAAAGTGATGCTAAATTCTATGTGTGGGATGACCCTTATTTATGGAAATTTTACAATGATCAAATAATTAGGAGATGCATACCCGACCATGAATTTTATTCAGTCCTTACTTTTTGTCATTCATCAGCCTGTGGGGGACACTTTCGACCACAAAGAACGGCTAGGAAGGTTTTAGAGTGTGGTTTATACTGGCCCACCTTATTTCATGATGCATATTTATTTTATAAGAATTGTGATAGATGTCAGAGAACTGGGAACATAGGAGCTAGAAATGAGATGCCCCAACAGACTATGCTATTTTGTGAGATTTTTGATGTTTGGGGAATAGACTTTATGAGACCTTTTCTTGCATCCTGTGGTTACTTGTATATTTTGTTTGCTGTAGATTATGTTTCTAAATGGGTAGAGGTCATTTCCTCCAGGACTGATGACTCTTGTGTTGTTGTTAGTTTTGTCAGGTCACATATATTTTGCAGGTTTGGTATTCCCAGGGCTATAATAAGTGACCAAGGATCTCACTTTTGCAACAAACACATGAAGACCCTACTTAGCAAGTATGGGGTTGTACACAAGGTTTCTACTTCCTACCATCCCCAAACAAATGGCCAAGCCGAAATTTCAAATAGAGAAATCAAAGCAATTTTGGAAAAGACCGTTGGGCCTAATAGGAAAGATTGGAGCAAGAGGCTTGATGATGCGCTATGGGCCTATAGAACGGCATACAAAACACCAATTGGAATGTCTCCTTTCCGCTTAGTGTATGGAAAAGCTTGTCATCTACCCGTGAAAATAGAGCACAAAGCATATTGGGTGGTGAAGGCTTGCAACTTTGATGCTACTAAGGTGGGAGAAGAGAGGAAGCTTCAACTCCAAGAACTTGAGGAAATAAGACTAGAAGCATTTGAAAACTCAAGAATTTATAAGGAAAAGACCAAGAACTTTCATGACAAACATATCATGAGAAAAGAATTCCAAATTGGCGACAAGGTCTTATTGTACAAGTCAAGGCTCAAGTTGATTAAAGGTAAGTTGAGGTCAAGGTGGGAAGGTCCATTTTTTGTAACTAACATTTTTCCCTATAGTGTTGTTGAAATTAAAGATGAAGCTAATGGTTTTGTTTGGAAAGTAAATGGCCACCAGCTCAAGAAGTACTTTGAAGAATTAAAGGAGCTAGAGGTGGATGGATTGGACATCAAAGACGCTATCTACCCAACCTAAAGGGGAGTTTTCTTTTCTTGAGTTTTTATTTCATTGTAAATACCATTTGATTGTTTTCAAGTAGTTAAATTTTCTTTTACCATGAGTTTTTGATAATAAATGTTTAGGAAGTGTAGATTGAATAAATAGTCATTGTAGATACCATGCTATTCCTTTTTGGCACCTTATTTCTTGCATGATTAGGAATAAATGTATCCCTCTAGGTTTTCTCTATATCATTTTAGAGTCTTTTGAAAACAAATTAAATTTGGTTGTTAAACTTAGGATTTGAGTCAATGGATGAAAATTCTTGGTTGCTTGAGTACTACTTGGTTATGAACTCTAGATTGATGAGTTGAGATGAATTCTTTTTACCTATTGAGGTTTTGGCTTTATTGTTGAGATACACACATGTGATTGTTCTCTAGAACTTGTTTAGGTTCTTTCAAAACCATATTTCTATAATTGGACCACATTTATAGAGATTAATCATTTTGTCTTCCCTTTTCATATGAGCTTTTGCAATAATCATTGTTGATACATGCTTTATTCTTTTTCCTTCTCTATTTTTTCTGCTCATAACTATTTTTCACCATGGACTTGGTTACTTGGGATTTTTTTTCTTGATGTTACTTTGGCCGAGACGGACAAAAGTTTAAGTGTGGGGGAGGTGGTTAGAGCTTTGAAAGAAATGGTGGTAAGAAGTGATAATTTGAAAATTTTGGAAGTTTTCTTTTTGTTGAATCATAGTGGGAATGTTTTGATGGGACTAAAGGAATGGAAGAGCATGAGGAATGCAATGCAAAAACAGGAAAAAAAAAGAAAAGAAAATGAAGAAGTGTGCCAATTAGATGGAATGGTGTATCAAAGATGAGTTGTGAGTATTGAGAAGTAAAGATCACTTTTGGAGCAATTTGATTTCCAAATATTGTTTGGTGTTTTAACTCTATGAGGCTAAAGTAGAAAGGAACGGGAGCTTACAAAGGGTCGTAACTAGTGATATTTTCAAGTCTACCAAAAGTTTTCATTTAGACATGGAATTGGCAAGTGGAAGTGTCTTCAAAAAGTTCAAATCATTGCCAAGATTGAAGTGGAGATGAGGGAGTAGAATTTGGTTGTTGGAGGTAGTTGAAGCTGTAGAAAAAAAACAACAAGCAGCTGAAAAAAAGAAAATCAGAAATTAGAAAAAAAAAAAGAGAAGAGAAGAAAAGAAAAGAAATGACAAAGGAAATCATAAAGGTTCAAAAGATGGATAGATTTTTGAATTTGAAGTCGAGAATAAGAAGCTAGATGGGTTAAGATTTAGTGTTGATTGGAAGAAAGGAAAAATTCAGGCAGAAGCAGTTCAGAATTCTGAAATCTCAGCTATTGATCAGCCCCTGATCGGTCACTAGTCCGATCAGGGAGGGATAGACCGATCTCCAGAATGATCAGGCAGAGTCTGATCGGTCTCTGGACCAATCAGTGAAGCTGGCACAGTACAGAACACTGCATTCAGTATTGAACCTCCTCCAAATCAGCTAATACTCACTCCCCTTGGCTTGGAATTCATTAGAGGCTACCATAAGAGGGCAAAGTGCATTAGAAATAATTTTGAGTATCCAAGTCTTCTATTTTTCCTTGCTTTTCCATATTTCTTCTTCATGCTATATTTCTTTATCATATTCCTTTTCTTATCATATCATATTTCTCTATTTTCTTTATCATGAGTCTTTGGTATCAGAATTCATGGAACTCCTCTTTCATTCTATTCATTTCATATTTCTTAAATTTGTTCTAATAAACCTTTGTAGATGTGGATCCAAGTCAAGAATGATGGTGGAGAGTAGATAATAAGCAAGCTTTTGGTAGTTCAAGAAACATGTTGTGTTTGAGTGAGCTCCACTTTCATTGAAATGTAGAACTTAGGAAGAGAGCCACTAAAAATCCCTTTGGGAGGTTTTGTGTGTTGAGTTCATCTCAATGAGTCATGAAGGAGGAAGTATGCTAAGTTGTTGATTTAAGGGCAAGATAGTAGTCTATTGAGCTTAGATTTTTTAGAATTGACAACCCTAGGTAATTTCTTTTCAATTGCTTCTTACTATGATTGAGAATAATCTAGGGGGGATACATCTTTAGTTTACTAGTAGCTTGTGCGAGACGCCCAAGAATAAGTGTGGGGGAGTAGATAACTTTCATTTTGTTGATTAAATTAGGCCCTCAAATCCATGTTTTGATCCACTTTCATATGCTTAAGTTTGCATTTATATTAGGTTTCATGGATTGTCTCCATTTTAGCTTAAAATTCAATTCCTTCTATATTTAAGATGTTTTGGCACTAAAATTGAATATCATTTTGTAGTTTCAAATGATCATGGACCTGGATCAGTTTGGGTCAAACTTGAGTCAGAATTGGACCCGGATCAAAGGGATCAAGCATCGAATTAACATGGGTCGTCCATTCAAGAGAACGGTTAGATCTAAGCCATCCGCCAACTTCTGGTCGATCCAAGCTCAAGATAGACTTAATCAAGTTCATGGATCAAGATCTGAAAGTTTGGGTCAGATCAGAGTTAATTAAGCCGTTGGATCAAGCACTAGAGGATCTAGGACGTCCATTCAAGAGAAGGGAGGATCTGAGCCATCCGCCACAGATCTGATTGATCCGAGCTAAGGAGCAGTAGATCAGAGCCCTTGATCAAGATCTGGAAGGTTTGGCTCAGATCTGACTTGATCTGACCGTTGGATGGCACGAAAAAGATCTCAGCCATCGAAATTCAAAATGCTCAGTTAAATCAAGAATTCCCTCTTCCGCTCGTGGTCGTCGCCAGATCGCTTCTCCAAGCTTCTGTTCTTCTTCGTTTCCAATTCCAATTGGAGGTGACCACCCAGATCAAGATCTTCTTCAGTTTTCGATTCATCAAGCTCAGTATATGCAAGAGGTTAGCAATCCTTTCGTATCTGAAAGCTCCGGCGAGGGTTTCACCATGAGTTAGCTTCAGCCGACCATCCTTCATCCATTCCACTTCTCCATCAATCATCCAAGTCAGAGGGGTTCTCTGAGTTGAGTCGAGGCTCCCTGAAATATCACTCGCCATCCAACTGAAGGAAGGATCGGAAGGAGTTCAGATTATGCATCCGAGCTTCGCGACTCTGTCACGGCAGCTGAGCTCTGATTGATTCTCGAGCGAAGGGGGTTCCGATCTTGATCCTAGTGTGATGGCAAGGAGAAATCTCGGTGAAGAACTTGAACTGGTGTTTATCGATTATAGAATTCATTTCTGTACTCAACTCTGTATTGTTTCAATCTGTTTCAGTTCCATTTCAGTACGCGATCAACTACTGATCGGTCCTTGACCGATCTAGACAGCACCTAATCAGTCATCAGTCCGATCAGGATTGTATCTGATCGGTCAGCCGACTGATCAGGAAATTTTCTGCACAAGCATACTCTGTTCCAATAATTAGCTTGACTCAATTCTTTATTTCCGAATTTAGATACAGTTTTAGTTTCATCTCTGCAATAGATATCAGTTTTATATTCCCGATTTCAAATTGTCTTGTTCAATTTTCCTAGTGTTTAAGTTCAATTCTTGCAATACCTAGTTTAACTTTACTTAGCTAAGTCAATTCCATTTCAAATTTTACTTTCGTTCTTGCTTGCAAAACAAAACCCTCATTTTATCTCGAAAACCCAAATCATTTGATGACAAATAACTTTCAAGCTTGATTCAAACACTCACGACTAGTCCTTGGAAAAAAATACTACCTGAGGCCCCTATTCTATATTTAATCTTGCTAGCAAGGGTTTTCAGTTATAAATTCTAAATTTGAGGCTCACTTGTGACACCTATTCGAGCCCTATCACTCACGAAGCTTGCTCAAGCTAACTCTACAGTATTTATCATTCAGGGCAACCCAGACAGCATGAGTTGATGGTAATAACTCATACTCATATACCATATCATCTACCATTGAACTAATCAAAATGCTCTTAGCAGTGGAGTCCTTTTTCTTCCATGGCATCATGATCATGTCTATGCTGAGCAGTAGAACCATCTGCAAGTTCAACCATAAACTGATTTACAGAAGTTCCTCAAGTACATACTATATCTTAAAGTGCCATATTTTGTAGTTATCCCCATTTAATTTTTCTTCTTTATTGAGTTCAGCTATTATATTCTTCGTTGTCATGATCTAACATAAATAAACGCATTATTTAGTAATTCAGTATAACTCATATGCATGTAATTAATAACTAACTCATTGTAAATTAGAGTTGGTTTACAAAATGAAGTGATAACTACATTCCCACTCATCCTCCATATATTCAATCTAATAAACATTGATTAGTTATTTTATATATATCCCATCATATGAACTTATCATTTAAATGAAATGAACTAATCATTAATAAGTTTGTTAATACATAACATAACTTTTCATAAAATAAAATTGTTCATACATAACGACAGTAATCACTATATGACTCATAAAAACTAAACGAACAAATACTATTTGTACATAACAACAGTAACAAAGACAAAACTCTAATAAACAAGATAAGTTAGCACCACACCCACTAGGACAAACACTAGCGCAGCGGTAAATACTATCCCTTTCATCTCAGACTTGTTATGAAGAAATTCAACTTCAAGATCCTCTTTGATTTCTTCAATTGAATTCATCTAGAATTCCTTAGGATCCTCCTCGAATTCTACTAGATCCTCTTCAAATTCTTCAGGATCTTCTTCCAGATCATCCTTAGAATCTTCCAGATCCTCTTCTAAAAAATTTTGGCGAAGTAGTTCTCTACAAAACTCGATATATGAGATGCACCCTTCATAGCGTCCCCATATACATTTTGCAGCTACTCTACCACGCTTTGGAAATAAACGAATCAATGCCCCGATCCTATAGTTGTCTAGGATAGGAAACTCTTCCTGCTCAAGTTTCCAAAACACTCAATCCAGCCTTCCCATACATCCTTGGATTCCAAGACTTGGGTTGTAGTCTATCTCCTCTATCTGTTCCCTCAGCTCATTCTATCGCACCTCACGATGGGTCAATGTGGTTATAAACCTCGACATCTAGAATTAAAAATCACAATGTCAGTATAGAAACGACAAACCAATAACAAAACTGGTTAAATTCAATTCACATATATGCATAAACCCACAAAAAAAAATTTGCCAAACTGCGAAACCTAAGTTTCAGGATTTTTTTTTCGCCAACACCATGCCGCACCACCACTACCCAATACAAGTCCAAAAAATCTTCACTGCTCGGCCATCACTACTTCGCAACAATGTGCTGAAGATGGCAGATGGCACCTCTCGGGGACGGTAACCCAGTTGTGATCTCGCTCGGCAAACGACGGCAGATCCAACACAAAAGGATTACAGAGGACTGAATCCACTAATTGTCTATCGGCAAAAATTAGAGGACTGCCCCCCAACTTCATTCGGAGACCGACGATGGTGGCGTATTGCAACACCATCACGATTTTGCCTAATGATGATAAAACTCGTCGGAGCAATCTCCGTCGAAGACTCTCCTGGTGATAAATAGGTGCATACCATTCAAACCAATCTACATGCCTATTATTACAAATTTACATGTGTTCAATGGTAATTTGTACAACATCTTTGGTCATGGAAATGATGCGATTGCAATTAAATTGACAGATCAAAACTATCAAAAACAAATGCATCATAGTTACAGAATTCCTACTACAAAGTAATTGAATATATATATTTCATTTGATCATGCATATGCTCTGATACCATTGTAGATTCTAAAACATAAACATATAGAATAAAATCTATGAAACTTATAGTGAATCTCCCATAAATCGTGAGCAAAGACAGAAAACATACAGTTGGAGGAAGCCGCTCTTGCCGTCGATGAGAAAATTACGATGAACGCTTCTCATATGGTTCATGAATCAAATCCCTCTCTATTTCTTTGAATGTTAATCTGCCAGGCTTCTAAATGCCATTGCTCTCTGATACCTTTCTCTTTGATGCACCTCCTCCCCTTTTATAGTAAAGGGTCTAGGGGAGAAGTGGGTAAGGGCAACGTGGGTTTGCCCATGACCCCCTCTTCTTACAAGTAGATGGTCGTCCATCCTGCTCAAAGATTGGTTCCATAGCCTTAGATGAAATGCCTTCATATTTAGTTGATGTCGAAGATACCATAGATATGGTACCTCACAATTATACTTTAGAGAAAATTATTCCTGATGTACCATTTGTTAGTCCTAGCCATGAAGATCTTACTGAAACAATATGCCAAGAGAATTAAATTTCTGATATGGACAGTAGCAACAATGATCATGAAAAACACAAACAAAGGTTTCCCGTGGTTCTATATATTGTTTCAAGTGATAAAGATGGAGAACTAGTTGGAGCTACAGTTACCAGCATTGAGGTTGCTACTATATTTTTTCACGATTTTATCAAGGGACAACAAGATTGGGCACCTAGACTACTTTTGGTTCCTTTGATCCTTGGTCCAAAAAAAATCAACCCTAGCACGATGCGACACCTGCCTCTAGATGTTTTTGACCTATCATTGGCCATTGGGTTCTACTATAAAGACAAGGATGATTTTGAAGATTTATGTTCACATTCAACCGAGCTAGCCGACAAATCAAGTGAAGCATCATTGTTTATAGTCATCATCATTGGCAATTCGAGGATACATTTTCTCTACCATGAAGAGAATGATGCGGAAGAGGTCTCCAATAGGGAACACAACCTCCCCATGTTTCCTAGCACGACCGTGGTGGCTAGCTGAGTTAGGTTTTGGGGCCCTATTTTAGGGGCAAAAACATCATTTATAGCCATTTTGGAGGCTCGTATTTTATATTTGGGGTTTTATTTTCATCTTTTGGATGATTAGCGTTTGTGAGACTATTTAAATCATTGTTTAGTTGGTTTTAGGGATAGTTTTTTTTATCAATAAGAATTTACGGTCATGTCATTTCTTCCCAAATGTTGAGTTTGAATGCCTATTTCCTAGCATTCTTCTTTTGAATCAACAAGTTTTACCGGATTACTTCCGATATTCATGAGAGAATTAATGGAATTGATAGCTTCCGCTATATCACAAAGTCTTTCTTGTTTGTATCAAGCTCCACAAATTTACTTTTATCACCAGTCATATGATTGCTAGCTTCATTATCAAGATACTATGTGTTTGCTTTTCCAATTAAATTCTCCTTGAGTTTAAGAAACAAGGATTACTCTACATAACTTCCTTGTTGTCCATTAGATTTGTCTCTTCATTTCCATGTTTGATTGACTATCCCAATAAAAATATCTAAACTTGTGACGAGAATAACATTCAAATTGAGATTTACTTTTTTCTATCATCATACCTCACATAATTACCTTCTGCACTTTCTCTTCCACAACCTCTTGCAAATGTTTGATTTTTTTATCAAATTGAGAAGTTTGTTCATCTCTCCCTTGACCATGGCCATGTATTGAACCTCGGCCTCTACCTCATCATTGGCCTTGACCTCTACTAGAAACACCTCGTTTGTTTTTTAAATTGGACTTTGCTTGTAATACATATTTTAATTGTTCTTGTTTTCTACGATTCATTCTTTCTTCATGAGCTCATAATGATCCGTTTAATCAATGGTCATAATCTTCAAATCTTTGGATTCTTCAATCGCAACAATAACATGATTAAACTTTATGCTAAGAGAGCATAGTACATTCTCAATTACCCCAACATTAGGCACAATTTTTCTAAGTTTCTTCATTTGATGGAGAATAGCAAAAATTTTCTTATAAAATAGTTGGAGATATGTTTATTCTCCTTCATAAAGAATGATTCAAATTCAACTCTTAAAGTTTGAAGTCATGCCTTCTTTACGTTGTCTACTCCCATAATAGAATTGCGAAGCGTCTCCTACGTTTCTTTTGATGTTCTCTCATTGGCTATTTTCTCAAACATGTCTTCATCCAAACCCTGTTGGATGATGGTAAAAGCACCTTGATCTTTCATTCTTTATTAGAGTTTGAAGTCGTATTTTTTCATCTTGTCTACTCCAATAATAGAGTTAAGAAGCGTCTCCCACACATTCTTTAATGTTGTCTCATTGGTTATTTTTTTCGAACATGCCTTTATCAAAACCTTGATGGATGATGATAAGAGTACCTTGATCTCTTTCTTTCTTTTTTTTTCCCAAAGCATTATTTTGGTTTTTAAGATAGGGTTGCCACTATTGGATACGATTTTACAAAGTAAAATTTTAATGTCATTAATCTTTGAAAATCAAGTTTGACATCAAAATTGAAATCTATGTTTCGCGTAGATAAATCTGGACTATTTATTTGCTCAAAACCGATTAAGAGTGAATGAGAAATTAATTGTTCAAGATACGCTCAAATGAACATTAAGGAAAAAGATGGGACTTTAGTCCCACATTGCTAACCAGCGAGAGCCAGTGTTTCCTTATATGTGTTCCTGTGCTAATGTAGTTAATACAAAAGCATAGGAGGTCTCTACCCTTGGACGAGCAGGTGCTGCACCTGCTAGCCCACCACGCGCGCACACGTGCAATGGGAGCCTTGTTGGCGCACTATGCACTTCGCACTTCGTACGTACACATCGTTGCAAAGAGTATTGAGGAGCTTTAATTTATGCTCCACGTGGCGATGACGTGTCGTGATCAGGTGACGCCACGTGGCATGTCAGTGTGACATGTCATGATCAGGTGGCAGCACGTGGCATGTCAGTGACGAGGTAGTGCCTATGTGGCACGTGACTGTGTAGAGAACGATGACTGGATTGGGCGAACAGATGGTGGCCGTCGGATCAAAGATCTGGAGCGTCGGATTCGAATCTGACTGTGAAGAGGGAGGATGGATCTGAGGCGTCAGATTAAATGTTCTAATCTGGCGGCTGAGATCAAGATGAGATCTGAAGAGTTATAACTCTTCAGATCAAGGGACTAGATTAAAAGACCTTTAAAGGGTTATACCCTTTCATTATAAACGGTCCAGATCTGTCCGAACCAAAGGGTACTTACCTCTTCACTCAATATAAATAAATCCCTCCACTTGATCATTTCATTCATTCATGCATTGCAATCTAAAAGCATTCGCACTCATCCATCTTATGCATCAAGAGTCCAAAAAACCTACAGAAAGGTTCGCCGGTCTCGGAATTTAAAGTGCTACTATTCCGAGATGACGTCATTATATCGTGGAAACGAATTGCTGCTATCCGTAAGCACCAGTAGCGGAGCAATATCATTTTACGGAGATAGTGTCGAACACTAGCCTCGACGTAAACCAATCAGTTTGCTTCCTCCGAAAGCAACCTCCCGGAAGATCCGACGGTCGTAAATCGACTAAGTCAAATACCGAGGAGATACAAGTCGGATTCCAACAATAGTAAAACGATATTGGCAAACTGATATGGCTGGAATCAACGATGTACCAACTGACGTCCCTCACTCTAAGAAGCCAGAAAAATTCAACGAAGCCGACTTCAAAAGATGGCAACAGAAGATGTTGTTCTACCTGACTACGCTGAACCTTGTACGATTCCTGTGTGAAGACCCGCCAGCCGCTACGGAAGATAATTCCGGGAGCTAGGCTGCTCGCGATGCGTGGTCACACGAAGACTTCTTGTGCTGCAATTACGTTTTTAATGCGCTGGACAATGCGCTATATAATGTATATTGCATGATGGAGACGGTCAAGTCACTGTGGGAATCGCTGGAGAAGAAATACAAAATCGAAAATGCCGGATTGAAGAAATTCATCGTCAGCAGGTTTTTGGATTTCAAAATGATGGATTCCAAGAGCATCACGTCTCAGGTCTAAGACATGCAACTGATAATGCATGATCTGGACGCCAAAGGAATGCCGCTGAATGAGTCATTCAAAGTTGCTGCGGTAATTGAGAAACTCCCTCCGTCATGGAAGGATTTCAAAAATTGCCTAAAGCACAAGCGGAAGAAGATGGGACTTGAAGACCTCATCTTGCGGCTGCGAATAGAGGAGGATAATCGAAAATTATCCGTCTCTAGAGGAACAAAGCGGACAGTCGACGAGATGTCCAACTTGACGGAACCAAAAGCCAAGAAGTCGAAGAAACCGAACCAGAAGGCTCAAGGCAAAAGGTTCAAGGGCACGTGCTACAATTGTGGAAAGTCAGGACACATGTCCAAAGACTGCAGACGCCCGAAGAAGACAACCAAGAGCTAGAAGAATGTTGCGAACCATGTTGCAACCTCCGCTGACATAGATCTCAGCGCTCTGGATCTCACTGCAGTCGTGTTCGAAGCCAACTTGGTGGGCAACCGGAAGTAGTGGTGGATCGATACTGGAGCAACACGCCATGTCTGTTCGGACAAGGCGATGTTCTCCAAGTACACCCTGATAAGTGGAAGAAAGCTCTATATGGGCAACTCCACGATGTCCTCAATTGTTGGACTCGGGATAGTTGTTCTAAAAATGATGTCTAGGAAGGAGCTAACTCTCATTGATGTGCTCCATGTTCCCAACATCAGGAAGAACTTAGTTTCTGGATCGGCACTTATTAATGTCGGATTCAAACTAGTGTTCTAATCTAATAACTTTGTGCTTACAAAGAACGGTATCTTCGTAGGAAAGGGGTATTTAGAACAAAATTTGTTCAAGATGGTTGTAATGACTGTACACCGTAATTTTGATGGTAATAAATTAAAAGCTTCCAACTATGTTGTTGAGTGTTTTAATTTATGGCATGATCGGGTTGGGCTTGTCAATAATAATACTCTGAAATGTCTCATCAAACTAAATTTATTACCGAACATCGATGTTGACGAAACACACAAATGTGAAGTGTGCGTGGAGGCGAAAATGACGAGACTACCTTTTCATTCGGTGGAAAGGTCAACGACTCCTCTAGAATTA
Organism: Boesenbergia rotunda; assembly: GCA_024364735.1. Lineage (NCBI taxonomy): Eukaryota > Viridiplantae > Streptophyta > Magnoliopsida > Zingiberales > Zingiberaceae > Boesenbergia > Boesenbergia rotunda. Next base: position 774,616 of record JAGFNQ010004602.1, read on the forward strand.
ATACATAGTGATCTATGTGACTTGAAATTCGTGCAAACTAGAAGAGGTAAAAAGTACTTCATTACTTTTATCGATGACAGCACGAGGTTCTATTATGTCTTTCTTTTAAGAAGTAAAGACGAAGCCCTAGAAGTTTTCAAAACCTATAAAACAGAAGTTGAAAATCAACTTGAAAAATGAATTAAAATAATTCGTAGCGATAGAGGTGAAGAATATGGTGCACCATTTGATGAATTCTGTTCAGAACCTGGAATCATCCAACAGACAACGGCACCTAACTCACCTCAATCGAATGGTGTTGCCGAACGTAAAAATCAGACACTAAAGAAAATGATGAATGCCTTGTTGATAAATTCAGGCTTACCCCAGAACTTATGGGGGGAAGTCATATTATCAGCAAACCACATTCTCAACAAAATCCCTCACAAGAAAAATGATAAAACACCATATGAACTATGGAAAGGCCGTGAGTCATCGTACAAATACTTGAAAGTGTGGGAGTGCTTAGCAAAGGTCGATGTACCTAAGCCAAAGCAAGTTAAGATCGGACCTAAAACGTTCGATGCAATATTTGTCGGATATACCCAAAATAGTAGTGCATATCGCTTCATAGTTCATAAGTCAGGCATTCCTGATATTCATGTGGGTACAACCATAGAATCTCGAAATGCAATATTTTTTGAAGACGTGTTCCCAAATAAGAAGGAAAACGTTCAAAATAATGACAACAGAAGTTCTAACAAAGATAATGTTCCAGAACTTAGTTGTCATAAAAGAGCTATTGGCAATCAAAGCAAAGAGCCACGTCGGAGCAAACGGGCTAGAGTTGAGAAATCGTTCGAGCCAGATTTCATGACATTCATGTCAAAAATGGACCCAAGAACACTAAGCGAAGCTCTCTCTGGTCCCGACGCCCCATTGTGGAAAGAAGCTGTCAATAGTGAAATCGAGTCCATCATGAATAACCATACTTGGGAATTAGTAGACCTTCCTTCTGGTACTAAACCATTAGGTTGTAAGTGAATACTAAAATGCAAGTATAAAGCTGATGGGTCGGTTGATAAGTATAAGGCTAGACTTGTAGCTAAAGGGTACAAGCAACAGGAAGGCCTTGATTACTTCGATACCTACTCACCGGTGACAAGGATTACGTCTATACGAGTGATGATAGCCATTGCAACATTGTATGACCTTGAAATACACCAAATGGATGTTAAGACTACTTTCTTAAATGGTGAGTTGGAAGAAGAAATCTACATGGAGCAACCCGAGGGGTTCATAGCTCCTCGAACTGAGGGAAAGGTGTGTCGACTTGTTAAGTCATTATACAAACTTAAACAAGCGCCAAAGCAATGGCATAAAAAATTTGACAAAATAATGCTCAGAATAAATGAATGTGACAAATGCATTTATGTCAAAAGTACACCTGAGAGTTATGTAATCGTCTGCCTATACGTAGACGACATGCTCATAATGGGAAGTAATCATGATATCATCATGAGTACTAAGAAAATGTTGACCAATAGTTTCGACATGAAAGATATGGGTCTAGCAGATGTCATATTGGGAATTAAAATTCTCAGGACGTCCGATGTGATAGTTTTAACACAATCCCATTATGTAGAGTCAGTATTGAAAAGATTCAATGCATACGATCTCTCTACTGTAAAAACATCTATGGATCAAAGTCAACACTTAGCGAAAACCATGGTGAACCCATATCGCAATTGGAATATTCCCGGATAATTGGCAGTTTGATGTATCTCACAAACTGTACTCGTCCAGATATTGCCTATGTGGTCAACAAACTGAGTCATTTTACGAGCAATCCAAACTACACCCATTGGAAAGCACTGATGCGAGTTCTTAGATATTTAAAATATACTATGATCTACGGATTACATTACGGAAGGTATCCCGCAATCTTGGAGCGATATTGTGATGCTAATTGAATCTCCGATACAAAAGACTCCAAATCCACTAGTGGATATGTATTCACGATCGGTGGGGGAGCAGTATCTTGGAAATCCACTAAGCAGACATGCATAGCTCGGTCAACAATGGAATCCGAGTTTATAGCACTTGACAAAGCAGCTGAAGAAGCTGAATGGCTGTTGAATTTCTTGGAAGATATTCCGAGCTGGACAAAACCTGTGCCCGCCGTACTTATCCACTATGATTGTCGATCGACAATTGGAAGAGCACAGAGTAGTATGTATAATGGTAAGTCACGACATATACGTCGTCAACATAATACCATTAGGCAGTTGATCTCGAACGGAGTGATTGCAATCGATTATGTCAAATCTAAGGATAATTTGGCAGATTCCCTAACGAAGGAGCTAAATCGAGATCAAGTATATTGCTCATCAAGAGGAATGGGATTGAAAATCTACAACTAAAAACGATTGTAGCGGTAACCCAACCATGTTGACTGGAGATCCCAAGATCTTGGTTCAATGGGACAACGAGGTTACAGAAGTTGTGTAACAGCACAAGAGAAATAATTATCTCTACTATCCCAATCCTAGGATGATTTGGTGTTGTCCTACCACATGTAGTGAGGATAAACTTATGCTTTTAATGACATCTATACCTTTAAGGTAGAGTATGGTAGGATACTCTTGATAGAAGTGTCACCTATGTGAGTGTGAAGATAGGCAGCTTCAATGAAACACTCATGAATCCAAGATGGTGTCCATGGTCGAAACAGAACCAACCATGGGAACCAAAAGTGGGTGAGATAAGTCTCTGTGTAGGTGTTATTGTCTTAGTATACACCAACAGTTTAGCAGTTCAAGACATCACGTTCACTGTGCAGCCTAGTATGCTTGATAGCATTCCACTATGAAAGATTCAAAGCCACAAGCTACCTTTCCCAATGCATTGACGTATCGATTGGACTCTTGTAAAGTGTCAGCATGCATACATGCAATACATGCATTAATTTCCATTCATGTGGGGGATAGTTGGATACGATTTTGCAAAGAAAAATTTTGATGCCATCGATTGTTGAAAGTCAAGTTTGACTTTAAAATCGAAATCTACGCTTCGCGTAGATAAATCTAGACTATTTATTTGCTCAAAATTGATTAAGGATGAATGAGAAATTAATTGTTCAAGATACGCTCAAATGAACATTAAGGAAAAAGATGGGGCTTTAGTCCCACATTGCTAACTGGCGAGAGCCAGTGTTTCCTTATATGTGTTCCTGTGCTAATGTAGTTAATACAAAAGCACAGGAGGTCTCTACCTTTGGGCGAGCAGGTGCTCGCACCTTCGAGCCAGCCAACCGCCACGCGCACACGCGTGCAATGGATACTTTGTTAGCGCACATTGCACTTCACACGTACGTATCATCGCGAGGAGCATTGAGGAGCTTTAATTTATGCTCCACGTGGCAATGACGTGTCATGATCAGGTGACGTCACGTGGCATGTCGATGTGACGTGTCATGATTAGGTGGCGCCACGTGGTATGTCAGTGACGAGGCAGTGCCTATGTGGCACGTGACTGTATAGAGAACGATGATTGGATTGGGCAAACAGATGGTGGCCGTTGGATCAAAGATCTGGAGCGTTGGATTCGAATCTGACTGTGAAGAGGGAGGATGGATCTGAGGCGTCGGATTAAATGTTCTAATCTGGCGGCTGAGATCAAGATGGGATCTGAAGAGTTATAACTCTACAGATCAAGGGACGAGATTAAAAGAACTTTAAAGGTGTGGGGACTGGTGCCGTCGATAGAGGGGGGGTGAATATCGACCGTAAAAACATTTTGGAAACTTTCGAATATTCGTTTGTTCATTCTGGACACAGAGTTAGTAGCACAGTGGAAAACAAAATGAACGAGAATAAAGACAACACAAAATGCACACGGGATTTTTTACTTGGTTCCCACCCCCCAGGGTCAGTACATCCAAGGCCTAAGCACGGGAACCCCATCCACTAATGGTCTCCTTTCTGGACTTTCCAGAGGCGGAGAAACTCATCTTACAGTGCACAATTTACAATCAAAAATATACGGAAAGTAAGTGCAGAAAGGTAAATCAAACCAAAATAGAAAAGTTGAACTCCCGACCGATTTGGACCTCCGAAGTGCCACGCACTTCCTCCTGAAGCCTCCTTGGTCACAGAGCTTCATCTCTAGCGCTTTTCTTTAGCTCGGAATGCTCAGAATGATTTCAGAAGTGTTGTTTGAGTTGAGGGATCAAAGCCCCTTTTATAGGCTTGGTATAGGGCGCCTGTGATCAATGAGGCGCCTCACAGATCCTAGTCAAACCTCATCTCCACGCCGAACTCGCAGCAGTCGAGAAGGTCATCAACCAGGGCGCCTGTGTTGAAGGAGGTGCCTGATTCATTCAGGCGCCTAGCTGACTGGGGCGCCCTAGCTGAAGGAGGCGCCTAGCAGCCTAGTTTCCAGCCTTGTTGTGTGTTTGTTTGCCTGCTTTGTCTTTAATTTTAGGTACCTACAAGATACATAAATACAAGCAAACACATATATATCCTTAGACTTAAGGGTTTGGTTCTGACTTCGGATTTCCGTGAAACCCTAGGTTGAACCGACGCCTAAGTTCCCATCCCCGGAAACGCGCCTTTCACCTACTCCTCTCAGGAGACGGTTGCCACCCGGCTCATCCGATTGGACTTTTGCTTAGCCTTCGAGACTCTCGGATCTCGAGACGTCTGAACCTCAACCCGTCTCTACTTCTGTCCTTAGTCATCACTCAGCTAAGTTGTCCAATCCCTCGGACCAAGACTTCGTGCCAAACTCTAGGTCCAGGACTTCGGTGCCCAACCCTCGGTCAGGTCTTAGGTGCCCAGCCCTCGGCCAGGACTTCGTGACGCCTAAGTTTCCATCCCCGGGAACGCGCCTTTTACCTACTCCTCTCAGGAGACGGTTGCCACCCGGCTCATCCGGTTGGACTTTTGCTTAGCCTTCGAGACTCTCGGATCTCGAGACGTCCGAACCTCGACCCGTCTCTACTTCTGTCCTTAGTCATCGCTCAGCTAAGTTGCCCAATCCCTTGGACCAAGACTTCGTGTTTAGGATAACTAGGACTTTGGTTCACTTTGGTACTCTTTTCTTGACTACCCTTCCCTTGTTCAATGTATCACTGACTTAAGCATATTGTCAAACATTGAAACACTTAGAGGAGGACATCACTGATGCATCTTGCACCAACAATCTCCCCCTTTTTGATGTTTGACAATATCTTAAGTTAGATTGGATGAAAGGGCTAAACTATAATCCTTGGGATAAAAAAATGATTTTCTATTGGGAAAGCACTCTATCCTTTGGGAGAAAGAAAAAAAATTCTTACTTAAGGTCACTCTCCCTTTTTTTTGAAAAAAAAAAGCATTTTGATTTTCCTTTTGATCCTTTGGGAAGAAAAAAACTTCTAACTTAAGCTCACTCTCCCCCTTTGTCATACATCAAAAAAAATTACACAAACACTTGCACCAACAATGAAAATTAACTTTGAAAGGTATTTTGTTATTTGGAAAAGTATATTGAACTTTGAAGATTGTCCACTTAGAAAAAATATTGCCTTGGAAGAATTGGAAAAACTTGCATGCATAAAAGATGTTTAAAAGAAACTATGCACTTTAGTGGAAAAATTTTACTTAGAGAAATACAATGCATTTGTATTTTGAAAAAGAATTTACACTTAGAAAAGCACGTCTTGCACACACAAAAAATTTGTATTTTTGGAAAATATGGTGCACTTTTAGAAAAATATTAGCATTTTTGAAAAATACAAGTATTTTTGAAAAGTGTATTGAGTTTTTTTTTTGAAAAATGCAAGTACATTTTGAAAAGTATATTGAACTTATTGAAGAACGGCAAGTACTTTTGAAAAATGTATTGAGCTTTTTGAAAATATTTGTACTTAAAAAAAATATTGTCCTTAGTATTTTGAGAAATATTGTGCAAAAAGTTTGTACTTTGAAAAGATTATTTTGCACTTTGAAAGAATTATTTTGCACTTTGAAAAATATAGGTACTTTTGAAAAATATTATGCAATTTTTAAAAAATAATTACTTTGAAAACACTAGTACCTTACTTGACTTGGTTATTTTTCCAGTATGACACAATCCTAGGAAACCTTGTTAACTACAAGGACATTTTCCTAAGTGTTTTGAAAAATTCTCCAAATTCAAGTAAGTATTATTTCGAAAAGTATTCCAAAATAAATTTGAAAGTGAAGAAAAATGATAGTATTTTGAAAAAAATTACTTATGTTTTCTAAAAGAATTTTAAAAATACAGTGCATACAACCATATTATTTTGTTATTTAATGATTCTTTTAATTTGATCTCCCCCTACACTTGACCCAATCCTAGGAAGCTTGTTGACTACAAGCGATCTTCCTCTGAGTCTTAAGGTTTGATTCAAATTATAAGAACTATCTAATAATTTTGAAAAACATATTTATTAGAAATAATTTCTTTTTGATTTAGACTCCCCCTAAATTTGACACCTCCTAGGAGTCATTGTAGATCATGAAGTAGACCTCCTCTGTGTCTTTAGGGTTTATCAAAATCAAAAGACTGAACGACATTTTGAGTGTAGTAATTCTCAAGGAGACAATTTTCGAAAATACTATTTAGAATGATGATAATTTTGAAGTATAAGTCTTTTTTGAAAAACATAAGTGATAATAATTTTTCAAGCATGGTTTTCGAAAAACTAAAAAAAGTCTTTTAAAAGTATAAGACACTCCCCCTGTATCCAATACTGTTTGACTCTATCTAAGTGCCTTAAGGGACTTTAGTGTTGACCTAAGAGGCTTGTATCTAATTATGTAGGTCAAACAATTTTTCAAAGAGATATAATTTTGAAAATGTCTAATATATAAGCACTCAGACAAGCATGAAATCTATAAAAATATTATTATGTTAAAGCACTATTTTGAAAATAGATTTTTAGAAAAATATTCTAAGTATTTTGGAAAACCATTTTGAAAAATATTTTTCAATTTATTAGTCCTTAACATCTCACCCATTTTAGATGTCTCAGTACAAGCAAGCATGGTTGCCTTATGGGTGTATTGTGAGATGCTTGAATAATTTTTCTTAATTTATTGTTAAATCTAAGATTTATCAAAACTTGTGTTAGATTCAAATTTATCAAATAGTAAATTAAATTTGATTTTCGATAATCAGCTTCCAGGTCTTAGCGAGGCACAGAGGCCTTCTTTGGTCGTAGCCTTATTGGAGCAACAACCCTTTCCTTGATAAAGCCTTTTATCGAAAATTCATTTTCAAACTACTTCTTGAAAAATTTTGGTCTAACTAACTTAAGTCTTGGATCGGTAGCTTCGGCTAGTTCCACCAGACTAAACAGACCAAGTAGGGTACACCTTACCTTACTTGACCTTATTAGAAAGGTTTCCCTAACATACTATCATCTCACCTCCACCTAATACTAGGTTGTTCAAGTTTCAACTAGTCTTTTTCCTATAACAGTTTTAAATCATGCATAAAATTAAACATGAATGACATGACATATATTAAAAAAATAGCAGATGCATGGCATGACAGTTATGCATGAGTCAAACAATTCAAATCATTTTACTTAAGTTTCTAATAATATATCAAATTCCCGATTTGATACATGTCGTGTGAACCCTCGAATATGCCAACCCACTTTGACATATTTAATTTTATTAACTTAATTATTGTACTTTGGGTAAGATTTTATTTAATTTGAGTTTAAGTTATTTAAGAATTAATTGGATTTAAGTTAATTAACATTAAATTAATTAAGAATTAATTGAAGTTGAAGTTGAATTAATTAAGTATTAATTAAAGTTAAATTGGTTACGAATTAATTGAAGTTGAATTAATTAAGAATTAATTGAAGTTAAATTAATTAAGGATTAATTAAAGTTAAATTAATTAAGGATTAAATTAAGATTAAATTAATTAAGGATTAAATTGAGATTAAATTAACTAAGGATTAATTAAAGTTAAAATTAAGTTTTATTTAAGGTTGAAATAATTAAGGTAAAAATTGTTAAGATTTAATTAAGGTTGAAATAATTACAGTAAAAAATTGTTAAGATTTAATTAAGTTGAAATAATTATGGTAAAAATTGTTAAGATTTAATTAAGGTTGAAATAATTATGGTAAGAATTTAATTAAGATTTAATTAAGGTTGAAATAATTAAGATTTAATTCGATTTAGGTTTCAAAATTTTTGTGTTAATTAATAGTTGTGGGTTTAGCTCCATCATCTTCATTATTTCAAAATTTTCAGACTCCTCTATTATTTTTTTTATTTAATTTTTCAAGTTTTTCTAACAATTCTGATTTGTTTGACTTCTTGTAAATTTTATTGACTATAACCTTGATCCTAGAAAATTCAATCTCCTCATCCTCATTATCAAAATCATATCCTTTTATATCTTCATGATAGGTGGAGTAATTTGGGCTATAAGTTAATGTTTTAGGATTATCCAAGAAAATGATTAAATTATTATCTAAAAGGATTTCATTTTCAATATCCTCAGCAAAATTATCTTCATCATTATCTTAATATCCTCAAAAATATCCTCAGTATTTTCAGGATTATTCTCAAAATTTTCAGAATTAACTTCAGAATTATCATTGACATTTTCAAATTTAATTTCAGACTTATCAATAAAATTATCAGATTTAATTTCAAGATTATCAGTAGAATTAGCAGATTTAGTTTCAGGATTATCAGTAGAATTATCAGATTTAATTTCAGGATTATCAGTATAATTATCAGATTTAGTTTCAGGATTATTAGTAGAATTATCATATTTAATTTCAGAAATATCAATAAAATTATCAGATTTAATTTCAGAAATATCAGAATTAATTTTTAAAATCAATGCATTGATATTGATAATTAAAGAATTAATTTCTAATAATTTATTATTGTCCACTTTTGGTACTTGATCATGCAATACCCTAAGTTGATTATGCAACAGATCTAGTTTATCAGAAAAATCAACAGATTTATCTAAATTATTAATATACTTGAAAGACTGTGCAGTAATTTGGAAATTTTTTCGAACGTAAATTTTCCGTACCTTGGACGGACACTTATTCATGTAGTGTCCGTGCTTTTGACATTTGAAGCATTGTACGTGGCTCATGTCTCTCCAGACTCCGGGCGCTGGTGCCTCCTTTACCGTCGGTGGTGTAGACCGAGTCTTACGAGTAGGACACTGATTTTTATAGTGTCCTCTCTCCCTGCACTTAAAACACATAATATGAAATTAAAAAAAAAAGACATTTAAAAAAATGTACCTGATTCACCCCTGGGCTCCCCCTCAACTCCTGGTGTCTTTGCTCCGTCAGTTATTAGTCCGGTGAAGAGCGGCCAGGCTCTGATACCACTTGTGGGGACCGGTGCCGTCGATAGAGGGGGGTGAATATCGATCGTAAAAACATTTTGGAAACTTTCGAATATTCGTTCGTTCGTTCTGGACACAGATTTAGTAGCACAGCGGAAAACAAAACGAACTAGAATAAAGACAACACAAAATGCACACAGGATTTTTTACTTGGTTCCCAACCCCCCAGGTCAGTACATCCAAAGTCTAAGCATGGGAACGCCCGTCCACTAATGGTCTCCTTTCCGAAGGCAGAGAAACCTGTCTTACAGTGCACAATTTACAATAAAAAATATACGGAAAGTAAGTGCAGAAAGGTAAATCAAACCAAAATAGAAAAGTCGAACGCCCGGCCGATCTGGACCTCCGAAGTGCTGCGCACTTCCTCCTGAAGCCTCCTTGGTCGTAGGGTTTTGTCTCTAGCGCTTTTCTTTAGCTCGGAATGCTCAAAATGATTTCAGAAGTGTTGTCTGAGTTGAGGGGTCGAAGCCCCTTTTATAGGCTTGGTATAGGGCGCCTGTGATCAATGAGGCGCCTCACAGAACCTGGTCAAACCTCATCTCCACGCCGAACTCGCAGCAGTCGATAAGGTTATCAACCAGGGCGCCTGTGTTGAAAGAGGCGCCTGATTCATTCAGGAGCCTGACCCATTGAGGCGCCTAGCTGACTGGGGTGCCCTAGCTGAAGGAGGCGCCTAGCAGCCTGGTTTCCAACCTTGTTGTGTGTTTGTTTGCCTGCTTTGTCTTCAATTATAGGTACCTGCAAGATACATAAATACAAGCAAACACATATATATCCATAGCCTTAAGGGTTTGGTTCTGACTTCGGATTTCTGCGAAACCCTAGGTCGAACCGACGCCTAAGTTTTCATCCTCGGGAACGCGGCTTTCACCTACTCCTCTCAGGAGACGGTTGGCACCCGGCTCATCCAATTGGACTTTTGCTTAGCCTTCGAGACTCACGGATCTCGAGACGTCTGAACCTCGACCCGTCTCTACTTCTATCTTTAGTCATCGCTCAACTAAGTTGCCTAATCCCTCGTTCCAAGACTTCATGCCCAAACCCTAGGTCTATGACTTCGGTGCCCAACCCTTGGTCAGGTCTTAGGTGCCCAACCCTCGGCCAGGACTTATTGATGCCTAAGTTCCCATCCCCGGGAACGCGCCTTTCACCTACTCCTCTCAGGAGACAGTTGTCACCCGACTCATCCGGTTGGACTTTTGCTTAGCCTTCGAGACTCTCGGATCTCGAGACGTCCGAACCACGACCCGTCTCTACTTTTGTCTTTAGTCATCACTCAGCTAAGTTGCCCAATCCCTCGGACCAAGACTTCATGCCTAGGATAACTAGGACTTTGGTACTCTTTTCTTGACTACCCTTCCCTTGTTCAATGTATCACTGACTTAAGCATATTGTCAAACATTGAAACACTTAGAGGAGGACATCACTGATGCATCTTGCACCAACAAAAGGGTTATACTCATTCATTATGAATGGTCCAGATCTGTCCGAACCAAAGGGTACTTACCTCTTCACTCAATATAAATAGATCCCTCCACTTGATCATTTCATTCATTCATGCATTGCAATCTAAAAGCATTCGCACTCATCCATCTTATGCATCAAGAGTCCAAAAAGCCTACGGAAAGGTTCGCCGGTCTCGGAATTTGAAGTGCTACTATTCCGAGACGACGTTGTTGTATCTTGGAAACGAATTGCTGCTATCAGTGAGCACCAGTAGCGAAGCAATATCGTTTTACGGAGATAGTATCAAACACTAGCCTTGATGTAAACCAATCAGTTTGCTTCCTCCGAAAGCAACCTTCCAGAAGATCCGATGGTCGTAAATCGACTAAGTCAAATACCAAGGAGATACTAGTCGGATTCCAACAGCCACATGTAAGGGTAAATAATTTTGAGGTAGAGTTGCCACATCATTTAGGTTTTGAGATGGCTTGTATTAAAAAATGTGATTGGTTTTACAATTATACATTACATGATTATTTATACTGCTCAATAGAAACTACTAGACCATACTTCATCAATTAGATACATTAACCTATTCTATTTATTTTTTTATATCAGGTACCCAAATCTTATAGTCAGAAAGAAATTATTCTATCTAGATACATAAATTACAAGATTCATATTTCACTTAATTACATCAAATATTTATTATAATGTGTATATTCAAGTTTAATTCGACAGCTAACATCTTTAACATTTCAGCAATGATAGAGAAATCTTAGAAGTATTTTTGTGCAAGTTCTTCTTCGACAAAACCTTTATAATTATCTTAAGCCATAAAAATAAGCTCTCTAGAATGTTAAATAAAAGAACTCTATATAAATTATTTTTGTGCCTTATTTTTATGCATTTGTGTATTCGGGTCTAGACACCTTGATTCAGTCTAGGTGTCTAGATTTCATTACAATAGGATTTTTTTTTAGTATTTTGGAATATATTATATGTATTTAAGATTTAAAACTTTAAGGTTTAGGGGATTATAGTTGATTTAAGTCAATAACATCTTCTTTTAGGGTTCATCCTTCCCTCTTGAATTATAGTGTTTAAGATAACAATTTTAGATTGGATTATAGTGTTTAAGATAACAAATTTTAGATACTTACGGGGTATATTATATGTATTTAGGATTTAAAATTTTTGGATTTAGGGGTTGAGTTATATTGGATTTAAGCTAATAAGAATTTTTCCTATAGGATTTAGGTTTTTCTTTTGGGTTAGAGTATTAAAATAAAAAATATTAGATGCTCACGGGATATATTATATATATTTAGAGTTTAAGATTTTAAGGTTTAGGAGTTGAGTTATAGTAAGTTTAAAATAATGAGAATTTCTTTCTAGGATTCAGGCTTCCCTTTCGGGTTATAATGTTCAAGATAAAAAAATTATGTATTTAGGATTTAAGATTTTAAAAAAATAATTTTTTAAAAAAATAAAAACAAAACGTTAGTTATCAAAATAAAAAAACGGCTTTTTACCAAAAGGCGTATCCAAGAATTAGTATTTACCAAAAGGCGTACCATGGTTTCATTTTCACCAAAGGGCGCACTCATTTTAGTGAACTTCCTCTTATACCCCTCCCGCAATGTACTGCCTTTCTCTTTCTCTCTCAGTAACAAATTCTGATACGTCTGCACGTGCTTTTTCAGACTTTTAATTTAAAATAATATATTATGGAATCGGCGCTAAACTAAAAAACGTAAGGTAAAAATTGAAAAAAATATTTCAGTTAAAAAATATCTCATCCAACGTGATTTAAAAATATAAATAAATGATTTTTATATTGATTAATAGAAATTACTATATTAAATAATATTTAATAAATATATTAATATATAAAAAAATTTTGAAAAAAACAGAGCGTGTGTGGGCCTGAAATCAATAGATTTCAGGCCCACGCTGGGCCTGAAATATTTTTATTTCAGGCCCAGTGTGGGCCTGAAATTTTTTATTTCAAGCCCAGCGTGGGCCTGAAATTTTTTATTTCAGGCCCACGTTGGGCTTGAAATTTTTTGATTCAGGCCCAACGTGGACTCAAATTTTTTTTCTATTTTAAAAAATATATTAATATATAAAAAAACCTATCAAAACACTTAATTTCAGATTCAAACGCAGGGCCTGAAGTCATCCAAGGAGGGTCTGAAGTCAAATAACTTCAGATCCTATAAATAATTAATTTAATAAATAATAATTAAATATAAAAAAATATTTTTAAAATTAAAAAATTTTCAGTGCCCTTGGGCCTGCCCAAGGAGGGCATGAAGTCTAATCATTAAATATAAAAAACTATAAAAAAAATTTTATAAAAAGGTATAATATATAATTACATATTATTTATAATTTTTATAAAAAAGGTATAATATATAATTACATAATAATAAAATATTATTATAAAGAAATCCAGATATGGGAGGTCCATCAGTGGGTTTTGGTCAAAACCCACTGATATTTCTAAACTACTCCTATTTCATTGGTGATATCTAATATATAGATGTTTGGACACCTAAAACATCATCTCCTACCTCTACCCTCTCTATTTATATGGAGTTTTCAGAAATCCAGATATGATAGGTCCATCAGTAAGTTTTGGTCAAAACCCACTGATATTTCTAAACTACTCCTATTGCATTGGTGATATAGATTGTATAGATGTTTGGACACCTAAAACATCTTCTCCTAGGTCAACCCTGTCTATTGATATAGGGTGATATCACCAATGCAATAGGAGTAATTTAGTCATATCAGTGGGTTTTGACCAAAACCCACTGATGGACCTCCCATATCTGAATTTTTGAAAACCCTATATCAATAGACAGGGTTGACCTAGGAGAAGATGTTTTAGGTGTCCAAATATCTATACACTCTATATCACCAATGCAATAGGAGTAGTTTAGAAATATCAGTGGGTTTTGACCAAAACTCACTGATGGACCTATCATATCTAGATTTCTGAAAACTCCATATGAATAGAGAGGGTAGAGGTAGGAGATGATGTTTTAGGTGTCCAAACATCTATATATTAGATATCACCAATGAAATAGGAGTAGTTTAGAAATATCAGTGGGTTTTGACCAAAACTCACTGATGGACCTCCCATATCTGGATTTCTTTATAATAACATTTTATTATTATGTAATTATATATTATACCTTTTTTATAAAAATTATAAATAATATATAATTATATATTATAGCTTTTTATAAAAAAAAATTATAGTTTTTATATTTAATGATCAGACTTCAGGCCCTCCTTGGGCTTGAAGTCGGATGACTTCAGGCCCAAGGGCATTGAAAATTTTTAATTTTAAAAATATTTTTTTATATTTAATTATTATTTATTAAATTAATTATTTATAGGATCTGAAGTTATTTGACTTCAGACCCTCTTGGGATGACTTCAGGCCATGCGTTTGAATCTGAAATTAAGTGTTTTGATAGGTTTTTTTATATATTAATATTTTTTTAAAATAGAAAAAAATTTGAGTCTACATCGGGCCTGAATCAAAAGATTTCAGGCCCAATGTTGGCCTGAAATAAAAAATTTCAGGCCTACGCTAGGTCTGAAATAAAAATATTTCAGGCCCACGCACGCTTTGTTTTTTTTCAAAATTTTTTTATATATTAATATATTTATTAAATATTATTTAATATAGTAATTTCTATTAATCAAATATAAAAATCATTTATTTATATTTTTCAATCACGTTAGATGAGATATTTTTTAACTGAAATATTTTTTCGATTTTTACCTTATGTTTTTTAATTTAGCGCCGATTCCATAATATATTATTTTAAATTAAAAGTCTGAAAAAGCACATGCAGACGTCTCGGAATTTGTTACTGAGAGAGAAAGAGAATGGCAGTACATAGCAGGAGGGGTATAAGAGGAAGTTCACTAAAATGAGTGCGTCTTTTGATGAAAATGAAATCATGGTACGTCTTTTGATAAATACTAATTCTTGGGTACATTTTTTTGATAAAAACCAAAAAAAAAAAACAATGCTTGAACGTCTAGATCAATTTCAGGCGTCTCGAGCACTTGTCATACATAGGCGCACATAAAAATGTCGCATTTTTAGACCAATACACATGGCACATAGGCCACAATTATTCTCATACTTTTATGGCTTCAATATTGTTAAGTCAACAATTTCAACGTGTGCAATGTATATAATTCAGCCTCCTCACTCCCGATCGGATTATTCAAATTAATACTCTACATAATTAATTAATTAATATCAGGGGAATTAATTAAGTAATTGGGATAGTAATCAATTAATTAAGTAGCTACCCCCGATGGCCATCATGCACCGAGCACTGCACCTCAAACCGAGGGGCAAGTGACGCCGGCTCCGCCAGCGGCAGCGGCAGAGCCGGGTGGCGCCACCCCTCCGCCGGAGAGTTCGTCTGTGTGCCATCACCGTCCGCCGAGTCGGTGACCTCCCACAGCGGCGGCGCCGGCGAGATCACCAACGGCGACAGCAACGGGATGGGACCGCCGCCCTCCTCCCCGCGCTCGAACGCGCTGCTAGCCTTCTGCTGCGACACGATGTTGGCGTCGAGCTCCAACCCTGCCGGCGCACGCTTGTGGAGCCGGCTGGATGGCGGCCGCTCCGCCGAGTAACTTGCTGCCGCCGCCGTCGCGTCCATGGCTAGCCGATTAACGGTGAATTAGGAAGGTGGTGAAATTGTGCGTCAATCTATTGGGCGGATTGATCTGCGATCCATAGAATGGCATTCCTCCTCATACGGAGGTTTTGAAGACGGCGTGGAGAGAGAGATGTGGAGGGAAGAACCAACGTGAGGCAGAGAGGCATACTCCTCCCCGACTCCATTAATGCATGCAAACGACCTCACGCCAATTTTAGAAAAACCTAATAAAACTTTCCGGAGAAACAATTAATTATCGACTGTCGTGTTCATCAATCTTCAAAATAAAATAGCTTTTCTGTGGCTCATATCCATCCTACTTTCGGTTAGAAGGATTTGCATACATCGTCTTACTTTATAATTGGCATAACCTACACGTGACCAATGACCCTAGAGTTAAAAATTTTGAAAAATCCTTAAACTCGAGGATAATCCAACCTTTGATACAACACTACCTAAAAACAAAATCCTATTGGCAATGGAAATATTCATCACTAATTGGGCATAATGACCGATTATTTCTATCATTATAAAATAAGTCGTTGACATCTTTTAACTACAGAATTTTAATAAAATTTCATCGCTAACTTGGAATATTAATTCCGTCTCTAAAACTAACGGCAAACATTAACCTTTCTTGCTAAAATTAACCTTATATCACTAAAATTAGCGACGAAAGATTAAATTCCATAGCTAAAAATAACGACGAAAGGTTAAATTTCATCTCTAATTTATGACGGAATTCAATTGTCGCTAAATTCGTAGACAGAATGTTACTATTCTATCATAACTCTAACGATGGAATTTTAATTCCACTGCTATAATTAGCAAGGGATATTAACTTTCGTCACTAATTAGCGACGGATGTTAATATTCATGGATAAAATTCTAAATAGAAATTTAAATTTTCGTCAAGATGGAAATTTAAAGTTTCATTACTAAATTGCTTTAAAATTTCAACAGCATCTCCTCGTTTTAGCATTTTCTCTATTTACATGTAAAGTATCAATTAACACATTCACATTATAAAACTAAACTGCATGATCCATCGGATGCAGCGGATAAACATTAAATCGGTTGATTCACGCACAAATTCTTGAAGCAACTCAAGAAATTATCGAATCCGTTGATTCATACATGAATATTGGTGATCTTCTAAATTTATTGATTTGCCATGAATATTAAGAAATAAACATCCAAAAACTAAACAAAGTTTGGGAGAAAAGGAGAATGGCATGACTGAATAATTATTAATAAAAGGTTATCTAAATATTAACTAAACATACTCTGATATAGACTCTAAACATTAAGACCTAAGAAAAAAAATCTCAATATATAGACTTCAATTCTTAACTAGTAAAAAAAGGGAAAAGAAAATCTTACCAAAAAGGAAAAAACTCATAATCCTAAAGTTTCTAAATGAACTCAAAATATAAAAAATACAATAAGATAAAAATTATCAAAAAATCCTAAATACCAAACTCGACAAAAATAATAAAAAAAATTAAAATTACTTTCTCGATTTGCTTTTCTGTTTGCATCATTAAAATTACTTTCTAGATTTTGCTCTTTAGTCTGCATTATTCTCCCCATGGTGGAGAAAATTATGTTGGATCGTAGTAGATGAGAGAGGGGTGAATCGCGTTCGTTTAAAATCTTTTTTTTTGTCTTCGTAAAAGCGAATCAAAGTGATGATTCAAAGCTATTGTCGACGCTGCTTATATAGACTGATTCAATCAATCCTAACCTAATATGATATGATCCGATCTCGTCACACCTTATCCTCATTCAGGCACCTGGATCCCTTCCAGCACCTCAATTGCTGACGTAGCGAGTTCTGAGAGAAGCTTTATCCTAGTCGACTCTATCCCGTCCCAAGCGATTGGATCTTATCTCAGGTACTTGGATGCTGACGTGCACCGACCAATCATATACTGCCACCTCATCTTGTCATAAGTCGAGGTGATCAAGGCGCCTGGATCCCTTCCAGGCACCTATATTAGCTTAGGTTGTTTGGATCTCTTCCAGGTGCCTTGATTAGCTCTTCTAGACTTTTGACTTCTACATCACAAATTGCGGAAATGATCACATATTTTAGGCTAGACCAGTTAGTCTACTGTCAGCATGATATTAACTTAGATTTATGTAAAGAATTATATGCAAATCTCACGTGCATTAATTCTGATAGTGGCATATACGAGTCCAGGGTAGCAGGAGTATGCATCCCCTTCTCATCCATTGTTTTAGGTGAATTTTTGGGATGTAGGGCATCTCATCATGCATTCACTTATTTTCCTACCATTGTTGAGCCCCTCTCTCTCCATGACATCACCATTAATCAAATCTATATGCATTACTTTAGAAGACATCGGCATGATATAGAGCGTATCTTTGATGCCAAGCATATGAGTCCTTTTAGTCATGTTTTGTACAAAATTGTCATAGAATGCATCTTGCCCATTCTCACCAAGGGGCGGGATAGAATTAGGCTGCCACATTTGGTGATGATGTATGCCTTGGAGAGGAGGCTTGACATAGACATCTCCCTGCATGTGTTTACCTCCATTTGTCATTTTTCCCATAGTGTGAATGGAAAAATCTACATGTCTTTCTGCGACATCCTGATCGAGTTCTTTGAGTCCCGAGAGATACGTACAGCTAGTGGTCAGGTCCGTCACCTATCCAAGGATTATAATCAGATTGCCACACGTCAGTTATCCTTGGTAGGTATCAAGTGTAGGCAGGGAGAGTTCGTCTGGAAGCAGCGTCCTGAGTCCTCCAGCTCAGATGAGGAGCCCGCTAGTGGCGTTACACACGAGGAGTTCTCCCAGCTTCGATCGGAGGTTCATGACCTCCGGGAGGATCTCCACAGTTTTCAGCAGCAGCAGTTGGGCTTCCAGCAAACCATTCAGGGGGAGATTCAGGGGTTCAGAGCCAATAGGATGAGATGCTCGAGATGATACGACAGCTGCACCTTACGTATCAAGCTCCTCCTCCTCCTCCTCCTCCTCCTCCTCCTCCTCCAAGCGATGACATGATGTAGATTGGACGTGATGTGGCGGTTTAGTGTTGAGAGTGCTTTGTTTGATGTATTTTTATCTCTCAAACACTTATACATGTTGGGATTGTATTATTCCGCTACTTCGGGGCTTTAGCTCTTGTGATATTTTTATGTTTTTTTAAAGTTATGTATGAACTATTTGCCTATGTTTTCATGATATGAAATGTTATGTTTTGACTTAATATTGCTTATATGGGTTGAAACTAATAAATTGCTATTGAATGATAACCTATGGTTTTTGAGTTAAAATCTTGAGTTATGCTTTCATGATATGATATGAAATCTTATGTCATGGTTTCATATGGATTATATTGCTTAAATTCATTAGTTGATATTGAATGTCAAGATTCTTATAAATGAGGGCATAAAGTTTGTATATATATGTATGGTTAGGGTTAAGAAATCAATAGGGGGAGGTTTTTATCATATTGCAAATACCTATGAAAAAGGGGAGACGTGAGGACCATTCTATGTGTCAAATTAAGATGGATGGCTTTGGCAAACATAAGGAGGCATGAATGGATTTGAAAGTTGATACAAAATGCTAAGTTTTTAAGGAAATTAGAGTTTGTACCAAAAGTCAAGCACATTTGCTATTTTTCATGAAACTATATTTTTCTAGGGTAGAGAATACCCTAACAAATGTGCTTGCAAACTTTTAAATTTTTCAGAATTTTATGAAATTTTCTATGCATTTTTGAAATTCGACTGGAATTTCAGAAATGGGAGTATCAGTCGACTGCCCTGGTTTGGTCAGAATGAAAATCAGGGATTTCTGAGGGGTTTTCAGAAATTGGTTGGGTTCTGTTTTGGCACCAGGGGTAGGGTTGCTTGGGGCAATCTTTTGATAGTGTCAAAGGGGGAGAACTTGTGTGTTAAGTTAGGTTTAACTTGACATGAGAAACTTGTGGTGTTAAGTTGGGAATGACTTAACTTGGTGTTATGTTGGGTTGGGTATAACTCAACGTAGTGTTATGGTGTTAAGTTGAGAAGAACTTAACTTGGTGTTGGCAATGAGAATTAAAAATGGGGAGAAAGCATAGGTTAAGGGGGAGGTTGCCTCTTGTTTGTTATGCTTTGATTTTCAATTGCTATTGCTATTGTTAATTGTGTTTACCTAACTTAACATATTGTCACACATCAAAAAGGGGGAGATTGTTGAGGCCACTACTAGAATTTTTGCATTTAACAACAGTGAATCACTGTTGTCGTATGCCAAATACCACTGTTGTTAAAGGCCATGTTGTTAAAGGGGGGGTCTACGACAACAGTGAATCACTGTTGATTCACTGTTGTCGTTTGGTCTACGACAACAGTTTTCCACTGTTGTCGTATATCACATTCGACAACATTTTGACAACAGTTTTTCACTGTTGTCTTTTATTATATTCGACAACAGTTGTATAACCGTTGTCGTATATCAATAACAACAGTTTATCACTGTTGTCGTTTAGGGTTTTCACTGTTGTCGTTTAAATGAGTTTTAACAACGGTGTTTAAATGTTGTCGTATGTCATATTCACCGTTGTCGTTTATCTACAACAACAGTTTAGCTTTAAAAAAACCTGTTGTGTGTTTGTACTGTTCCACAACAGTTTCATACCAATTTGACAACAAAGATATTTCCATTATATTTTCAATTAAAAGACAATAATTTAACCTCGAAACAAAAACTATATATATCAAATATCATCAACATATTTACAATAAAGATCCACCACAACCTTTCTACAGATGAAACCATAAAAGTATCTTCTGTCCAAAAACCTTTCTACAGACGAAACAACTAAAGCATCTTCTGACCCAAATTACAAGAGTTCAAATTATATATAATTCTGACCCAACTAAACTTACAATGAAGTTCAAATCACAAAAATTATAGCTTGGAAGGTCAGATTAATGGTCTTCGAACATGATCACGAACAAGTCCCTGCAGCTGGAAAAAAAAGAACAAACACTCTAATTAGTTATTCTATTAAATGCATATGTCCAATAAAAAATGATCCATGAAGATATGTATCAACAAACAACAAAAATAATAAACTAACAAACAAACAAACAAAAAAGATATGCATGTATCAACACTTGCAATTATAAGGAAGAAACCACCGATTGTTTAATGATTGCTTTTCAATTTGGAAGAAACCACCGATTGTCCTAAAAAAAATCAAAATCATAATATCGTCTTATTGATTGCAAAATACTTATTGTTAGGACTACTAAAGCTCTCAATTCTTTACAACCTCAAGACTGGTTTCAGTTACGTAGGACTTCCTCTCATCCATGGTTGAACTAGACTATAAACATGCAAATGCATTGGTAGAAAAATAGAAAAACATGAATATTACTTATATCACCATGTGTTAGTATTTGAGTATTAAATAAAAATCCTCATATGCAGCAATTATGAGAAAGGAAGAAAAAAGACCATTGGTAGAGGTAATATTTACATGAAAACTGCGAAGCTCTTCAGCTTCTTCAAGTGCGATTTGCTTTTCGTATTCTCTCCTGGACTGAAGTGCGAAAAAGAGATTAGTGGCAACCTTAAAGAAGAGAAGGATAGCATCATAAATAAATATAGAGTGAAACTGATTTGTCCTGTTGCATAAAATCAGGAAAGCAAACTTTCAATAGCTTCTACATTCTGAGAAATTAAGCAACTAAAGCTATTAACTATTTGATCCATAATAATCAACTAACATTTAGATATTAGGATACAAAATATGAGAGAGAGGACATGTAATGATCGATGAAGTAACAAAGGAATCATATTAACTCAATGTGAAAGGGGATAAATTTCATAATAAAATATTGTTAGTAAGAGTTCCATTCTGTAAAAGAGAAACACACCACCATACATAGAAGGGAACATTTTGGTCATGCTCACCGTGGCCAAATTATCTAAAAACTCTGTCTCATCCTCGTCAAGGGCTTTTGGTGGTCCTATACATACAAAGAACACAAATGCATTACACATGAAAAAAGTGAGGCCTTTCGAAACATCGTTTAAGGAAGAAAAACACTCAATATCGACCCACTTGGAATTGGATATGGCAAAGGTGCTAATTTGTCCACTGCTTCATCAATGGAAACTCAAATGCAATTCTTGGGAAATGGATCATTAAAAAGAAATATTATTTTAAAACTTATCATTTCCATAAAATTGCAGCTTTGATAAGTATTTGATACATAGCTCACAAAATGGATTCCTATAAGTATTTGACAAATAATCAATCAACAGAAAAGAATATCATTCAGGAGTTAGCCATATGCAACATTTAAGTAAAAAAAACCTAACTTTCATTGTATCCTTGTCCTGCATGAGAATGAATCATGTCACCGTTATAAAGTAGCTACTTCATAAGTTGGAGGATGAAAATTTGTAATGAAAACAAACTCTCTTGAAAAGGAAAAGCCAACAATGTTTCATCTTATAATTGTACTAACTAGTTTCTTCAACATATCTAAACCTTAGATATCTCCATGCACAATGAACCTAATGGACTCATATTTAAGCTTGATTCGTATTGTTTGAAAAACTGAAAATAGTTGAACAGATATCTCATACACCATACATAACGTGCACAAGTTTACAGTAAAAGAGAAGTCTTTTTTCTTTTATGAAGGAAAGTTCATCCAGGTTTTATTTTGTAAAATTTCATGTCTTTATTTTGTGGACATCAAAAATGCACGAAGAAAGTTAAGTAGAACAATTACTAGATATAACTCCCAATATTTCTAGTAAAGTTCTTATTAACATTTAAGCAAAACTCTTTTTAACAAAAGAAAGCTATAATTTAATCCATCAGAAACTAACCCACTGTGATCCAATCACAACACTTAGCTAGAGCATAACTAAATCATCAATTTCATCCAGAATTTATTCTAAACTAACTTCCATTTTGCACCCCACAATTCAAACCAAAACAAGATTTCTGCAAGCTATGAACAACAGCTTAACCAACAATTTCTCCCATGGACATAGATATAAACCAAACACAGACCACACTCATGTCACCCATCCAAACCAATCATCAAGTCCGTCCAAAACTTCAGACCAAGGCAAAATGCACAGAAACCACCACAACACCATCTCTACAACTGAAAAGCTATCAAGAAATAAAATCGGATTAAAGATCTGTTACAAATTTCTAATTCTAGCAACCCAAACACCCAACCAAGCATCCCAACAGATTTGAACATAAGAAATCCAACTCTAACGGAAAGCAATTCTTACCTCTGCTCGGCGCACAGCAACAGCGAAGAAGGAAGAAGAGGAAAGGAAACACCCAAAACCACACAGAGTCCTTGCGATGCGCAACACCACCCCTTGTAAATTCGACGCCAGTGCTTGGGTGGCGCCGCTTGATCGAGTCAGATTTTAGGAAGAAGGCGGCGCCGACCTCGCTTGCGTGCAGAGGAGAAATCGCGAGGGAGGAGGCATGTGATTTGGGCTTCTCAGTAGAGGAGGGTGCGCTCGGCGGCTTCCTTCGCCGGATCGCCGACATCGCCGTGCGCGATAGGGGCTGATCGACTCCTGCGAAAAAAGAGAGCAAGGGAGAGAGAGAGAGAGATCGGCCGCAGAAGACTGAAGGGAATGGGGGAGGAGAGGGAGTCGGCGATGAGGGGCTGTGTCGGACCACCAAGGAGGAAGGGGACTTGCTAGAGGGGAGGTGGCTGGCTTGGCCGGCTGTCGCGCGAGGAAGGGTTGGCGTCGGCGCTTTAGGGCACGAGGAAGAAAAAGGCATAGGGAGGGAAGATAGTAAATAGAAGGGTTTATATAATATATATAATTAAACCGTTGATATCCACCGTTGATATCCACCGTTGATTTTGTTTATTGATTGAACAGCACAACAATACAACAACAACAGTTTAATAAAACTGTTGTATATTGTCATAATAAACAACAGTTTCTCACATCAGTTGTTATAAATCCAGCCTATAGACAACGGTTATTTTATAACTGTTGTCGTTGAGTATACATACGACAACACTCATGTTATTACTGTTGTCTTTTTACGTATAAGACGAACAACAACAACGGTTAATACTAAAACTGTTGTTAAATTGACATAAGACAACACTTTTTCAAAAAACCGTTGTCTATTATGTGTTGTTGAATGCAAAAATTCTAGTAGTGGGCAATCGGCCCTAATATGATCTGGAGGATCATGGGTTTTGATGTGTGTGGTCAATATGGTTAAGTTAGGGTTTGTTGTTGGACTAACATGTGTATATGAGTGTACAGGTTTGCAAGTACACATGGATTTGGTTGATGTCTTCAGGTGAAAGGTGACATGGAGGCAAACTGGAGGCTTGTGTGCGCATCCGAGGGACCATGAGTGGAGCAGAGACGATGAGCCGATAGACGCGGACTTCGAGGCATACGTGAAGGGTAGCATGGAGGCAAGCTGGAGGCTTGTGTGCGTATCCGAGGGACGAGGGCCAAAGTCGAAGAGGGCACGAAGGCAACAGATCGAGACTGCTGTTGAAGAGTTAATCAGGTTGTGAGGGTCTGAGTATGAGTGTTTGTACTTAGGGGCTAAGCTGGGAGGGTTCGAGTGCGGAGAGAAATGTACTCGGGGAGTGAAACCTTAGGCTTAGGATCGGACCAGTCGACTGCCCCTGGGGCAGTCGACTGGTAATAGGCTGGGATTTGAACGTTAGCACTGTAACGGTCGAATCTGTTCGACTGATAGCGGCCTGAACAGACTCGAGCCCTATTTAAAGGAGCTCGTTTCAGACCTTTCTTTCTTGGCAAAACTTACTTGGTTAGAGTGAGTTAGTAGCCTGGTGATCTCAAGTAGTGTCCAAATCTTGTGGAGAGATTTCTCCACCCATAAGGAGCTACGTGATCTAGCCGGAGGTGCTCCGGGGAATCATCTACCGATGGATTAGGGATCGCCCACCTTACGGGCAGCCGTGGAGTAGGAGTTTATCTCCGAACCACATAAATCGTGAGTGTCTCCTTGTTGTTAGTTTTATTGTTACTTAGTATATTCCGCTTGCGCACTAACAACGTAGGAAGAAGATTCGAAAAGTGTTATTCACCCCCCGCCCCCTCTAGCAACCGTAACGATCTCACAGTTAATATAGAAAACACAATAATATGAGATAGAATGATTTGACAGTCTTTTGATTGTCTAGTCCTGACTTTTAAATTTCAAGTGAAATCTATATCAAACCGACGTCTACTATTCCCTCAGCGGGGAACATGTTCTCACCTACTCTTCTTAGGATAGTTTACCTGTTGCTAAGTATCTGGTCCTCTAGACTTGTTTAAACTTTTACTCAACATTCGATCTTGACCTATGGGACTTCCTACTAGGCGTCATCCTCGACTAGTCTAGACTTCTACCTAATGTCCTTAAACCCCAGGGCTTTCCACTTAGTGTCCTTGACCCCTAGGACTTTTTCTAGACATCCTCGATCTGCCAAGACTTCTATCTAGTCTACTCAACTAAGATTTCTTTGCCCAATCCACTTGACTAGGACTTCTTGCCCAATCTACTCGACCAAGACTTCTTGCCCAATCTACTCGACCAAGACTTCTTTGCCTATTCTCAACTAGGACTTTTCTTCAAACTTAGTTAAGTTCGTTAGATTACAATTAACCTTAACTTTGAAACTTTGCCAATATCAATACATAAATTTGATTAGCTTGTGCTTCTAGTACCAACACGAAGAACAAAGATCGACAAGGAGTCACTCTAAGTGTTTAAACAATTTTATAGAATATAATTGTTTGTTCATGCAAATCAATTTATCAACGTATCAGAGTAACATTCGGATCTACATTGGATCAATCGATTGATGGGTAAGATATGTCGATTGACAGGCAGAAATCAACCCAAGCAACAACTTATAAAAGAGGATTTCAAGATTATTTGGAATAGTGATTCTTGGAGGTTTTTAAGTGAAGTACTAGTGTATTTCGAGACCAACAAGAGAGCAGTCAACAACAAGCAATGACGAGTTCAATTTGTGTAAACTTGTTAGTTTAAATTGTATTTTGGTTTTCAATTTATCTTTGTATTTTGTTATATCTTCATCTGTAATAGGTTGTAAGAGACTTCTTCGCCTTTGGAAGATATCCAAGAAGAAGAAGATTTAATGGTGGTAGATCGCTAGGACTAGGCCTTGTAGTAGTCATCTTGGGAGGCAGCAAACCAAGTAAATCTTGGTGTTGTGTATGTGATTCAAGTTTTCTTCTATGCAATCAAACGACGAGCACGAAATGAAGATGAAGCAATTGAAGTTATTCACCTCCCCCCCTAGTTTTCACCTACCATATAATTGAACATATGTTTTAATGTTGACAAAGGTTCAAAGTTAAGGTTAATTGAAAACTAATAAAGTTGATCAACTGTATAGATGCTTAACCTAGAATGTCCTAGTAGATCAAGTGGACTCGATACTAGGCAAGTTAAAGTTTCAATAGGTCATCTGGACCGGATACTAGGTATGGAAGTCTTAGCAGATCAAGTACACAAAGCGGCTAAGTATAGATGGGTTAGTGGACTGAACATCTAGTAGGATGGACTTGACGGAGATCAAGTCAAAAGAAAGTCTTAGGATCAAGTGATCAAATATTAAGTAGATGAAGCCTAAACAAATCTAGAGGATGAAAGGTTTGACCAACACTAAGTTGAGATAAGCTCCTATAGTAGAGTGGTTTTTATAAAATGCTAATGTCAAAATTCACTCAAATTTCAAAAACGATTAAGGGGTTCAGCTTTAGGCGACAATTCTCTTTACGTGGTCAGCTTTAGGCGACGGTCCGACAAAAGGGTTCACTTCAATTTCAAAATCGAGATTGGACAATTAGGTAACTGTCAAAATTCAATATGCTTTAAATTTCATATATTACTATACTAATTCGGTTTTGCAAGATCGATAGACCAATCAGCCTGATCAATACAATGAAAGATTGGTTCGATCAATCAAATGCTAATGTGTCAGTTAAGTCATCTTGTGTATTGATGTGGCATTCGACGTGGACTAAATGAGTCTCAGATTACTGGTGTGACACGGAATAAGGACGATCCAACTGATGTGGAGAATGAATAAACTTTGACCAGCATATGTGGCAGAAAGACCGATGAAAGATAAGGACTACAACTTTGACATGGGAAAGGATCATCATTGATGAGTTGACATGGCTGAAGGTGTCTAGACCAAGGCTGGATTGGTAGACTGATATTGCAAATTGGTGGACCGATCAACCAAATTTGGATTGGTGATAGGTATATAGATAAGGTGGATGCATATATCCATCAGGTGGATCAGTAGACTGGTCCGGGTCTATAAAAGAAAGCTTCGGACCAAGGCTTCTTCACCCATTCTGAAGTGCTCCTATTCTCACCTAGCACCAAAACACTGACGCTACGATGAAATTATTGCTCCGATAATCATGCTCATCTCCGAGATTTCTTCATTGTCGGTATACTTGTGTAATTCTTTTCGTCTTTATGCCTTATTCTATAAACGAACGATAAACGTGTTACTGGTTAAACTTTCGTAAAGATGAATCTCTTTTCATTAAAAAAAAGTATTAGTGGATTTTTCATCGAAAACCGCGATCCACATGTTCACAAACTAAAAGCATAGCCTGATATTAATATTATAGGCTTCTATTGCGGTAGCTAGTGTGTCCGTGTCATAAATTGTAAAATCGAAGAATGCGTTTATTTCATAGTAATATAGGTAATTTTTCTAGTGTAATAAAAAGGAAAAGCTTAGATTGAATGACCAGTGATTCCATAATCTACATATTTAGTCTCATAGTTAAGTAAGCACTCCATTGGTAGAGCAAAAGGATCCATCCATTAACACACAACCAAAGGCCCAATACACTTGCAAAATCAAATGGTGAAACCAATAGCTTCGCCTAGTCAACCGAGGGGCGAGTGCTATAGACTCACCATCAAGAAGATGACGAACAAGCGAGAGAGCTGTACACAGTCAGGTGACATAAATTTACTCACGAGATATGAGATGACATTTTGAGGTTTTATTCACTTGGTATAATAAGGGGAAGCTGCAGTCATGGGCTGTGCAATCTTTCCTCGGGAAATTTCATTTGAACTTCTACAAGGCAATTTGGGTGAATCTGCTTATTACGGATGCTTTATAAGACTCAACTTGTGTTCACTGTGAGGGTTTCTCGCGATTTCTTTAGCATCCTGAAGCTGCTCCAAGGCAGTTACCACTTGGTCCATGGTTGGCCTGCGCCTGGCTTCCATGGATAAGCACTGGAGGGAAAGGGTAGCAGCCTTTTGTGCACCTGCAAGAGAGTACTGCCCTCCCAAGCGTGTGTCCAAGACACGAAATATCCTTCTCTTGCTTATAAGGTAAGGCTTTGCCCACTCCACCAAATTTTGCTCTCCTGTTGGACGGTTCTTGTCCACAGCACGTCGTCCAGACAACAGTTCTAGAAGAACAACTCCAAAGCTATACACATCGTTTTTGGAAGTCAAATGGCCTTTCATAATGGAAATAAAATGAAACTGCCATCAGTACCTTTTCATGCTCAAACATCAATCATATATTACATGCATAAGCTTTGTCTGATCAATTTGTAAAAACAAACAAAAAAACATATTACGAAAAAAGAATAAAGCTAGGCCATTTCTAATGTGTACATTTAGAATCTACATGATGTTGGCATATGAGACTAGCAAAATCAACATGGAAAATACAGCAACTTCGCAAATTGAACATGTTCCACATGAGAATTCAATAAGGTGTGAGCAAAATTGGATCCATCTAAGCTTGAAAGTTGATAGAAGACACCACTGTGTGAATGGAAAATGAGTAAATAACTAAAAAATGTTTGAACATCAAGCAAGCCATAACTAAGTGACACAAGCAATAACTGGTTCATTATTTATTAACCATATTACTACTTAAACTTCCTCAGACAAGAAGAGTGGTATCCATCTTGTGCAAGAAGATTACCTGTTGCAAGATATTCAGGAGCTGCATATCCATAAGTTCCCATGACCCTTGTAGATACATGACTTTTGTCACCTGTTGGGCCATCTTTTGCCAATCCGAAATCAGAAAGTTTTGCATTGTAATTCTGAAATCCATAATTAAAATAATGAGCTAGAGATCATGTCAGATTTGAAATATAGAGGAAAAAAAGATAGAAAGACACTTACTGAATCTAGAAGCACATTAGAAGCTTTAAAATCACGATATATCACTTTTGTCATGTCACTATGCAAAAATGCAAGCCCTTTTGCTGCTCCAAGGGCAATCTTCATACGCAGTTTCCAAGAGAGTGGTTGCACATAAGAACCCCCTGTATCAATTGGAGATGATGAGAAGAATGTTCCTCCATAACATGGAGATCTATCTATGAGAAGAAGGGTACTGCAATCTTTATAGAATAACACTGTATTACATCTACATAATGGGCAGCATACTGATCAAATAGGGATACTTACTCCTGAAGAGGTGGTTCTCTAAGCTTCCTCGAGGCATAAACTCATAGACAAGAAGTCGTTGTTCATCCTCTAGGCAATATCCAATCAGCTTCACAAGATGAGGATGAGACAACTGGCCGAGGAAGTTCACCTCTGCCTACAAGATTTGCAGGACTTAATCAGATAAATAATGTATGATCTTTTGCAGAACACACAGCAGGATTTCTAACAATCTCACATGTGTTGTTTATAAATTATAAGAGGCATACATAATGAGGCACTGAGTAAATCAGGTAGAAGGAACATATGCACCAAAAAATGACACTCACCAACCATTCTCTGTGACCTTGAAAGCCTTCCTGGTTGAGCTTCTTCACTGCAATAACCACACCACTGCCAGGTCTCGTTGGTGTCAGCGTCTGCTCATCGATCCACCCCTTAAACACTGAACCAAAGCCTCCCTCCCCAACCACACTATCCGGTCTAAAGTTCCTGGTGGCTGTTCTCAATTCACTGAAGGTAAAGCTCTTTACATTTGCTGACAGCAAGATTTCACCCTCAGTGCGGGGAGTAAGAGACCCAGACGCTGCAGAGACCTTGCTGCTAGAACCACTTAACTTATTTATATCTCTGTTACTTTTGTTATAGTTCAGACACAGGCATAAAGTTAGATCATCTCCTGCAAAATGAAATCAAGAGGAGAAGATGTAAGAAAACAACAAAGGTTGGTCATTATAATGTCTGGAAAAAGAGTTTGCCAGAAGATGCAATGGATCCAAAAATGGCACATCTTAAACAATTGGAAAAGACAACGAGATATTTTGTAGCAAAAGATGGAGCTAATTTTAGACTATTGCAGCCATTAGAATTCGTAATCGTTCTCTATACTTAATAACAAAGAAAGAAACGCCCCAAAATTCATCAGCTCCACTACAAACTAACCTAGAAAGTACGACAAACAATCTTTAGAAGCTTGAAATCCACAAAATAAGGAAAGAAAAAGAAAATCTCAAACATTTGCATCCTACACTACTAATTGAAGCCCAAAGGTAAGATCTGGTCGGGATTCTCACCCTTTGCCCGAGCACACCAGCAATTCCCCATCGCAATTCCTAAAACAGTAATGAGATCGGCTCAACCTCTTTCTCCTCCTTCCCTAAACATCTCAACGAGAAGAGTCCTCACCGATCTGCAAAGAGATTCCCTTGCCCCGCCTATCAAAAAGCGATTTCTCCTCTGAGTCCTGACCGATAAAAAGCCGATTCACCAACTTGCTGATCTCAAAATGGGAGCTCCACGGATTCAGCAACGAGGTAGAGATTTGTCCTGGCCAAAGCAAGCAGAGCACAGGGAAGGCGACGCCGCGAGGTGACTTCGCCCGCTGTGCGTGTACTTACCTTCCTCTTTTCCACCTTCGGCGTTGTTGACTCCCCACTACAGTGGGGAGTCAGGAGAGAGTAGGGTAGGGTCGCTTGAGGATTCTCTGTTTCGTACAAACTACACCGTTTGCTACGTCTCTATTAAATTGCAGCCACGTGGAATTAAGGCTACGTCTCTATTATGTACTGGATGACTAGTACAGACGGGTGTTTGGAAGCAGAAGATGAGATGGCACGATGCGGTGGCGGCATAAATGGCCGGCGACGGTCGCGGGTACGTAACGCTGAACGGGGTCAGAGCTTATCTAGTACGCACGGGAACACTATGCGGTTGGAATGGCAACATGAATTTACACGATGGACTTTCGAGTTACTTTTAATTTGATAAAGAATAATTAAATCTATAATATAATTAAAATTATATTACAAAATTAATTATTTTATTTGATGTAATTTTAAAATTATAATATAATATAATTTATATTAAAATATTATAATCTAAATTATAAGTCCAACAACATATAATCTAAATTACATTGAAAGCTCGATTACATTATAAACTGGATTATATTATCCCTAACTAAATATAATCTTAATTTAATATATAATTACGTAAGGGCCAAGAATCAAATTGACATTACTTTTTATCTAAATCATGGCAGCCTTCTTATTTTCTATCTAAGGGTAAAATTTTAATTAAACATAATAAATCTATGGAATTTAAAATTTTAATTTGATTATTTTGATAAATTTTTTTAATTAACTCTATCTGTTTTCAAATTTTATTTTTTTTATTCGATTCAATCGAATAAATTAAAATATACAAAATCAAATTGAAAATTTTAAAAAAATTAAATTTCAATTTTGATAAAATTCATCATTGGTAAAAAAAATTGATTAATTTAATTTTCGAACGAATTAATCGATATTTTATCGGTTCGATTTATTCGAATTTTATTAGAAAATTTCATCGATTCAGCTATTGAAAAAATAAGTTGATTCAGTTTGATTTGATTTTAACTAAATACACACCTCTACTTATATCTAAATCCTAAATTGATTGGATGTGTTATAGCAATTACGATTTTATAATTACTATAATGTATATTTAACTTATTAAAAAATATTTACATTATAGTACCAAAATTTCATAATTGTTGCCTTGTGGATTCAATACTTTTTACCTATCATTTAAAATATAGTATATACGTAATCATAACGATTATAGTGAGGATACAATATGCTCATCTAATATTCATATGGCAGGAACTATAAAATTGTAATTATTATAATATGTATAGCAGTTATAATTTTATAATTGTTATAATATATCCTATTGGTTCATAAATGTAAGATAATAATCAGAATAATTATAAATAATATTAGAGGGTAATTGAATAATTATATATAATTGAATAATAGCAGTTATAATTTTAATAAAAAATTATAGTCGAACGCTTTATGATTTAGAGAGAAAAAACGTCCTTTTAAATTTTGTGTATTATATAAAGGGTATTTTTTATGAATTTTAAATTAAATTTTTAAAATGTTTAATATAATTATATACAAATATTAAAAGTTTGTTTGGTTTTATAATAAAATAAATAAAAAGATAATTTTTCACTAAAAAGATATTTATTATAATTAAACAAAATGTCTACTTTAATTAAATAAGAACACTACCTATTACAACTAAATTTAACTACCTAATAATAATATAAATAAATAATAAATAAATACAGGTGCATCTATTTTTGTTTGTCACACGGATTGACTTAGTGTGTGTATATGTAGAATATATACGTCAAAGTATTTATTTTAATAAGATTTGACATTAATTTTTAATAGATATAAAATATTTAATTAGGTGTCTGACATTCTCATGAAAACAGATTATTATACTAGAGAAAAATATTCTCATAATTTATTTATTTCTATTTTATCTTGGGACTGATCATATATGTTATTTGGAGTGGATGAAATTATCTTTTGTTCTAATAAATAAAAGTACATTTTTTTTGCCCTCATAGGCCTGACAAAAAGGGTAAGACATAATGAAAATAAATTGAGTGTCATAGTTCGATCCTTTATTGAGATATATGTTAGTGTTAAATTTAGCATAAAATTTTGGATTGGATGGTCATGGGCCAAGAGTACTCCCTGAGCCGGAAAAAAAAAACTACTTCCGAGTTTACTTTCACAAGTGAAGTATTGATTCGATATTGGACTGTCTTATAAGGACAACTTTGTTGACGATTTACTATAATACTTTCATAATTTATGTTTGATGATTTATAAAAATGTTTTACGAGATCGGACCATCATCCTGAGAATTTGTCAGTAGTAAAAAATTAAATTTATAAAAGTAAAAATACATTTATCTTAGTAAATCGGACCTAAAACCCTTAATTTTTTTTAAAAAAAATTAATTAAAATATGGGTAAATTTTCATAAACTCCCCACATGCCAAGTCAATTTTACATGTAATCCCTACACAAACTTTTCTTTGCATGCAGTCTCTGATGGGATTGACAAGACAGTTTGGTTTTCTGTTTCTATAGTCGAAATAAAGTTCATTGTATGTTGATCTGTTTCATCAATTCCTTCTTGATTTCTTTCATCGTTGTAAATGGATTCATTGATAATTTTTTTTGTTGAAAGTTATGCATTAACCTTCGAAATGCTAACCATACATAGCAGGATATCCATGTATATTTTTTCAATGAAAGATTTCATAAAATAATGTGATTTGCATATTAATCGAGTATTTATTCTTTTGAATATCCGCCAAATATCTTTCTTTAATTCTGGTCTTTACACAAATTTTTCTTTGCATGCAGTCTCTGATGGGATTGACAAGACAGTTTGGTGAGTATTATTTGAAGAAAATTTAGTATAAAAGTTAGAAAATTGAGTATGTAAGGTTGCATCCACCACATCAATAACCCATATACTCAATTTTCACTCTTTTATACTCAGTTTTCACTGATGTATACTTAATTTTCACTCTTTTATACTCAATCCATCAGAGAGTAAATACAAAGAAAATTTTATATGAGGAGTACATGCAAAGATCAAATGCCCATTGGGAAGTTTTCTATCCTTTACCGTTAAAATATTACCTTTATATAGACGGATACTCAATCGTGCATTAAAAGGCGCCTTCATATAAATTAATAATTAAAATTTTAAAAAAATGTGGGAGAGTGAACGATCGACCTTCCGATGATCATCGGGCGATAAAAATGGCATTGGCCGGTGGCGGTGGCGAGATGTGGACGTGCGGCCGTCGCGGTACGGACTCCACTTTATATTAAAAAAAATTTAAAAAAAAAATAAATAAAAGCAGGGGCAAATGGAGGAAGAAAGCGATCGATCATATTGGTATGAATCATGTTTCTTTTTTGTTATTGTCAGGACTTATTGAATTGATTATTATGATGAAATTATAAAATGAAATAAAGATTGATTTCTGACCAAATTAACAAAAATATTTATGACTTATTTATTTTTTTTAATTTATTTTTTTTATAAATGACGGTGAGATAATATGATGAATTTTATAGAATGAATTATTTTTATTCTCACAAAATAAATAAATATATTTGCAACGTCATGTTTAGTAATTAATTAAATAATTTAAAATTTTAAAAAATTTAAATAATTAAATAAATTCAAATTGAGAGTTTGATCGTATCTAAAAATAAAAAAACCAAATTTGAACTTATAAAGGAGAAATTAAATCAAATTTAAATCAAAAGAGAAAAGAGGTGGTTGAAAATAGGAGAAGTGTGCATGGTGGTTTAGATTTTGCGTAGATGGCATACTCTGCTTGTTTGCTTTTCCTAGGGAGACAAGCAGATCACGTTGAAAGCATGGAGAGATTAAAGTTGCCGTAGTAGAGTCAAAATCGGCTTCGACTATCACGAGGAAAGAAAGAAAGAAAGAAAGATTGAAAGAAAAAAAGTGCATCTTTGTCAACATTTTTCATGAAAGATAGTGGTAAGATATTTGCGAATCACAACAGCTGGCACCTTTTCTTCGATTTTAAACTTCTTAGGCATGCCAATTAAAGATTGGACGGATGTGGACTTCTCACCTAATTGGGGGAAACAAATACTCTCTTATTCTTTATTGTGAGAACATGAGGATCAGTCAATTAGGGTTTTACAATAATTTTTCTTCTACTCTCCTTAAACTATATTGGTAGCTAACGGGTTGAAATTCAAAAGACTTGTGTTGGCATGCAGCAGTTTAGACCCTACTAATTATATACTAAATTTCATTCATGAAAATGTTTTTTTAATAAAAATGTGGTACTACATCTATTGAATAATTGTCATCTCAGGGTATAGAAATGGTTGGGTGCTCATAAAATAAGGGGGGGTTAGTTGTTGTTAACAAAATCATGACTAGGGAATGTCAAGTTCAAAAACATTTAAAAAATGAAAAAGAAATAAAGAAATACAATTTAGAGGCAAGCCGAATTAAAAATGTTGTTCTTGTCAAGTGAGTTGTTTTGACCTTCTATTTTAAGGATATAGACTAAGATGCCCTTGCTATTTGCACGTCATGGCATAGTCTTGTTGTAGGTTTTCCAATATCAAACTTTAAAACTAAACAACAAGAGGAATGGTCAAGTACAACTTTTATTATATATATATATATATATATAAATATAGCCTGACTGTGGATGACCTCAGCATACACAAATAAATTTAAAATTTTTTAATTTTTTTTACATGTAAAAATTTTTCTCTTTCTTACATGCAAAGTGGTGTTGGTTTGTAGAAACAAACACCAAGGTTTAAAAGTGATGTTGATTTTTAAAAATCTATATTAAAGTGGTTTTGATTTTTAAATTTAGTATCAAATTTGGAGCCGATATTTAATAACTAGCTCCAACGTGAAATTGATTTTTAAAGGCCAATATCAATATGTTGAGTTGGTATTTAAAGACCAACACTAACATGTGAAGTTGTTCTTTAAAGACCAACTCCATGGAGTTGATATCTTTAAAGATCAGCTACATGCAACATCACTTTTAAGATCAACTCCATGCAACTAATCTTTTAAGATCAACTCCAACCATATTAGAGCAGATTGAATATTAGCTTCAACATGGAGTTGATCTTCAAAGACCAGCTCTAACATGAAACTGATCTTTAAAAACTAGCACTAACAAGTTGGAGTTGGTCTTTAAATACTATGCAAAAGGTGGAACCGCCACCTTAGCGGCCCCCCGGTCCCGACCCCACAAGTGTCTAGAGGGGGTAAATCACGATTTTATTGGTCTTTAAATACTAGCTTCAACATGAAGTTGATTTTTAAAAACCAACACTAGTACATTGGAGCTAGTCTATAAAGACCAACTCTAACATTAGTGCTAGTTTTTAAAAACTAACATCACTTTGGTGTTGGTTAGCTACAAACCAGCACCACTTTGGTGCTGATTTGCTACAAACTAACACCACTTTGGTGAAACCCATTGATTGACTTAGGATAGTTTGGATTTCTAAAATTTTAATATGGAATGGAATGGGTGAGTGTCTAAAATGTAAATAGGCCTCCAAATAAACCCGTAGAACTTGGAATGGGTCCATCGACTAAAACTCATTGACTTACCTAGGAGCTTAGATATCTAAAATTTTAGAATTAGATGGAAGTGGTGAGTGTCTAGAATGTATATATGACCTCAAAATATGATTTTGAGACTCCCACAAGAAGTTATGACTGCGTGTCAAATGACATGGACCCATGCTGGTCTAGAACACTAGTTTTAAGTTGGAGCTGGTCTTTAATGTTGAAGTTGGTCTTTAAAGACCAGCTCCAATGTTGGTGCTGAATTTTAAAAATCAGAACCACCTTGTTGTTGATTTTTAAAAATCAACATTACTTTTATATTACCTTGGTGCTAATTTTTATAAATCAACATCACTTTGCATGCAGAAAAGAGGAAAGTCTTTGTACGCAGTAGAGAGATTAAAAAATTTTAAATTTACTTGTGTGTGCCGACTAGATCAAACGTCGCTCACAGTTGCTCTTATAAGAGTGTGCAGGATATATATATATATATATATATATATATATATATATATATATATATAATATATATATATATATATATATATATATATATATGGTTTCATCCTAGATACGCGTCTTGTATGGGCACCTGAGGAGTCTATCCATGTGGTAGTGACAGATTATATATATATAGTCA
The DNA here is from genome assembly GCA_024364735.1 of Boesenbergia rotunda. Classification (NCBI taxonomy): domain Eukaryota; kingdom Viridiplantae; phylum Streptophyta; class Magnoliopsida; order Zingiberales; family Zingiberaceae; genus Boesenbergia; species Boesenbergia rotunda. Next base: position 811,263 of record JAGFNQ010004602.1, read on the forward strand.
TCAATATCCCCGAATACCTCAAGTCATCTTATACGAGCACCCTAAGTTCGTATGTGTGCGTATATCCCCGAGCAATTGATATCTTGGGGGGTTTGTTGTCCCTGAATGCTAAAGATCCATCTCCAAATAGGTAACCCCAAGCACTAAGGATTAGCATGCTTGAGCACTAATGATTGGTATTCTCGAGCTCTAGAGGTTAATGTTCCCAAGCATCCAATATTGATTTCAGATGAATATTCCTTAGCACCAATGATTGGTATGCCTGAACATTGAGCATCACCTTCTTAATCGATTAGCTAGAATACCAAAGTACTTAGCTCAACAACATTTGAATAGGAGTCATCGAGATTATTTAGGACTTAATCCTCAAGCACTTAATGCTCGTCTAATAACAAAGTCATATTTGAAGACTAGGTACTCGAGTAAGTTAGTGTTCCGATTTCAACTCCCAGTAACTTACATGGAGGTTCTAACTAATGGTTGTCAGATTTGATAATCTAATCACCCACCAATAAACACATGGTGTCTTATGAATGGAGATGCTCATAGTGGTTGTCAGATTCTCGTCTTCCAGTGAATACGTGACATCTTGTGTGTGGAGAGACCTCTAATGACTATCGGTTCTAGTTCTCTTACCAACTCTCACAAGAATGGTGTGGGAGTGTATGATAACCTACTTGGAGATGATTTTCTATCAATTATATTAGCACCACCAAGGATAAGAAGAAGGTATGATTTTATTCTCGTACACCAAACAATTCTTTTGCATGATTTAATTATTGGAAAAATTAATTTTTAATATATATAAAATATAGTGTTGACTAATTAAGAAATAAAATACAATCATTTCTGACTTCCACACAGGTAGGCAACTTAAATCCGGTGCTACTCATTGGCATTAGAGCACCATTAACATGCACAATGCACCAACTGGACTTTCACGAACCCATGATTTCAATTTTCACGGGATGAACACATAGTTAATGTATGAAGTATTATCATTATAGTTTGAAGATTAAATCTTGACAAAGTTAAGGCGTCTATCTTTCTTTTATGTGCTAGTCACTGACTAGATTAATAATCTCTGTGATTTATCTCCTCCATGTTGGCTCTTGGACAGATTGGTAGGGGCGTTGGGAGCGAGTGAATTGTCTTTTGCCATTACAAATCCATAACTTTGTATTTTTGATCTATAAATTATTTTTAATACCGAATATAATAGTGATTATTTTGAAGATAGATTTTCATCCAAGAATTTTAGAAGGACATTAGAAATCATGAAAAGTAGAGATGTCATCTTTAATTTAACCAAATAAAATTGATTCACAAATAAAAGATTGACATCAACAAACAAAGATTTTAAACAATTTCAAAATTCTAACAATGCAAATACACAAAAATAATTTTAAAACAATGCTAAAAATTATTCAAACTCTCCAAAAAAAGACTTTAAACGGTATTTTTTGAATTTAAAACTGATTTATTATGGATTTCACCTGATAATTAATTATAAATTTCTAAATAAATTTCGATTTGATAAATTAAATGTCTCATGGTTTAACCTGAATTAACTCTCAAAACATGAATTCTCTTGTATCAATTTTACTATCTTTGGCTTATAATTTTAAGATATCACTTTATGAGCGCAAAATTGAAATATTACAATTTTAACTAAACACTATTTTTAATAGAAGTAGCCAGCCATTTTTAACTTAGTATGCATTAAATATCAGAAGATTAACACATTAGTGGAAGGCACATCTCTCCCAAATCCGCGTTAGTGGAACCGACTCAGCTGGCCATAAGAAATGCAAAGATGAACTGGGTTGCAAGTTTTAAAAACTTCTGTTTTTTTGTCGAAAAAAATCAACAATCTTCCAGTAGTAGCCTATAAGTATTATTCCATTCATGGTTATTCCTCAACCCAAATTTCATAGACACAAGAGTCGAGGCACTGGCAATGACGAGGGATCCTGGGCAATTTAGTCTCCGGATTTGTTCTTCTTGTGGCCATGGAGCTTGCCCTCGCAGATTTCAACTTCTACAGAGACATGGTCTGTTATTGGGGACCTCGCAACTTGGCCGTGTGGAACAATGGCACAAACTTCGCACTCAGCCTCAACAACGCCTCAGGTATTTAATTAGTGCATGCGGGTGAGCAAAAGATTCATTAAATTAATTAATTCGGTAATTGATTTTATAAAATCGATTTTGATTTATTAGATTTGGTTGATTGCTCACCTCTAACTGTGTATGCAAGTGATATTACTCAAAACTACATTTAACTTTGGCATGGCACAATGTTTTCAGGTTGCGGGATCAAAACGAGGACCCAGTTTATGTTCGGAAGCATAGAGATGCAAATTAAGCTAGTCCAAGGAAATTCTGCTGGCACCGTGACTACATATTATGTAAGTCCTATGTACAATATCAATTACCAGGCTAACTAACTAACATCTGCTAATTTCAGAATGCTTTATGACGTCGCAGGTCTCTTCGACCGGAGACAAGCACGACGAGATCGATTTCGAGTTCCTTGGTAACGTATCAGGGCAGCCTTACGTCGTCCACACCAACATCTGGGCTCGAGGGGTAGGAAGAAGGGAACAGCAGTTTTATCTTTGGTTCGACCCAACTGCGGCCTTTCACAACTACACCATTCACTGGAATCCTAGCCAAATCGTGTAAGTTTACTCTTTCCTCGAGCTTGTAACGATCAGAGAATCATTAACCGATGGAGAACTGTATATATTATATATTGTGGCAGGTGGTTGATCGATAGCATCCCTATTCGGGTTTTCAGAAACTACCAAAAGTATGGAGTTGATTATCCGAACCAACAAGCGATGAAGGCCTACTCCAGCATTTGGAATGGCGAGAGCTGGGCGACGCAGGGCGGGCGGGTGAAGATCGACTGGAAGGGGGCTCCGTTTGCGGCGAGATACCAGCAGGTGGATCTGGGGACTTGTCCGTGGTATTCGCAGGGCAGCACTGCGCAGTGCTCGGCCAACACCCCTGCCAACTGGTGGACGGCTCCAGCCTACAGCAGGCTGAGTTACGCGCAGCAGGGCCAGCTGATGTGGGCGAGAAACAAGTACATGATCTACGATTACTGCCGGGACAGCAAGAGATTCAAAGGGGCGATGCCTCCTGAGTGCTCTCTGCCATTGTACTAGCAGACGATCGTGGAGTTCAAGTCGAATTCCTGCTTTTACCTACAATATCATGGCCGCCTGTGCCGACCATTGCTACCCATTTAATTTGTTGCTTCAAAATTTTTCCCATTTTCTTTTTCTTAATTGTTATACCTGTTGAGTACAAATAAATTCTTCAAGCATTCCTGTTTCCTATTCCTGTTGTGCTGTTCTAAATGGTTTTATGATAATGAATGAATTAATGCTAGAAGAAAGAAAGCACAGGCTCCTACGTACCGTCTAAGTATATTGGGTTCTTTGATCTGGAACTGCAGCAGAATGATCAAGACGATTGAATTGAAATTCAGAAAAACTCCATATGGATTAGTTGTTACCTGAAACTAACAACGACTACTATGAACTTAAAGCTAAACAAAGACTTTTGTGATGGTTTATAGGAACAGTATGCTGCAAAAAAGACAAATGGAATATTATACTATATAAAATTTATAAAACAAAATAGCAAAATTACTTCGGCTTTGCATCCATCTCCTTCCTTGAACATGGACTATCTTCAAAATTAGTAGCAACATTTACATGTATAACCACAATATATCACTCCATGGTTAATTTAGTCCTAAGATGAGATCAACATATCCTTCTGGAATTTAATTAGTTGGATATTTTGGAAAATAGAACAAATCGCTTCATTTAACCTATCTCTCAAATATATTTCGCTTCATTTAACCCATGAAAATGAGGTTTTGCTTATAAGTTCAGTGTGACTTTAATTATGTCTAGCAATTGTCATGCAGAGTCTAATAAGAAAGAGAAAACTTTTGCACTGCATGTTCTTTTAATGAGTTTTCTTTCTATATCCTGCCGCTAATGTGACGGTACCATATTTTTTTTCCGTTAAGAGTTGTGACAATAATAGGAGTTGTGACAACACTAGAAGCAATATTATATCTTTCGTATTTTTGTGGTCATGTTCATATGGTTATTGTGTTTATAAGAATGAAAAAAAATCCTAACTCGAGGAGTTTAAATGGAGGAAGAAGTAGAGCTTAATTTTTGTACAATTGACATTTTTATTTCGTGTTGATTTTCTCTAATCCATACAGTTTGTTAAATGTCAAAAAAGGAGAGCTTGTTCATGCAATTATATTGCACCCCAAGTGGTTGGGTTAGAGATATTTTAATGTGTTTAGAAAAGAGTTTAAGTTGGGTGTGCTTTAATTTTGTTACCAATTTTTGCGTATTGAATTACAAAGACTTGGTAGGTTGCACACAGGATGTTGTTGAAGGATGGTATGAGATATCTAATAATTGAAATCCTGAAAGTGAGGCTTTTGAATGAATTGGTGAAGATTCAGTGAGATACCCTTTGGATATTTCATATTTGAAGATCTAGAAGTGAGACTTTTGGAAAAGAAGACCACAAAGACAGTCTTTAGACAAGCTGATGAAAACCTAGAAGATGGTGAGTTGTGAGAAATTATGTGAAGTAAAATTTCAAGTTCACACTTTTATAGGTAATATCATTATGAGATGATGTGACTAAAGATCAATAGGTTCTTAATTCTAATCTATGGTTATGCTTGATTCTAAAGTTTTAGGTGGGCTTATAAGGAGTAAGTTGAGCAAAGTCCACCTCCTTGAGCAGATTGAGTAAATTGAGTCGATTGAGGGAAGATACAATCAACTAAAATATTGAGTCAATCAAAAACTCCTGAGAACATTTTTTTTTGTTCAACTTAAGTCCACTAAACAAAGGGTTCAATCAATTAAACGATATTTCAATCAACTGAAGCCTTAGTTGACTTGATCAAACTAACAATCATTAGCACGCAATGTATATGTTCCGGAAGGAGTCAATGTCGATGGCCAGTCGCCGAGGCTCAGCTCACGTGGATGCTGACGGGAGGGGAAGAACTCTGCACCCTGCAAGATCAACACGAGCGTTAGGGGAACACGCCGAAGATTGTCCGGCGGAGCCCACTCCGACGCTTAAGTCAATGCCTCCATGGAGAGAAGAAGTAATAAGCAGGAAAATATATGAGTAGTAGAGAGTGTATAACCCCCTTACCGGAGGGGTTGAACTATCTTTTCTACCTACGACGGCCATCCACAAGCACCCATGATCCTCGCTACGTCCCCGTGATTATCGGTTGATGATTCACCCTGGTAACGGTCAACGCGATTCTTCAATCCGTGTCGTTGCGATGATTAAGGCCTTTATAGCCGTTAATCATGGGCAGTAATTACTCCGTCATAACGGATGAGGATGACTTCGCTGATCCGTGGGAAACAGACCTCCGCTTGAGTGTTCCTTGCGCTCCACCACCCCGAGGTGATCCCGAAGTTCTTTGGCCCAGGGCTCCCGGGCATTCGTCTCTCCGAGGTGCTCTCGGGGTCTTACCCCCGAGGTGAGCTCGGGGGTGTATCTTCCCGAAGCTACTTTCGGGGTGATAACTTCCGGGTCCCCTTTCCCGAGAGGGTCTCTAATGTCACAACAGGAAAACCGTTCTTGCTCGGCGGATTTTACCACATAGCTTCTTCAATCCCCATGTCTGCCACGGGGTATTCAACTCCATCATAAGTCCCTTCCTTCAAGTCTGATCAAAGGAAGTGTGTCTGACTAATTAGACTGATAATGTGATGAAGAAACTGTGCTCAAATGACCTCTCTACCTTCTGCTGATGGCCTTCCGAGTCTGAGGAAGCAACCCCTGCAACCCAAGGCTCCGGGTGGTTTTTTGAATACGTCCAACTTTCCCTCAAATTTTGTAGCGATGCTCTGACGGCTATCCCAGGCTCTTTATAGGTGCGTAGGGTCCTGTAATGACGACACGATCGCCCAGCGAATGTGGCATTGCCACGTGCCTCCTCCCCCCTTGTGCAGCGATATCTCCTCAATACACACTACAGGTCATACGAAGCGACGACAGTAAGGGTTAGCGGCTTCTTGAGATGACCAATCAGCGTCATTGACATGCTGCTCTCTTATTGCTCACAGAGGTGCGGCTCCTCTTCTATAAAAGCGGGTGCAACGGCACCCTGCAGCCTCCTTACCCTATCTACCTTCAAGCGTCCTCCTTCTCCGGCTATTCGTCTTGCTGCTGCGCCCCTTTTACGAGGATAAGTCTCCTTCTTCTTTTTCCTCTCCTCAATCCGCATGGGTCCGGTGGAGAAGAAAAAGAAAACACGAGGCGACGACGAGGGCTCCTTGGGAGAACTAGGATATCATGCGGAGTGGTATGATACCGTCTCTTCTAGGGTTAGGACGGAATCCCTTCAGGCCGCCTGCCAGAGATATGACATCCTGGAAGGCTGGGAGATGTGAGTTCTGGCCTCAGGTCAATCACTTGTACAAACCCCTAAGGATTTTTTCACTTTCTTCTTAGGGCAAGTAGAACTAGGGCTCCGCTTCCCTATCCCCCTTTTTACATGAGTGTTGCCAAATACTTCGGTATCCCGCTCCAACAAATGGCTCCAATTGCCTTTGCCCAAATGGGCGGAGCTTTTGTACTCTTCAAACTTTTTGATATTGCTCTGACCCCCCGATTCTTCCTTTTTTTCTTTGTCCCGGTCAGGTCCCGGGGGGCCTTTGGCTTTACTACTCGTTCTGGCCATAGGTTCCTGGGGGGTCTTCCTTCCTCCGATAAGGGATGGAAGGAATGGTTCTTCTATATCTAGCTTTTTGAGCGTCCCATCAATTCTATCCATTGGACGGAAAATCTGCCGCCTATCCCAGACCTCGACAACTTCTAGCAGGACGCGGGATATCAGAGGGCTAGGGGTATCCTGGCAGGGATGGAGTTCCACTGCCTCCAACTGGTACAATGCGAGGAGCTCCTTTATCGGGCCAAGCTTAGTCCGATAGTCACAAGCCTTAGCCCCCCCGTCTTCGTAAGTTCCTTTTTATCTTGGTCATTTCCTGGTTAATGCTAACTGATTCCCTTTTGTCTCTTTCTTGTAGATGACGTCGTGTTTTCCCGAGTTATGAACCGGATCCTGAAGTGGGACCAGGACAATGAACAGGCGCTGGTTCCCGCTTCAGTTTCTTCCGCTCCTGTGGGAGCCTCCGTTGAGGGCTGTGAGGAAGTGGACGAGCCTTCTATAGACGGGTAAGCCCTAGAGGTCTCCCAAGATATTGGAGCATCCAAGCTGCCGACGGTCCTTGAAGGAGGTTCGACTGCCTCTCCTGCTGAGACACCAGAGGGAGAAGTTGCACCGCCTCCATCTGTCGCGCCTTCAGAGACCCCCGCCACCGAGAAAAGACGATGGAAGTGGCTATCCCATAGGGATTGCCTCCTGAAGAGGTTGAAGAAGGGTATATCCTCAGAGTTCCTACGCTCTGCTGCCCATAAGGATGCATCTCCCCGGTCCCCGAGAGTTTGGGAGGAACCTTCCTCTCCCGCTGCCGCAGTCACTACTCCGTCGTCAACGCCCAGGTTCCCCCGGGCGACCCTCCTGTAGCTCCACGCGGCACGGAGGCGTCTAAGGACCTGCCCAGCTCCCACAGGAAGGCTCCAGTGGCGAAGAAGAAAGCGACATACAGTTCCTAATCCATCCGAAAGGGGGTCGCCTATGAGGGTTCGCCGATGGCTTCTAGTTTAGAGGAGGACGCCCCAGACCCGAGAGACGTTCCCAGCCAGTCAGGGCTCCCTGCTGAGGAAATTCTTCCTCCTCCCGTTCTACTGGGCGGGTAGCTGGATCAGCTCAATATCTGGGCATGCAACATCAGTCTCTACTGACGATGACTATACTTGAACTCTTCCTCTTTATTTCGGTGCCTTGTCCTAACTGTCTTTGTCCCGCACCGTAGGTTGCCTCTAACTGTGCAGTCACAAGCCGCCTGTTGTGTTCTGGGGGAGTCACTGAAGACCTTCTCCAATGGGTGGCGGCCGCCAAGGTGGAGACTGGTCGTGCCCACGAAGCCGGCCTCCTGTAGTTGGAGGTCAGCTGAGCCCTCCGAGCAAAGATAGAGCATTATCTCAGTACCCTCATAGCTTCTGAGGATACTTTGCACGGGTATAGACTTCGGGAACGCCTCGGGTCCGAGAAGAACCAAGCCCTCACTGAGGACTTGCAGAAACTATCCCAGGAGCGGGGCAGCTCTAAACTCGGACGAGGGAGTTGTCCAATCAAGTCAGCCTCCTGGAATCTACAAAGAAAGCCCTGGAAGACTAGAACACAAAACGGGAGCGTCTAATGGCTTTGAAAGAATACGACTTAAAGCTATCGACCTCTTATGCCGTCGACCTCCAGGAGTAGGTTACCCAGGCTCAGGCCCAAGCTTCTGCTGCTACTCAGAAGCTCCAAGAAATGTTAGGGGCTCAGGATTGTCTACTCCGGGAGGTGGCGACGCTGAAGGCGGCTAAGGAGGAAGTTGAGGCCAAACTGTTGCAGTAAAAGAATGTCCACACAACCCAACTGTCCAAGGCTGAAGAGGAGTCCAAGGCTAAGTTCCTGCAATCGGAGGAGTACGCTGAGATTTTAGTCGGGCAGGCCTTGAACCGCCTCAAACAGAGCTTCCATGGCGCTATCAACCAGTTGGAGAAGGATCAACTGCTGAAACCAGGAGCAGACTTGAGTGTTATAACTGTCCAGCGAGTCTGGGACGAGCTTACTCCTGAAGAGCAGGATATATAGAATCATTCTTGACCTAGGCCATGGCTCCCTGGCCACTCCTCGCCCACTGCATTTTCTTCTTCTTTTTAAACTTTCTTTCGTAGGATAAGTATGTAGTCGTTTCAGCTTTGAATGCAAACATCCCTGGACTTCTTATATTTTGAGTGATTTCCTGCCCCCCTTAAAATGTTTTGTCTCCGGCCAGTGCCCCACCTCCAAGTGAGAGCCGAGGTTTCCCTCTTCCTTAAGCATCTAGGGGGCAAACACCCCCGTCCTAAGACACAAGGGTTCCAATGGGACAGCAGGGCTTTGCGGCTCTTGGCCGGCCATGTGCAGCTCCGAGGCCAAGCCTACACACAGAGAGATAGTAGGGTTTTGCAGCTCTTGGCCGGGCATGTGCAGCACCGAGGCCAAGCCTACTCACTGAGAGGTAGCAGGGTTTTGTAGCTCTTGACCGGGCATGTGCAACACCGAGGCCAAGCCTACTCACCGAGAGGGAGTAGGGTTTTGGCCGGGCTCTTGTGCAGCACCGAGGCCAAGCCTACTCACCGAAAGCCAGTAGGGTTTTGTAGCTCTTTGCCGGGCATGTGCAGCACCGAGGCCAAGCCTACTCACCGAGAGGCAGTAAGGTTTTGCAGCTCTTGGCCGGGCATGTGTAGCACTGAGGCCAAGCCTACTCAACAAGAGGCAGTAGGGTTTTGCAGCACTTGGCCGAACATGTGCAGCACCAAGGCCAAGCTTACTCACTGAGAGGCAGTAGGGTTTTGCAACTCTTGGCCGGGCATGTGCAGCTCCGAGGCCAAGCTTACTCACCAAGAGGCAGTAGGGTTTTGCAGCTCTTAGTCAGGCATGTGCAGCTCCGAGGCCAAGCCTACTCACCGAGTGGCAGTAGCGTTTTGCAGCTCTTGGCCGGGCATGTGCAGCACCGAGGTCAAGCCTACTCACCGAGAGGCAGTAGGGTTTTGGCCGGGCTCTTGTGCAGCACCGAGACCAAGCCTACTCACCGAGAGGCAGTAGGGTTTTGCAGTTCTTTGTCGGGCATGTGCATCACCAAGGTCAAGCCTACTCATCGAGATGTAGTAGAGTTTTACAGTTCTTGGCCAGGCATGTGCACCACCGAGGCCAAGCCTACTCATCGAGAGGCAGTAGGGTTTTGCATCTCTTAGTCGGGCATGTGTAGCACCGAGGCCAAGCCTACTCACCGAGAGGAAGTAGGGTTTTGCACCTCTTGGCCGGGCATGTGCAACTCCGAGGCTAAGCCTACTCACCGAGAGACAGTAAGGTTTTGCAGCTCTTAGTCGGGCATGTGCAGCTCTGAGGCCAAGCCTACTCACAGAGAGGCAGTAGGGTTTTTCATCTCTTGGCCGGGCATGTGCAGCTCTGAGGCCAAGCTCACTCAGCGAGAGGCAGTAGGGTTTTACAGCTCTTGGGCGGGCATGTGCAGCTCCGAGGCCAAGCCTACTTACCGAGAGAAAGTAGGGTTTTGCAACTCTTGGTCGGGCATGTGTAGCACCGAGGCCAAGCTTACTCACCCAGCTCTTGGTCGGGCATGTGCAGCTCCAAGACCAAGCATACTCACCTGGAGGCAGTAGGGTTTTGCAGCTCTTGATCGGGCATGTGTAGCTCCGAGGCCAAGCCTACTCACCTAGAGGCAGTAGGGTTTTGCAGCTCTTGGCCAAGCATGTGCAGCTCCGAGGCCAAGCCTGCCAAGCCTACTCACCAAGAGGCAGTAGGGTTTTGCAGCTCTTGGCCGGGCATGTGCAGCTCCGAGGCTAAGCCTACTCACCGAGAGACAGTAGGGTTTTACATCTCTTGGCCGGGCATGTGCAGCACCGAGGCTAAGCCTACTCACCAAAAGGCAGTAGGGTTTTGCATAGGTAAAGGTTCAGTGCCACCCACATAATATTCCGTATATGCATTTTATTTATTGGATTGCAAAGCAGTGGAAATAAAGAATACAACAGGCTAACAAACAAAGCAATACCTCACCGAATTTGATAAGGGCGGAGATGGTTGGCCTGCCATAGACTTTCCAACCTCTTGCCTTTATCGTCTTCTAGATAATAGCTACCCCCAGTGAGCTTTTTGACGATAACATATGGTCCATCCCACTATGGCTCCAGCTTCCCACGGTCGCCGACTGGTTTGATCCTTTTCCAGACTTTGTCACTGACCTCAAAGCTGTGGGCAATCACCCGACGACTATAGGCTTGCTGCATCCTTCGTCGATATGCTTCCAACTGAGCCGCGGCTTTGTCCCGCACCTTCGAGATGAGGTCTAAGTATATCAGCCGCTCCTCATCGTTGGCTTCCTTGCGATAGTATTGTCGTCGGGCAGACTCCTCTCCTACCTCCACGGGGATGATGGCATCCGCCCCGTATACCAGTTGGAAAGGGCTCTCACCTGTTCCTTCCCTCGAGGTAGTACGGTAGGGCCACAAGATGCTAGGGAGTTCTTCGACCCAGCTGCCCCCGATGTGGTCTAGCTTTATCTTGAGTCCCCGGTAGGATTTCTCGATTGACGACCTCGGCTTGTCTATTGCCCTGTAAGTAGGCTACTGAGGTGAAGACCTGCTGAATGCCCAACCCTTCGCACCATTCTTTCAGCTTGCGTCCCGATAATTGTCTTCCATTATCCGATACCAGCTTGTGAGGGATGCCGTATCAGTAGATAATGTCCCTCCATAGGACTTTCATTACCGCCACCTCCGTGATGTTCGCCAGAGGTTCGACTTCTGCCCATTTGGAAAAGTAATCAATAAGAACCAGTAGAAATTTCTTCTGCTGTGGCCCAATAGGGATAGGGCCTACAATGTCCATTCCCTGAAAGATCGATGTAGGCGTGCAGAGGGGGGGTGAATGCACTTTCGCGGACCGTTTGATCTCTACAAAACTGTTAGCGCAGCGGAAATAATATGTAAAGAGAATAACAATGCTAACAAAAAGTCTTTTACTTGGTATCCACCCAGATGGGTGACTAATCCAAGAATCCACGCCACGAGCACCACTTTTCACTATCGAAAAGTCTCCTTGAGGTGGAGAAACCTTTACAGCAGTAGCTTCCTCATTACAAATGTAGAAATACGATGAAGGAAGCAAAAGAATACTCTACAATTTGGCAGCACTTCGTTACTGTACGGAACTGTACAGACACGTATAACGAGGCCTCCTTTTATAGGTGAAAAGGACAAATTCGTAGTCTGTCCAGGCTCGCACTAGTCGACTGCCCTTGGGCAGTCGACTGGCCCGGCATTAAATGCCGGCCAACGGCTAGCCAACGGCTAGCCAACAGCTAGCCAACGGCTAGTTTTGGGGTATACCAGTCGACTGCCCCAAGGCCAGTCGACTGGTCCGAAGCTGCGAACTTTCTGTGGGTTTTGGCAGTCGACTGCCTCTGGGCCAGTCGACTACCCTGCCTCCCAGCTCAGCTCCAACCACCTCAAACCTTCTCCTTCGCGTGTGCCTTCAGGTCTGCTCCCTTGGCTCTCCCCTTGAAGTCCTCTTCCTCTGCTATCGTCCCTCGGATGCGCACACAAGCCTTCCCTTGGCTTGCCTCTATGTCACCCTTCACGTGTGCCCTTTGAAGTCCACTTCCCGGCTTGGCCTTGGAGCTCTCCTCCCTCGGCTCTCGTCCCTCGGATAGGTTCACCAAGTGTGATTCTCCAAGTCCTGCAAACTCAATCACACACATCAAATACAACAAAACACTCTAACTTTAAACCTATTCGCCCACACATCAAAACCATGATCTCCCAATCATTTAAGGGCCAATTGCCTCAACAATCTCCCCCTTTTTGATGTGTGGCAATATGTTTAAGTTAGAGATAAATAATAGCAAAAGCAAATAGCAAAAGATAGCAATTGAAACATCATGAGACATAATACTCCTAAGAGGTAACCTCCCCCTTAACCTATGTCCTCTCCACAGTTTCAAATCTAATCAAATTTCAAGTTAAGATTCCACTTAACAACAGCAATATAAAAGACATATCAGAACCTAAGAGGTACCTCCCCCTTAATCCATGTCTTTTCTCCAAATTTTAACCCTTTAAGGTCTAAGTTAGGAAAAATACTTAAAATCATCCATTTTAAGTCAAAGTTCTAACTTAAACCACTCATTCTCCCCCTTTGACACCATCAAAATGATTGCCACAAGCAACCAAAACCCATGGCATCAAATGAGAAAATTCTCAGTTTCTGAAATTACTCATAGTGGCTGAAAACTTGCGTGTCAGTCGACTGCCCATAGGGCAGTCGACTGATACGCTATCAGTCTGATTTTTCAATTTTTCTGCCGAATTTCAGAAACTACTAGAAAATTCAAAAAAAAACTCCAAAAATTGTAAAATTTTGCATACATGTTTGAAATGTTATATTCTATCAGGGAAAAATGTTAAACCATATAATATTTCAAACATGCATGACTTTTGATAAAAACTCAAAAACTTTGAAAACCACTACATTTTGTATCAAACTCTAAAACCAATTTTGCAAATCTATAACTTTGAAAAACATTTCACAGCATGTAAAACATAAAATGGTTTTCAAAGCTTTAAAATGTCCAACTATGATCTTTGGCAAAGTGTCCATTGATTAAACACTTGTCTTCCCCATAGTTGGTCTAGTTTTGATATTTTGATACTTTTAATGGTCCAACAATGTGCCACAAGCACAAGTGAGCCAAATGTATCACCTTAATGGATCAAGCACCCTTTTTTAATGCTAATGTCTCCAAGTTCTTCCTATACTTCCACAAAACACATTCCAAGGCCTCTTCTTAAGGATGTAAACTCCGATTCAGGAAGAGGCTTGGTAAAGATGTCAGCTAGGTTCGACTTTGATTCAACATAGTGTAGTTCTATGTCTTCCCTTGCCACATGGTCTCTAATGAAGTGATGTTTCACTTCAATGTGTTTTGTTCTAGAATGGTGAACCGGATTTTTAGTTAAGTTGATTGTGCTTACATTATCACACAAGACTTTGACCTTGGTGTAATGTAGCTCATAGTCCTCTAAGGTGTGCATAATCTAAAGGAGTTGGGAAACACATCCACCCATTGCCACATATTCTGCTTCCGTTGTTGATAGGGCAACGCATGGTTGTTTCCTACTACTCCAACTTACTAAAGAAGACCCAAGGAATTGACACCCTCCACTTGTACTCTTCCTATCTAACTTACAACCCGCATAGTCCGAGTCGGTGTATCCAATTAGGTCAACATTTGGGGTTCTAGGATACCAAAGTCCGACATTTAGGGTTCCTTTCACATATCTTAAGATCCTTTTGACTACAATCAAATGAGACTCTTTGGCACAAGATTGGTACCTAGCACACATACCTACCGCAAAAAGTATGTCGGGTCTACTTGCGGTTAGGTATAGGAGGCTACCAATCATGCTCCTATATTGTTTAGAGTCTACCATTTTGCCTTCAAGGTTACTATCCATTTTTACATTAGTTCCTATGGGTGTAGATGCTTCCTTAGCATGTTCTAAACCAAATTTCTTTAGCATCTCCTTAGCATATTTGGTTTGAAATACATGTGTACCTTCATTAGTTTGCTTAACTTGAAGGCCTAAGAAAAAGGTTAACTCTCCTACAAGGCTCATCTCAAATTCATCTTCCATACACTTGATGAATTATTGTAGGAAGTCATTATTTGTTGACCCAAAAATGATATCGTCTACATAGACTTGGGCAACAAAAATGTCCTTATCCTTAGATTTTAGGAACAATGTAGGGTCAATTGTTCCTCTCCTAAACCCCTTAGACACCAAAAATGAAGAGAGCCTTTCATACCAAGCCCGGGGAGCTTGTTTCAATCCATATAAGGCTTTCCTTAATTTGAATACGTGTCTTGGATAGTTTGGGTCCTAAAACCCAGGGGTTGTTCTACATAAACCTCTTCCTTAATGATCCCATTTAGGAATGCCGATTTCACATCCATTTGGTGGAGTGTAAAACCCATGTGAGCGGCATAGGCTAGTAGAATTCTAATTGATTCTAACCTAGCTACGGGGGCATAAGTCTCATCATAGTCTAATCCCTCAACTTGGTTAAACCCCCTATCCACTAATCTAGCCTTGTTCCTAGTGATTTTACCTTGGTCATCTAATTTGTTCCTAAAGACCCATCTAGTAGTTACAATGGTACAATCAGTGGGCCTAGGAACTAACTCCCAAACTTCACTCCTCTCAAATTGGTTTAGCTCTTCTTGCATGGCTAAAACCCAATCAACATCTCCCAATGCTTCATCAATGGTCTTGGGTTCTAATTGGGAGATAAGGGCTATTTGACTAGTTTGATCCCTAAAATAGGACCTAGTCCTTACTCCTTGAGTGACATCACCCATAATTTGGTCAAAAGGATGATCATGGTGATGTCTCAAGGGTCTAGAGGTTGTAGGTTCATTTATTCTTTCTTCCTCATCCTCTAGTGTATTTCTTACTCCCCCTTGATCATTGCCCTCCAAATGTAGGTCTTGGGTTCTTTGGGCAAGGGGTTGGACCTCTTCTATATCCTTATCAATGGAAGCCTTTCTAGGGTAAGTATTAGTGGTTTCATCAAATTTGACATTTGAGGACTCCTCAATCGCCTTCGCCCTCTTGTTGTACACTCTATAGCCCCTACTAGTCAATGAATACCCTACTAAGATTCCTTCATCGGCTTTTGACTCAAATTTCCTTAGGTCGTCTTTGGTGTTTAAGATGTAAATTTTACATCCAAAGACCCTAAAATAGTGGATTTGGGGTACCCTTCCGTTCCAAAGTTCAAAGGGTGTTTTTCCTAAAAATCTATGTACCAACACCCGATTTTGAATGTAGCAAGCGGTGTTAACCGCTTCGGCCCAAAAGTAGCTAGGAAGAGAGTATGCATTAAGCATAGTCCTAGCCGCTTCTTGTAAGGCTCGGTTTTTCCTCTCAACTACCCCGTTTTGTTGAGGAGACCTAGGGCATGAAAACTCATGCTTGTACCCATATTTTTGATCCAGAAGATTCATTTAAAAATTTCTTAGGTACCCATGCCTTCTTTGTGGTTCCCCTAGCTCCTAATCTCCTAGATGCACCAATCCTACCAGTGAGTGAAACAAAGGCTACCTCCTTGGTCTTAGGCCTATAACCCAATCCTGCCTTGTTGTATACCGCCCTTTGGCTGTTAATGATCATATTAAGGTAACTTGATCCTACTTGAAATTTCCTAAGAGCCTTTGTGAGGTCATCTACTTGTTTCCTTAACTCCCTATTTTCATTTTCAATATGTGAGACATGTGAAGAGGTAGAGCTAGCATGCAAATCTTTAAGTTTAATAGCTTCTACTCTAAGCATGACAATTTCTTCCTTAAGATCCTTAATTCTACTTCTAGCCTTAGCTAAATCCATGTTCGTGCTAGAAATAATTTTCACTAAGGTAGAAGAGGGTAAGTGGTATACCTCACTTACCGAGGCTTCTGACTCTGATGATGATGAGGTGGAGGAGCTCTCATCTTCACTGCTTGAGCTCCGTTCATCGTCTGAAGAATCTGAACCATCTTGTGACATAAGAGCGAAGTGGGAGACTTGCTCTTCTTCTTCCTCTGAGGATGAAGGATCGTCCCAAGTTGCCTTGAGGTTCGTGGCACTCTTCTCCTTTCCCTTTGACTTCTTCTTGTCATTCTTCTTCTTCTCTTCCTTCTTGTCCTCCCTCTTCTTCAACTATGGACACTCGTTCTTCATATGTCCCTCTTGATGACAGTTGTAGTAGATTATCTCCTTGGCCTTACCCTTACCTTTGGCCCCTTTCATAGCATATGATTTGTTAGAAAAACTTTTAAATGCTTTACGAAATTTTCTTACCATAAAGGTCTCTTGATCACTGTCCATGGAGGCACTTGACTCCTCTGAGTCCGAGGATGATGAGTAGATCACCTTCTTCTTCTCCTTTCTCCTCTTCTTCTCCTTTTCTGCAACAAAAGCAATACCTTTATCTTTTGCCGAAATGTTAGCTTGCTCGTGTAGTTCAAATTCACAAAATAGATCGTCTAATTTAACTAAAGATAAGTCCCTCGATACCTTGTAAGCATCAACCATGGATGCCCACAGGGTGGTTCTCGGGAAGGCTTGTAAGACATACCTGACGATATCCCGGTTTTCGATTTTCTCTCCAATTACATGGAACTCGTTGATTACTTCCTTTACCCTTCCATGTAGCTGACTGACGGTCTCGTTGCTCTTCATGGAGAGGGATTGCAGTTGAGCCACCAACAAGTCCTTCTTGGCTCTTCTGGACTCGTTAGACCCCTCATTCAGTTCTACCAACTTGTCCCATAGCTCTTTGGCGCTCTTGAATGGCCCCACTTTGTTCAGTTGCTCCTTTGAGAGCCCGCACTGCAGTGTAGTGGTGGCCTTAGCATTTGACTGCGCCCTTTTCATCACTTCCTTAGACCATGTTCTCATAGGGGTAGGATCTCCTCTTTCATCGACGGGCGCCTCGAAGCCATCTGCAACACTTATCCAAGTTTCTATGTCATTCATAAGATAGTACTGCATTCTACCTTTCCAGTATGCGAAGTCGTTGCCGTCGAAGAACGGTGGTCATGCGGTGGAGTATCCCTCTTGAAACGCCATTATAGATGTTCTGGTTGATTGTTAGATCTTCCAAAACGTACCAGCTCTGATACCAACTGAAAGATCGATGTAGGCGTGCAGGGGGGTGAATGCACTTTCGCGGACCGTTTGATCTCTACAAAACTGTTAGCGCAGCGGAAATAATATGTAAAGAGAATAACAATGCTAACAAAAAGTCTTTTACTTGGTATCCACCCAGATGGGTGACTAATCCAAGGATCCACGCCGCGAGCACCACTTTTCACTATCGAAAAGTCTCCTTGAGGTGGAGAAACCTTTACAGCAGTAGCTTCCTCTTTACAGATGTAGAAATACGATGAAGGAACCAAAAGAATACTCTACAATTTGGCAGCACTTCGTTACTGTACGGAACTGTACATACACGTGTAACGAGGCCTCCTTTTATAGGTGAAAAGGACAAATTCGCAGTCTGTCCAGGCTCGCACCAGTCGACTGCCCCAAGGGCAGTCGACTGGCCCGGCATTAAATGTCGGCCAACGGCTAGTTTTGGGGTATACCAGTCGACTACCCCAAGGCCAGTCGACTGGTCCGAAGCTGCGAACTTTCTGTGGGTTTTGGCAGTCGACTGCCTCTGGGCCAATCGACTACCCTGCCTCCCAGCTCAGCTCCAGCCACCTCAAACCTTCTCCTTCGCGTGTGCCTTCAGGTCTGCTCCCTTGGCTCGCCCCTTGAAGTCCTCTTCCTCTGGCTATCGTCCCTCGAATGTGCACACAAGCTTTCCCTTAACTTGCCTCCATGCCACCCTTCACGTGTGCCCTTTGAAGTCCACTTCCCGGCTTGCCCTTGGAGCTCTCCTCCCTCGGCTCTCGTCCCTCAGATAGGTTCAGCAAGTGTGATTCTCCAAGTCCTGCAAACTCAATCACACACATCAAATACAACAAAACACTCTAACTTTAAACCTATTCGCCCACACATTAAAACCATGATCTCCCAATCATTTAAGGGTCGATTGCCTCAACATTCCCCACTGATCAAAAGGGCAGGATACTGTAGAGATTCGTAAGGGCTCAGTCGGGCGGTGAGTCACATGTTGATGTCTTTGATAGGTTTCACACCCAGTCACGAACTTTTGAGTATCGACCTGTAGGGTAGGCCAAAAGCACCCTGCCAAAATGATCTTCCTGGACAGGGACTTTCCCCCTATGTGACTTCCACAAATGACTGTTGGTGCAATCTTGGTTAGGTCAGGGTTGACCTAGTTTGACAAAGCTCAGGTGAGTTTGAGTCTGGTAAGCTCGGGTGAGCTTGAGGTCGTATGTTTCGATGTTTGATAATGATGTTTGAGTGGTTATGATGTGTGAGTCAAGTGGGTCAAGGTTGACTGGAGGCTTGACTGGGAAAAGACCTAGTGGGACTAGGCACACCTAGTGGGACTAGGTGAAGTTCAGCTGGATCGGGGAGATCGCAGGCTGGCAATGGAAAAGACCTAGTGGGACTAGGCACACCTAGTGGGACTAAGTGAAGTCCAGGTAGATCGGGGAGATCATACGCTGGCATGGAAAAGACCTAGTGGGACTAGGCACACCTAGTGGGACTAGGTGAAGGCCAGCTGGATCGGGGAGATCGCATGCTGGCAAGGGAAAAGACCTAGTGGGACTAGGCACACCTAGTGAGACTAGGTGAAGTCCAGCTGGATCGGGGAGGTCACAGGCTGGCAAGGTGGAAGTCTACCGAGAGACTAGACCTAACTCGAGGGTTAGGCGAATCTGGTTGGGAACCAGGCTAAGTCCGAGCTGGGAGCTAGGCAGTGAAAATCCAAGTTGGTCAACGGGGTTGACCGGACACTTGATAGGGGAACCTAGGCTTGTGGAAACAAGTTAGGTTGGACTCAATCGATTGGGTAATCGATTGGGTCAATCGATCAGGTGATCGATTACGGCAGGATGTGCGAGGGAGCAGAAGAGTTCTGAATCGATTGCCCAATCGATTCAGGGTATCGGTAATCGATTGGGTAATCGATTACGACAGTTTGCGCGAGAGAACAGAGAAGCTCTGAATCGATTGGGTAATCGATTCAGGGAACTGGTAATCGATTGGGTAATCGATTACGATTCGAAAACTAGCCGTTGAACGGCTAAATCCTACGTGGTAATCGATTGGGTAATCGATTACCAAACCCTAGGCGTCGGGTATAAGGACTTTCGCGCAGGTTTTTGGCTGTACTTCTTCCTCTCTTCTTCTCCAACTTCATTGCCATTTCAAGGGAAGCCCTGGAGCTTAGTGCTGCTGCATTTCCAAGGTCCAAGAGGCAATCACAAGCTTGAAGATAGCAAGGAAAGCCAAGTGTGAGCTTATTTGTAAATCTTGTAAGATTTTATCTTGTATTTGCTTTGCTCTTGTTGTATCTTTGTAACAAGCTTGTAAGAGGTTTCTCCACCTCAAAAAGGAGACTTTCATAGTGCATGAGAGTGTGAGGAGAGTGGATCTTTGGATTAGTCACCCGACCGGGGTGGATACCAAGTAAATCCTTGTGTTAGCGATTGCTTGAAGTCTTCCGCCGCGACAAATCTTCTACAAGCGAATCGGAGCTAATCACCCCCCCTCTAGCTCGCCAATCGGTTCCAACAAGTGGTATCAGAGCAAGGTTGCTCTTATTTGGACTCATCGCCAAGAGGGCAAGAGGTAAGGGAAGAAGAAGAAGTTGGAAGAAACCCTAATTTCAAGAAGTCATCATCAAAAGGGTTCAACTTCAAAAATGGAGTTTGGCTATGACACAAGGGCACCTCCACCATTCGACAAGGCAAATTTCAATCTTTGGAAGTCAAAGATTGAAAATTATTTCATGATGGAGATAGAGCAATGGTTTGCTCTAATGGAGGGTTTTGAAGCTCCAACAAGCTCAAAAGGAAAGCTCCTCAAGAAAAGCAAATGGAATGAGGAGCAAATCAAGAGATGCGAGGTCAACTACAAAGTGACCAAGTTATTGGTCAATCTTTTGCCAAGCACTATCTTGGACAAGATTGGAGAATTTCAAGACGCCAAAGAGCTATGGAGCAAATTGGCAATACTTCATGAAGTTCCCTCCACTCTACCATCACAAGACAAATTCGAAGAGGGAAATTCATCAAGTGAAGAGGACTCGGAAGTTGAAAGGTGCTCAACATCCGAAGATGAAGCTCAAGAAGCCTCCACCTCAAGGGTTGAAGAGGAGCAAAATTTGACATTGACGCCGGAACAAGAAAAGGTTTCAACATTATCATCCGAGGTCAATGGAGAAGAAGAAGAAGTCTCCACCTCTAGGATTGAGGGGGAGCAAAGGTCATTGACTCCGGAAGAAGAAGAAGTATCTACTTCCGGATCAAGTGAAGAGTCATGCCACACCCCTACAAGCAAAGGTATAAAAATCTCAATTTGTAAAAATAAAGATCATATTATTTGCTTTGAGTGTAGGGAAAGAGGACACTATAAGAGTAAGTGTCCCAAATTGGTCAAGAAGAAGGTGCTAGTGGCACCCAAGACCAAAGAGAAGCCAAAGGAGGTCGGCCCCGTGGCAAAGAAGGACAAGAAGCACATTGTGTGCTTCTCATGCAAAGAAAAGGGACATTATCGAAATCAATGTCCAAAGGGAAAGAATCCGACCAAGGCTAAAAGGAGGAGCTCAAGTCAAGGGGGAGCCTCCAAGAATAACACTAAGGTACCATTAGGTAATGGTACTTATTTAAATCATGATAATATGCATGCTAGAAATAATTATTATCATTTTAATGCTATTTATCATGAAAATAGGAGGTATGAGAAACCAAAGGAAAAATATAGAGCCTTTCATGCTAGGTCTACCACAACCAAGGATAGGGAAGATTTTAGATCATCTAAGGATAGACCTACCCAATCCAAGGCCAAAAAGAAAAATTACCAAGGCTATATTAGAAAACCAAGCCTTGAGGAGGTAATGATTGAAAATCAAGTTTTGAGGTCAAAACTTGATAAATTAGAAAAATTCCTCAAAAGAATAGAAAATCTATTTAAGGGATCTAAGGATCAAAACTTAGATTTAGGAAATCAAGG
The DNA here is from genome assembly GCA_024364735.1 of Boesenbergia rotunda. Classification (NCBI taxonomy): domain Eukaryota; kingdom Viridiplantae; phylum Streptophyta; class Magnoliopsida; order Zingiberales; family Zingiberaceae; genus Boesenbergia; species Boesenbergia rotunda. The sequence goes on from JAGFNQ010004602.1 coordinate 832,662, forward strand.
ACCCTCTAGGAGCAAGAAAGGTTTGGGATACAAACTTAAAACTAAGGATGATGGTCCATCCTATCATAGAGTTCCATATAGATATGGAACTCAATCTAGGTTTAGAAGTCAAGTCAAGGCCACAAGGGAAGCTATCCCTAGGGTTGACCAAGACAAGACAAAGGTGACTAAGGCTTTCGAAAAGCCTAGAAGAGTCACTAGGAAAGTATCAAGGGAAGTTATCCCTAGTGAATACCTAGAACACCCAAGGAGCACCAATAGGTTTTGGGTTCCTAAGAGTGTGTTCGCCACACCCTAGATAGGTCTAGGGAGTGTCAACTCTAATTGGAAGGGTAGTTAACCCAACCTTGATGTAGTTGGCACTTTGGGACATTTTCAAGGAATTATTACCCTTGAAAATGAAGGATTCATTTATTTACTCTAGGAGGAGTAAATATGTGCCAAACTATCTTTTTGGAAGATTGAACTTAATAAAAAGTTGGCACAACTAGGTTAGAATCCATAGATAGGCCAAGTTGGGGAGTTTTGGGACTATCTTGGAAATTAGGGAAAATTTAGGAGTATCAATGGCTTAGCGATGAGTTATTGATACTTAGATAGGAAATCTAGGTATTTTCTTTTGTGCTATTATGCCATGTTTTGTATGCCCTATCACATGCCATGACATCATGTTTCATCATTCATATTTATTATGAAAATATTACATGTCATGTCATACATGCATCATTTAGCTATAATTTCTTTTGAAAAATCTAATATGATGCATGTCATAGTCATAATCATGCATAAATTTGATTTTTATTGAAATTAAGGACATAGGCATTAATTGACATCCTAGGTGGATGATCAAAGTTTATAATGCCTAGATAGAAATGCATGAACCCTTAGTTTAGGGAGAACACGACTTTCACATCTCACTAAGACCATAAGTTGACTTGTGTGTGTTTAAGACACATTAGAAACAAGTGAGATGTTAGGGTGATGAACAAAACTCAAGGTGTTGATAAAGTGCATCAAATTGAGTTTTAGGTTCATCAAAACAAGAATTTAAATGAACTCCAATCATTGGGAAAGCTAATGTACAAGTCATGTGCATTTAGCCCAAGGAACATGGTTGGAAATTGTTTTTGAAAAACATTTCAAAACTATTATGGAAAACCTTGGTGAAGACTATCTTTTGATAGCACTCATCATTGATGAATTGGATACAAAATAGAGTGAAGCATTGAAATATTTCAATGGTTTCCAATTTTGTGTCAATCTTTGGAAATAAAGGTTATTTTCATAGAAAACTATTTTTCCTTGATAATATATGATATAAATAATGTCTACACGAAGTTTCAAATTTTTTCGAATTTTGTAGAATTATTTAGAGGTTTCTGAAATTCGGCCTGAAATTTATTTCAGATTTCAGAAACTCCCAATCGATCAGGTGATCGATTGGGACCGTGCCAATCGATTCGTCAATCGATTGGCAACCCTTTTTGCGAGCACAGAAGCTCGCGTAATCGATCCATGGATCGATTACAGTCAGCCGTAATCGATCAGTTGATCGATTAAGGCATTGTGTAATCGATTGGTTCCCAACACCAATCGATTGGTAAGTCTGAAACTGTCAAGTTTCAGTCCGTTAACCCATTTTTGAGTAACCTAAGTATCCCTAGCCCCTTGAAATACTTTTATAAGTATATTTGGGTAAATTTCATTGTGAAATCAAAAAGGGAAATGGTTCGGTGAACATCTAAGGGTTAAGGAGAGATTTTAATTCAAGTTTTGAGTTTCAAAATCTCAATCACCTCAAGTTGAGTTTTTTCCTAAAGGTTTAGGAACTCAAAAATCATTGTTGGTGCAATGATAGAGGTTTAGAGCATGTTTTGAGGGGGGAGGTCTTCCTTAACAACATGTGGTTGCATTTTCTTTTTGGGATAAGTACATGAATGGAGATTGGGAATCTTCATGAGTGCTCAAGGTTGAGCATAGTTCAATGAAATATGGATTCATTGTCTTTGACCATATAGCCTCTCGGGGAGAGTTGTTGATGTGTGTCAAAGGGGGAGAAGATTGAAAGGCTAATAGGGATTAGTCTTTCTCAAACATATTGTCAAACATCAAAAAGGGGGAGATTGTTGGTGCAATCTTGGTTAGGTCAGGGTTGACCTAGTTTGACAAAGCTCAGGTGAGTTTGAGTCTGGTAAGCTCGGGTGAGCTTGAGGTCGTATGTTTCGATGTTTGATAATGATGTTTGAGTGGTTATGATGTGTGAGTCAAGTGGGTCAAGGTTGACTGGAGGCTTGACTGGGAAAAGACCTAGTGGGACTAGGCACACCTAGTGGGACTAGGTGAAGTTCAGCTGGATCGGGGAGATCGCAGGCTGGCAATGGAAAAGACCTAGTGGGACTAGGCACACCTAGTGGGACTAGGTGAAGTCCAGGTAGATCGGGGAGATCATACGCTGGCATGGAAAAGACCTAGTGGGACTAGGCACACCTAGTGGGACTAGGTGAAGTCCAGCTGGATCGGGGAGATCGCATGCTGGCAAGGGAAAAGACCTAGTGGGACTAGGCACACCTAGTGAGACTAGGTGAAGTCCAGCTGGATCGGGGAGGTCACAGGCTGGCAAGGTGGAAGTCTACCGAGAGACTAGACCTAACTCGAGGGTTAGGCGAATCTGGTTGGGAACCAGGCTAAGTCCGAGCTGGGAGCTAGGCAGTGAAAATCCAAGTTGGTCAACGGGGTTGACCGGACACTTGGTAGGGGAACCTAGGCTTGTGGAAACAAGTTAGGTTGGACTCAATCGATTGGGTAATCGATTGGGTCAATCGATCAGGTGATCGATTACAGCAGGATGTGCGAGGGAGCAGAAGAGTTCTGAATCGATTGGGCAATCGATTCAGGGTATCGGTAATCGATTGGGTAATCGATTACGACAGTTTGCGCGAGAGAACAGAGAAGCTCTGAATCGATTGGGTAATCGATTCAGGGAACTGGTAATCGATTGGGTAATCGATTACGGTTCGAAAACTAGCCGTTGAACGGCTAAATCCTACGTGGTAATCGATTGGGTAATCGATTACCAAACCCTAGGCGTCGGGTATAAGGACTTTCGCGCAGGTTTTTGGCTGCACTTCTTCCTCTCTTCTTCTCCAACTTCATTGCCATTTCAAGGGAAGCCCTGGAGCTTAGTGCTGCTGCATTTCCAAGGTCCAAGAGGCAATCACAAGCTTGAAGATAGCAAGGAAAGCAAAGTGTGAGCTTATTTGTAAATCTTGTAAGATTTTATCTTGTATTTGCTTTGCTCTTGTTGTATCTTTGTAACAAGCTTGTAAGAGGTTTCTCCACCTCAAAAGGAGACTTTCATAGTGCATGAGAGTGTGAGGAGAGTGGATCCTTGGATTAGTCACCCGACCGGGGTGGATACCAAGTAAATCCTTGTGTTAGCGATTGCTTGAAGTCTTCCGCCGCGACAAATCTTCTACAAGCGAATCGAAGCTAATCACCCCCCCCTCTAGCTCGCCAATCGGTCCCAACAAGTGGTATCAGAGCTAGGTTGCTCTTATTTGGACTCATCGCCAAGAGGGCAAGAGCTAAGGGAAGAAGAAAAAGTTGGAAGAAACCCTAATTTCAAGAAGTCATCATCAAAAGGGTTCAACTTCAAAAATGGAGTTTGGCTATGACACAAGGGCACCTCCACCATTCGACAAGGCAAATTTCAATCTTTGGAAGTCAAAGATTGAAAATTATTTCATGATGGAGATAGAGCAATGGTTTGCTCTAATGGAGGGTTTTGAAGCTCCAACAAGCTCAAAAGGAAAGCTCCTCAAGAAAAGTAAATGGAATGAGGAGCAAATCAAGAGATGCGAGGCCAACTACAAAGTGACCAAGTTATTGGTCAATCTTTTGCCAAACACTATCTTGGACAAGATTGGAGAATTTCAAGACGCCAAAGAGCTATGGAGCAAATTGGCAATACTTCATGAAGTTCCCTCCACTCTACCATCACAAGACAAATTCGAAGAGGGAAATTCATCAAGTGAAGAGGACTCGGAAGTTGAAAGGTGCTCAACATCCGAAGATGAAGCTCAAGAAGCCTCCACCTCAAGGGTTGAAGAGGAGCAAAATTTGACATTGACGCCGGAAAAGAAAAGGTTTCAACATATCATCCGAGGTCAATGGAGAAGAAGAAGAAGTCTCCACCTCTAGGATTGAGGGGGAGCAAAGGTCATTGACTCCGGAAGAAGAAGAAGTATCTACTTCCGGATCAAGTGAAGAGTCATGCCACACCCCTACAAGCAAAGGTATAAAAATTTCAATTTGTAAAAATAAAGATCATATTATTTGCTTTGAGTGTAGGGAAAGAGGACACTATAAGAGTAAGTGTCCCAAATTGGTCAAGAAGAAGGTGCTAGTGGCACCCAAGACCAAAGAGAAGCCAAAGGAGGTCGGCCCCGTGGCAAAGAAGGACAAGAAGCACATTGTGTGCTTCTCATGCAAAGAAAAGGGACATTATCGAAATCAATGTCCAAAGGGAAAGAATCCGACCAAGGCTAAAAGGAGGAGCTCAAGTCAAGGGGGAGCCTCCAAGAATAACACTAAGGTACCATTAGGTAATGGTACTTATTTAAATCATGATAATATGCATGCTAGAAATAATTATTATCATTTTAATGCTATTTATCATGGAAATAGGAGGTATGAGAAACCAAAGGAAAAATATAGAGCCTTTCATGCTAGGTCTACCACAACCAAGGATAGGGAAGATTTTAGATCATCTAAGGATAGACCTACCCAATCCAAGGCCAAAAAGAAAAATTACCAAGGCTATATTAGAAAACCAAACCTTGAGGAGGTAATGATTGAAAATCAAGTTTTGAGGTCAAAACTTGATAAATTAGAAAAATTCCTCAAAAGAATAGAAAATCTATTTAAGGGATCTAAGGATCAAAACCTAGATTTAGGAAATCAAGGACTCTCTAGGAGCAAGAAAGGTTTGGGATACAAACTTAAAACTAAGGATGATGGTCCATCCTATCATAGAGTTCCATATAGATATGGAACTCAATCTAGGTTTAGAAGTCAAGTCAAGGTCACAAGGGAAGCTATCCCTAGGGTTGACCAAGACAAGACAAAGGTGACTAAGGCTTCCGAAAAGCCTAGAAGAGTCACTAGGAAAGTATCAAGAGAAGTTATCCCTAGTGAATACCTAGAACACCCAAGGAGCACCAATAGGTTTTGGGTTCCTAAGAGTGTGTTCGCCACACCCTAGATAGGTCTAGGGAGTGTCAACTCTAATTGGAAGGGTAGTTAACCTAACCTTGATGTAGTTGGCACTTTGGGACATTTTCAAGGAATTATTACCCTTGAAAATGAAGGATTCATTTATTTACTCTAGGAGGAGTAAATATGTGCCAAACTATCTTTTTGGAAAATTGAACTTAATAAAAAGTTGGCACAACTAGGTTAGAATCCATAGATAGGCCAAGTTGGGGAGTTTTGGGACTATCTTGGAAATTAGGGAAAATTTAGGAGTATCAATGGCTTAGCGATGAGTTATTGATACTTAGATAGGAAATCTATGTATTTTCTTTTGTGCTATTATGCCATGTTTTGTATGCCCTATCACATGCCATGACATCATGTTTCATCATTCATATTTATTATGAAAATATTACATGTCATGTCATACATGCATCATTTAACTATAATTTTTTTTTTGAAAAATCTAATATGATGCATGTCATAGTCATAATCATGCATAAATTTGATTTTTATTGAAATTAAGGACATAGGCATTAATTGACATCCTAGGTGGATGATCAAAGTTTATAATGCCTAGATAGAAATGCATGAATCCTTAGTTTAGGGAGAACACGACTTTCACATCTCACTAAGACCATAAGTTGACTTGTGTGTGTTTAAGACACATTAGAAATAAGTGAGATGTTAGGGTGATGAACAAAACTCAAGGTGTTGATAAAGTGCATCAAATTGAGTTTTAGGTTCATCAAAACAAGAATTTAAATGAACTCCAATCATTGGGAAAGCTAATGTACAATTCATGTGCATTTAGCCCAAGGAACATGGTTGGAAATTGCTTTTGAAAAACATTTCAAAACTATTATGGAAAACCTCGGTGAAGACTATCTTTTGATAGCACTCATCATTGATGAATTGGATACAAAATAGAGTGAAGCATTGAAATATTTCAATGGTTTCCAATTTTGTGTCATTCTTTGGAAATAAAGGTTATTTTCATAGAAAACTATTTTTCCTTGATAATATATGATATAAATAATGTCTACACGAAGTTTCAAATTTTTTCGAATTTTGTAGAATTATTTAGAGGTTTCTGAAATTCGGCCTGAAATTTATTTCAGATTTCAGAAACTCCCAATCGATCAGGTGATCGATTGGGACCGTGCCAATCGATTCGTCAATCGATTGGCAACCCTTTTTGCGAGCACAGAAGCTCGCGTAATCGATCCATGGATCGATTACAGTCAGCCGTAATCGATCAGTTGATCGATTAAGGCATGTGTAATCGATTGGTTCCCAACACCAATCGATTGGTAAGTCTGAAACTGTCTAGTTTCAGTCCGTTAACCCATTTTTGAGTAACCTAACTATCCCTAGCCCCTTGAAATACTTTTATAAGTATATTTGGGTAAATTTCATTGTGAAATCAAAAAGAGAAATGGTTCGGTGAACATCTAAGGGTTAAGGAGAGATTTTAATTCAAGTTTTGAGTTTCAAAATCTCAATCACCTCAAGTTGAGTTTTTTCCTAAAGGTTTAGGAACTCAAAAATCATTGTTGGTGCAATGATAGAGGTTTAGAGCATGTTTTGAGGGGGGAGGTCTTCCTTAACAACATGTGGTTGCATTTTCTTTTTGGGATAAGTACATGAATGGAGATTGGGAATCTTCATGAGTGCTCAAGGTTGAGCATAGATTCAATGTCTTTGACCATATAGCCTCTCGGGGAGAGTTGTTGATGTGTGTCAAAGGGGGAGAAGATTGAAAGGCTAATAGGGATTAGTCTTTCTCAAACATATTGTCAAACATCAAAAAGGGGGAGATTGTTGGTGCAATCTTGGTTAGGTCAGGGTTGACCTAGTTTGACAAAGCTCAGGTGAGTTTGAGTCTGGTAAGCTCGGGTGAGCTTGAGGTTGTATGTTTCGATGTTTGATAATGATGTTTGAGTGGTTATGATGTGTGAGTCAAGTGGGTCAAGGTTGACTGGAGGCTTGACTGGGAAAAGACCTAGTGGGACTAGGCACACCTAGTGGGACTAGGTGAAGTTCAGCTGGATCGGGGAGATCGCAGGCTGGCAATGGAAAAGACCTAGTGGGACTAGGCACACCTAGTGGGACTAAGTGAAGTCCAGGTAGATCGGGGAGATCATACGCTGGCATGGAAAAGACCTAGTGGGACTAGGCACACCTAGTGGGACTAGGTGAAGTCCAGCTGGATCGGGGAGATCGCATGCTGGCAAGGGAAAAGACCTAGTGGGACTAGGCACACCTAGTGAGACTAGGTGAAGTCCAGCTGGATCGGGGAGGTCACAGGCTGGCAAGGTGGAAGTCTACCGAGAGACTAGACCTAACTCGAGGGTTAGGCGAATCTGGTTGGGAACCAGGCTAAGTCCGAGCTGGGAGCTAGGCAGTGAAAATCCAAGTTGGTCAACGGGGTTGACCGGACACTTGGTAGGGGAACCTAGGCTTGTGGAAACAAGTTAGGTTGGACTCAATCAATTGGGTAATCGATTGGGTCAATCGATCAGGTGATCGATTACAGCAGGATGTGCGAGGGAGCAGAAGAGTTCTGAATCGATTGGGCAATCGATTCAGGGTATCGGTAATCGATTGGGTAATCGATTACGACAGTTTGCGCGAGAGAACAGAGAAGCTCTGAATCGATTGGGTAATCGATTCAGGGAACTGGTAATCGATTGGGTAATCGATTACGATTCGAAAACTAGCCGTTGAACGGCTAAATCCTACGTGGTAATCGATTGGGTAATCGATTACCAAACCCTAGGCGTCGGGTATAAGGACTTTCGCGCAGGTTTTTGGCTGTACTTCTTCCTCTCTTCTTCTCCAACTTCATTGCCATTTCAAGGGAAGCCCTGGAGCTTAGTGCTGCTGCATTTCCAAGGTCCAAGAGGCAATCACAAGCTTGAAGATAGCAAGGAAAGCCAAGTGTGAGCTTATTTGTAAATCTTGTAAGATTTTATCTTGTATTTGCTTTGCTCTTGTTGTATCTTTGTAACAAGCTTGTAAGAGGTTTCTCCACCTCAAAAAGGAGACTTTCATAGTGCATGAGAGTGTGAGGAGAGTGGATCCTTGGATTAGTCACCCGACCGGGGTGGATACCAAGTAAATCCTTGTGTTAACGATTGCTTGAAGTCTTCCGCCGCGACAAATCTTCTACAAGCGAATCGGAGCTAATCACCCCCCTCTAGCTCGCCAATCGGTTCCAACAATGCCTTCATGTACCTCCCTCATCACGTAATCGACCTTCTCTGGCCCGACACATTTGAGGATAGGTCGGGCAAAGGCCCTCCTGTACAGTTGATCGCCGACCAGCGTGAATCTGGCTGCCCGGCGGCAGAATAGCCGGCTTTCTTGGTCCCTACTCGGAACGATCCCACTACGGAAGAATGCTACATATGGATCCCTCCAATCAGCTTGAGTCTCGCCCCCTGCTTCCCCTTCAATTTGTGCTACCGCCGCCTCCATGGTACTAGGTTCATCTAGCCACCAGGTGGAGATGGAGCTAGCCAATTTGGCTAGCTTGTCGGCCAGGACATTGTCAGCCCGGGAGATATTCTGCAAGATAACCTCTATGAAGAAGGCCTTCAACCATTCATAAAGGGCTACATATTTCTGCAGGCGCTCACACCTGACTTCAAAGTCGCCCTTTATTTGCTAGCCACAAGCTGGGAGTCTGAATATACGGTAACCCGACTAGCCCCCATGTGCTTGGCTGCTTGCAGACCCGCTAGGATCGCCTCGTACTCGACTTCATTGTTGGTAGCTTTGAAGTGGAGCCGGATGGACAAATGTAATGTGTCTCCCCGAGAGGAAGCCATTAACACGCCGACCCCGCTATGCTGGCTATTGGAAGACCCATCCACATAGATCTTCTACATTCCTTCGACTTCGACCTCCGGGACGGTCTCCAGCATGAAGTCTGAGAGGGATTGTGCCTTGATAGCGGCGTGAGGCTGATACTCGATGCCGTATTCGCTTAACTCCGTCGTCCATTTGATTAACCGGCCCGAGGCTTCGGGATTAGTGAGGACTCGTGCGAGCGAGCTATTGGTGAGGACCACAATGGGGTGTGCTAAGAAATATGGCCTTAACCTTAGGGCCATTAAGACCAGGGCATAGGCCAGTTTCTCCATCGTGGTGTATCGCATTTTGGCGTCTTTCAGAAGATGTCCGAAGAAATATATGGGATATTGCACCCGGTCTTGTTCTCGAATGAGTGTCGAGCCTACCACTTGCTCAACGGCCGACAGGTAGACAAATAAGGTCTCCCCTTCCACCGGTTTGTAGAGGATGGGGAGAGCGGCGAGATAAGTCTTCAACTCTACAAAGGCTTTCTCACACTGTTTGCCCCACTCAAACTTAGTTGTCTTTCTCAGAATCTTGAAGAATGACAAGGTCTTATCTGCGGATTTAGAGATGAATCTGGACAGCGCCATGATTCTTCCGTTCAACCGCTGTACCTCCTTGAAGTTGCGAGGGGGCGGCATATCAAGAATAGCTTTCACTTTTTCCGAATTGGCCTCAATCCCCCTCTCTGTCACCATGTAACACAGGAACCGACCGCTCTTTATCCCGAACAAACACTTAGCGGGGTTCAATTTTAGCCTATTAGACCTTAGGGTGGTGAATGTTTCTTCCAAGTCGGCTATCATGTCGCCTCCCTTATCAGTCTTGACTATGATATCATCCACGTACACCTCGATGTTTCTCCCAATCTGTTGTCTGAAGACTTTGTCCATCATCCGCTGATACATGACACCAGCGTTGCGCAAGCCGAAAGGCATGACGTTGTAACAATACATGACGTCGGCCGTCACAAAACTGACTTTCTCCTAATCCTTGGGAGCAAGCGGGACTTGGTGGTAGCCTTGGTAGACATCCAACATTGAGATAAACTCACAACCGACTATGGAGTCCACCAACCGGTCTATCCGAGGTAGGGGATAACAATCTTTGGGGCATTCTTTATTCATGTCACGAATGTCAATGCAGACCCGCTATTTACCTCCCGGCTTAGGGACGATGACTACATTATCCAACCAAGCCGGGAATTGAACTTCTCTGATGTGTCCGACTTTTAATAACTTCTGAACCTCATCTCGGATAGCCTTATCTTGCTCTAGTGAGAAGTGCCTTCGTTTCTGCTTCATAGGCCGGGCTCCCGGAGTGACATGCAAATGATGCAGGGCTAACGTCGGGGGAACCCCTTTGATTTCTTCGGCGGCCCAGGCGAAGACATCCTTGTGACTCCACAGGCAATCTACGAGGCGACTTCTTAGTTCCGGTGCAAGGTCGAGGGCAATCCGCATAACTCCCTCTTCATGTTGAGGGTGAATCTGCACTTCCTCGCTTTCGACCTCCCTCCGTTCTTCCTTGGGTCCTTCATCCTCTCACGGGTCGGCGAGATCCATTTGCAAGGCTTCGCGGAGATCATAGTCCTCCTTCGTCAGGGGCATGGGTTCTTTTGCCGGCTCTGCCATCTGTGCTCCTTCAGGTGCTTTACTGGTTTCCCACGGACGGCGCCAAACTTGTTCCGGAAGGAGTCGACGTCGATGGTCAGTCGCCGAGGCTCAGCCCACGTGGATGCTGACGGGAGGGGAGGAACTCTGCACCCTGCGAGATCAACACGAGCATTAGGGGAACGTACTGGAGGTTGTCCAACGGAGCCCACTTCGACGCTCAAGTCAGTGCCTCGATGGAGAGGAGAAGTAATAAGCAGGAAAATGTATGAGTAGTAGAGAGTGCATAACCCCCTTATCGGAGGGGTTGAACTACCTTTTATACCTGCGGTGGCCATCCACGAGCACCCATGATCCTCGCCACGTCCCCGTGATTATCGGTTGATGGTTCACCCTGGTAACAGTCACCGCGATTCTTCAATTCGGGCCGTTGCGATGATTAAGGCCTTTATGGCCGCTAATCATCGGTAGTAATTACTCCGTCATAATGGATGAGGATGACTTCGCCAATCTGCGGGAAATGGACCTCCGCTTGATTGTTCCTTGGGCTCCACCACCCCGAGGTGATCCCGACGTTCTTTGGCCCGGGGTCCCGGGCATTCGTCTCTCCGAGGTGCTTTCGGGGTCTTACCTCCGAGGTGAGCTCGGGGGTGTGTCTTCCCGAAGCTAGCTTCGGGGTGATAACTATTCGAGTTGGTTTCCGGGTCCCCTTTCCCGGGAGGGTCTCTGATGTCACAACAGGAAAACCGTTCCTGCTCGGCGGATTTTACCACACAGCTTCTTCAGCCCCCATGTCTGCCACGGGGTATTCAACCCCATCAATATAGTTTGCAAATTTCAATTTATTGGCACTGGATTTGAGTCAATTAAACTTGTTTGAAAAATTAATCGTTGGCTAGCATTTCGAGACCTCTCTACATAAGCAATGAGCACATTTTCTCTCGTGATCTTTTAACAAACTTGAGACTTACTTTCCAACATTTTGTGGCCACAATAAATACAACCAATATCGAAGTACTATAGTAATTTGGCAAAGACTAGGTTGATCTATACTTAGATCAATATCAATAACTTTCATAGGATCAGAGCGATCACCACCAAAATTATCGAGTTCGAAGAGTTGAATAACTGAATTATCTAAAATAAATAAATAAATAAATACAAGTCCTATCAAGATTTCAAGGGGCACCCCTAAATCTGCCTCACTATGTACATGGAATTTCCCCACTTGTCCGACTTGACAACACAACTAATGGCATGCTTTACCAGAAAGCAAATGTGATACATTAAACTAAATCAATGATGCATCTATGGCACAAGTTATCTGTCATCTATAAGGTTAAAATTGAAAATCAAATGCAATAACAATTGAAGGGCTAATATAAATTGAGAATCAATGTTGTTGCGTCTTACTTGTCATAGGAGTAGCACCTACAATCACATTGGATTACCTTCTGCGGGGATCGGGCAATAATCCAAGTTCCTTTTCAATGGGGAAGAAAGGACGAGGAAAGAAGCTCAAATCAGCAAGCTGCCCAAATCATGAGGCTTCTTCCCTTATATACCTTGGCCCGCCTATAGGGACTATCCACATAAAGTCCATTACCGATTAACTCATTAATGTTAATGAATTAGGTTAACGGATCTATACATTTAATCTACATTCATTTAGCTTAAACCCTCTTCATGCAGCTCAATATGCCAAAACTTTATGGAATTAATAACCCCTTAAATAATTGGTCTATTAATTATGACTAAAAAAATAAGAGTTATTATAAACATAACAAGACTCAACACTAATCAAATACTAATTTAGTAATGTCATAAAATCATATTACAAAATGATTTCAAGTAAAGCAAAGGTTTCAAAAGAAGTTCAAGTGTCATTGTTTCCACTTCCATTTAAGTGCAATTCCTCTTCCATAAGCTTCACCTCCAAATGGGACTCGTAACCGTGGAATGTTGGTCTTCTGGACCGCCTACCGTGAGTGCTTTCCGATTTACCTTGGCGGTTGATGGGAAACTTCCGTAGGGCCGGGCCGATTGCCCCAGGTTCGACGTTACACAACCTGATTAATTATTTTTTTCATTCTACTTTGACTTGGTTACAAAATGAGAGTTTGTCACCTATTTATACTAGTTGCACCTCCTAACCAATGGTTAAGATCGTGCTAACACATCTTCCATCTAATGACTATTAAAGTCTATCTGGAATTTTCTAAACTATTCTACTACAATCTACTACTCTAAAAATTTATTGAGATCATTCTAGAATATGCTACTATATTATCTTAAATGGATATTCTAGAGGGTATATGTGTTAATTCGTTTCATTTTAGCCTAATCATGAAAGTCCAAAATCAAGTTTAATTTCAACACCGTCTCTTAAACTTGATTTTGTGACTCCAAGCAAACTTTACATCTTGATAAAGTCTTTAAATTTGAGTGGCTTGGTATATCAACAATTTGATCTTGAGACTTTATGTATTCTACTTGCACCTCCTTTCTTATTATGCACATATTCTAGAGGGTATATGTGTTTGCTTCTATCATGGAAGACTAGATTCTTTGTTAGAACTATTGCAAACTTGTTATCAACTAAAATCGTAGTTGCCTCTTTTTGTGGTAAATTTAGCTCATTCAATAAATTTTTGAGTCAAATAGCATGACAAATACATGAAGTCGCGAAAAACACAAATCCTATAATACTCTTTCTATCATCCATATCTCCACCTCAATTATTGTCACTTTATCCAAAATTTATAGTACCTTTGATATAATGTAGAATTTTCTTAGCGATCTTAAAGTGGGTGGTAGTTGGAACCACTATGTAGTAGCTAATAAATCCAATAACATAAATAATATCAGGCTTTATGCATGTCAAGTATTGTAAGCTTCCAACCAAGCTCTTAAAGAGTATTAGTTCAACTCTTTCTCTTTCATCATACTTTGATAGCTTGACTCTATATTCTACTAGGGTGTTTGTGGTTTTGTTGTTATCTATCTGAACTTCTTTAACATCTCTCTTGCATATCCTTCTTATGAGATGAAGATTCCATCATCCCTTTGATTCACTTCAATACCTAGCTAGCATGTTATGAGCCCAATATCAATCATCTCAAACTCCTTAGGGGGTGCTTGGTAGGTGGGTTTAGGAGACTGGAATGGGTTCCCATTCTTTTTGCTTGGTAGACGGTGTTGGGGATCGGTGCGCCGACTAGAGGGGTGAATAGTTGATCACCCACTTCAATCGCGGTTCTCTTCCTACACGTTATTAGGGCACAAGCGGAATAACAAATAATAAAACTAACAACTAGAAGAGACAAACCAATTTACGTGGTTCGGAAATAAAACTCCTACTCCACGACAGCCCATAAGGTGGACGATCCCGATTTGTCGGTGGATAAGTCCCCGAAAGACCTTCGGCTGGCTCGTATAACTCCTTGTGGGTGGAGAAATCTCGCCACAACCCGCAACACTCACCTAAACACTTAGACTACTAATTAACCTTTAACCAAAACTAATTTTGTCAACTCTAGCCAGCTAAACTGAGCTCCCATAAATAGAGCTCGAGGTTGAACTAACCGTTACTAGTCGACTGATGCCAACACCAATTGACTGGTCCACTCGGATTCAAACGCTATAATCCAACGTTCGACTTCCAGCCGACACCAATCGACTGCACAGAAGATCAGTCGACTAATCTTTTTGTGCCCTACACCAGTCGACTGCCCAAACCCTAAACCTAGGGTTTCCCTTCCCGAGTACAATTCTCTCAGCAATCGGACCCTCACGACTTAGTTGACCCTTCACCTAGCAGTCTCGACCTGTTGCCTTCAAGCCTTCTTCGACTTTGGCTCTCGTCCCTCGGATGCATACGAGCCCACAGCTCGTCCTCATGTCATCCTTCGCGTATGTCTTGAAGTGCGCTTCCATCAGCTCATCGTTCCTGCTTTGTCCACGGTCCCTCGGATGCATACAAGCTCACAGCTTGTCTCGTCATGCCATCCTTCACCGGACCCGAAACCGTCCAGCTAAGCCTATGTGTATCCTGCAAACCTACACACTCATATACATTTATCAAATACAAGGGTGAACCTAACTTAAATCCTTTGCCCAAACAACAAAACACATGGTCACTCCGAACCATAGATTGCTCCAACAATCTCTCCTTTTCTGATGTTTGGCATGCAATCTGTTTAAGTTAGGGAAAACAAATAGCAAATACAATGTTAATAAGATTTTGGACTTACGTTGCTAAGGCTACACCTTGGACTTATACCGCCAATGCATATGCAATGCAAACATGCATGGATCCTATCACAAGGCATCCCTACACCTAAACTCCCTAATGAGTTAAGATTTTTACCAACCAGACTTTTTAAGAACCTCACCAAGGCTCCCCCTATATTGGACTTACAAAGGCTTTTTAAGAACATCTCCAAGGTTCTCTCTTTGCCAATAAATGAGCAACAATGCTCTCTCTTTACCTAAGCTTCCCTTTGACCTAGGATTTCTTGTAAAGGCGTGTTTGGTTTCCCACTTAAACCTAACACTTCTCCCTTTTTGCCACACATCAAAAAGAACTCCAACAATATCTCAATTATTGGATTCTTTAACCTTTAATGATCATAAACAAAGTGTATTAACCCCCATAAGATTATACACTTGTTTTACATCATTAGGGCACTTTTCGACTGCTAAAAAATAATTTTAGCCTGTATCAGTTGACTGAGATAGTTACTAGTCAACTGACTTAGTCGAAAAACCATATAGTAACTAGTTTCTCTCTAGATAGCATTGTATAGCACTGTTACTAGTCGACTGCCCCCTGAGCCAGTCGATTGATACCCTGATTTCAGCCTTTTAAGCATTCTGAACCCAATTTCAGAAATGCATAACTAATTTCACAGATCTCAAAAAATTCTCAAATTTTGTAGAGAAATTTGTGATACTCGTGTCTACTTGGAAAAATTATATTAAAAAATATATCTATCACCAATCCCAAGATTGACATAAAACTTAAAAATATCCAAATGGTTCAATTAAATCTTGACCTAAAGTCCTAGTTAGTTTTGGCTTCCACTTGATGTATCTGCCCATACCAAACCACAATACATCCCTAGCATTGATTTATATGACATCTATACATCAAAAACTAATTTTCATGCAATATGACTCCAATGTCATATTTTCATGCATGAATCATAAACCTAATGTGCCAAAATCCAAGAATTGAGACTCAAGTCCGTCTCCAAATCCTTTGGCACATTCCATGATTCATCTAGACTTCCAAGAGAAATCCTCCCGTGGTTCATTGACCATGGGTTTCAACTTGGCTCCTAGAGCTCCCCCTTGAGCTCTTAGCCTTAACCACCTCCCTAGGTGACTCTTCTACAAACACAAGGTCACACCGATGTATCTCCGGTGACTTTTAGCCTACAACCTTAACCTTCTTAACTTTGGACACCTTATCCTTAGTTAAGATTTTCTTTTTCCCTTTAAATGGCTTTTCCTTGTCATTTTTGGGCTTCTCTTTGCTATAGTCATATGACACCCTTGCATATGACTTCTCCATAGCATTGGAGATCTTAGATCGATATCCTAGACCCGATCTATCATTGTTGGATTTTTGACCACCCAACTCCATACCTAAACCCTTAAATCCAATAGTGAATCTATCAAGGGTTTTCTCTAATTTATCAAGCTTTGCCCTCAAAGCTTGATTTTTTCTTTCTAGGCTTCTAAACCTAGAATCGACATGTCCACCTTGGACATTCCTAGACCTACCCATTCTAGGCATATGCCTCCCCTTCTTGGGATTAATGTCTTGGTTCCTAGGTCTAAAGGTTCTAGATTTATCATGATGCATGAATTGCCTAGGGTTTTGATATGCAACATTAACCCTATTTTTATCATGATATCTAAAATCAAAATTATGCATAAGCAAATAATTTTCATTATTTTTAACATGCATAGAGGAGTTTAATTTTGAATTACATTTCAAATTAAAGTTAGGGATTACCTCACTTACCTTTGTAGCTCCCCCTTGATGTGAGCTCCTCTTCTTCTCCCACTTCCTCAAATGCTCCAATTTCTTGAATTCTCCTTTCTTTGAGCATTTGGTGTGGTAGTGTCCTAGCTCACCACACGTGAAGCACCTTATATATTTCTTCTCCTTCTTTGCCCCATCCCTACAACTCATGTTAGTTTTCAAATTAATTGAATTGAGTTTAAGGTTTATCTTCTTTTTACCTAATGGACACTTATCCTTGTAATGTCCCTTGTTATTGCATCCAATGCAAATAATGTGATCCTTTGACTTTGCTTTGGTGGAGGTGGAGGCTTCTTCTTGCTCCAGTATTGAGAATGGTCTCTCCTCCCCCTTAATCCTTGAAGTGGAGACTTCTTCTTCATCTTTTGATGAAGTGGATGGATCCTCAATTTCTTGTGCTACTTCACTTGAGGATATGGATGATTCTTTTTCTTCTTTCTCCTCCTCTTCGGATGTTGAGCTTCTTTCCTCTTTCGATTGGTCCTTCTCCTTTTCTTGGACCATTAAGCCCATCTCCTTAGGCTCTTCTTCTTCTACTCCTTGTTAGGGTTTTCATGAAGATCAATCACTTTACTCCATAGTTCATGAGCACACTTATACTCACCTACACGATTAATTATATCATTAGGCAAAATATTAAGTAAAATTGATATTACCTTATCATTTACTTTCAATTGTGTTTGTTGCTCCTCATTCCAATATCGTGGTTGGAGTATTTTCCCATGTTTCTCTTTAGGGACTTCAAATAGTTCTTTGAGCGTGATCATGAGATCCCAATCCATGTCGAACTAAGTCTATGTCTACATCCTCCAATAATTGAAACTCTCGCGATCGTAGGGAGGTGAAACGTTAACATCGTCTCCTAATCTGTCTTCGACCGTCATTTCCTCTAGCCTTTTGCTCTCTTGGTGGCAAGTCCATAGATGAGCGAACCTGGCTCTGATACCATTTATTGGGGATCGGTGCACCGGCTAGAGGGGTGAATAGCTAATCACCCACTTCAATCGCGGTTCTCTTCCTACACGTTGTTAGTGCGCAAGCAGAATAACAAATAATAAAACTAACAACTAGAAGAAACAAACCGATTTACGTGGTTCGAAGATAAAACTCCTACTCCACGGCAGTCCGTAAGGTGGACGATCTTGATTCGTCGGTGGATGAGTCCCCGGAAGACCTCCGGCTAGCTCGCATAGCTCTTTGTGGGTGGAGAAACCTCGCCACAATCCGCAACACTCACCTGAGCACTTAGACTACTAATTGACCTTTAACCAAAGCCAATTTTATCAACCCTAGCCAGCCAAACCAAGTTCCCTTAAATAGAGCTCAAGGCTGAACTAGCCATTACTAGTCGACTGGTGCCAATACCAGTCGACTAGTCCACTCGGATTCGAATATTACAACCCAATGTTCGAATTCCAGCCGACACGAGTCGACTGTACAGAAGATCAGCCGACTGATCTTTCTGTGCCCTGCACTAGTTGACTGCTACAAGCTGTAGTTGACTGCCCAAACCCTAAACCTAGGGTTTTCCTTCTCGAGTACAATTCTCTTAGCACTCGGACCCTCACGACTCAGCTGACCCTTCACCTAGCAGCCTCGACCTGTTGCCTTCAAGCCTTCTTCGACTTTGGCTCTCGTCCCTCGGATGCATACGAGCCCATGACTCGTCCTCATGTCATCCTTCGTGTATGCCTCAAAGTGCGCTTCCATCGGCTCATCGTTCCTGCATTGTCCACGGTCCCTCGGATGCATACAAGCCCATGACATGTCTTCTCATGCCATCCTTCACCGGACCCGAAGCCGTCCAGCTAAGCCTATGTGTATCCTGCACACTTACACACTCACATACACATATCAAATACAAGGGTGAACCTAACTTAAACCCTTTGCCCAAACATCAAAACACATGGTCACTCCGGACAATAGATTGCTCCAACAGACAGAAATCAGAATTAAAATATGAGTTTGATACCCCTGATTTCATAACCCAACCCCCTAGGTTATCACTAAACTCATTCCTCTCCATTCCTTCTCTTTTTTTGGGGCAGCCTAACCCCCGCCTCCTTCCTTTTCTTCTCTGCTCCTCTTCTTCTCCACCCGCTCGGACCTCTTCCTCCCCATTCTTCTTCTCCTCCTCCTTTTTCTTTTCTCCTCCCTTTCTTCTCTTCCTCTCGGCCCCCCTTTCTTCTCGACACTTATTTCTCCTCCTCCTCCTTGCTTGGTTGTCCGAGCTCCTCTACCTCTTCCCCTTCTCCTCCTCTTCTTCTTCTTTTTCTTCTTTTCTCCTCCTTTCGCTTACTTTCTTCTTCTCCTTCCTTATCCTCCCTATCCCATCTCAGATTTATCTGAACTGAAGCTGCCATCGAAGGAGAGGATTTTTTTTTTATTTTGGGACAAATTTCAATACTTGTATCGAAAGGCTATAAATTGATTTGTTTATTTTTTTTGGCTGTGAGATATCGAATGTTATGAATAATTTTTTGGAATTATGGTTTTTCCTAAGTGAATGACTTGTGTTCTCTCTTGTCGCATATGTTGGATTTATTTTTGTATTTTACTTATAAGGGTAAAATAATAATTTTGGTTGATTCACATTCCATAATTTAAGCACCAAACAACATTTAATGAAAATAATACCTATTCTAGAATCTATACCAAACACCATCAATCCAACAATCATTCCCATTGTCATTAACCCCTTAATCAAAACTCATTACTATTCTCCTTTGTCGCGCCCCCTTAGTCATTGCTTCTTTGAATTCTCCAAATATGCTTGGATTGATTCCAATGAAGATTAAGTCATCAATGTATAAGCAAACAATAAAAATATCTTTATCTTTATTCTGAATGTATAGCGCATGCTCATAACGACATTTGATGAAGTCTTTCTCTTGTAAGTACCTGTCTATTTAGCTATTCCATGCCTATGGTGCATGCTTTAACCGTAGAGAACCTTCTTCAATTTTAAAACTTTGTCTTCTTATCCTTTAATTTTGTAACATTATGACTACTGAATATAAATATCTTCTTCAAGTTTTTTTTAGGAAAGCAGATTTCACATCCATTTGATATATTCTCCACTTATTTTGAGCTGCTAAAGAAATAATTAGTCTTATAGTTTCTAATCAAGCAACACGAGCAAATATCTCATCATAGCCAAGGACAGCTCTTTGACTATATCCTTTTGCTACCAATCTTATTTTATATCTTTCAACTTCTTATTTGACATTCTTTGTTGTCTTGTGCATCTACTTCATACTAATCGCCTTGTGTCCTTCAGGAAGTGGAGTTAGCTCTCATGTGTCATTCTTTTTTATCGCATTGATTTCTTCATCCATAGTATCTTTCTACTTCTTGTTCTTTATAGATTCTTGGAAATCCATGGGCTAGCAATCGACAAAGAGACAAAAGTCTTTTAGGTGAATATCATATCTTTTTCTCAAGAGTTGTATATTACATGGAAGAGGAAGCAATGAAACTTGAACTTCTAATAACCTCGCTCTAAGACCACTTTGTTGGAATGAGAAGCTTATAGAAGAGGAATTACACTACTTAAATGGAAGAGGAAGCAATGAAAGATGGACTTCTCTTGAAACCTCTGCTTTATTTGAAATCTTGTCTTGTTTACAAAATAAGAATTCATCCCCTATTTATACTAGTTACACCTCCTAATCAATGGTTAAAATTTGTCAACACATCTTCTATCTAATGGTTATTAAGGCTCATTTAGAATTTTCTAAACTATTCTACTACAATTTACTACTCTATAAATTTCTTGAAATCATTATAGAATATGCTACTATATTCTCTCTAATGACTATTCTAGATTATGGGTTTATGTTTTTAATTCAATCCATTTTAGTCCAATCATGTTATCCTAAAATCAAGATTAATTTTCTACACCTCCAAGCAGAGAGGAGAGCAAGTGATGCTCGTCTAGCTTCGTAGTGATCGTATGCCACAATTGCCTATGAACTAGAAGGATTGATTCGTAGAAACCAATCTGGTCTAGAGCCAAACTCCCTCTTCTTTGCTGGTCACATTCTTCCTCCTAACTGTGATAGTAGGCAAAGACATGGTCCACTACAAATCAGGGTGGCAATTTAGAGGGATCTTTGGGGCTTGACAATGCCAATTTTTCTTTGCTATGTTGTTTCCAAGAATGAGTGGTCAAACTATTGAGTACTGATTGAAAGGTTGAATTGAGATGATTTTTGTCTTTTTTTTCTCCATTTAAATTAGGGTTCAGTTCTAAGGACTAAACTCTTCAAATTTAATAATTGCTTATTACATGACAAGGAGTTGAAGGGCATTAAACTTAGTTTAAGCCAAGAGCAAAATATCTTATTGGATGTCTGTCCTCCCTCATACAAAGAGTCATTAAGCTAGGGCAAAATATTAATGACAATAATAGATAATAATCTCAAATTAATTTCAATCAATTGAGTTTCATTATATTTGTCATCATATCAAGATCAATTTCAATCAATTGAGTTTTATTATATTTGACATCATATCAAGATCAATATGGATTGATTTCAATCAATTGAGTTTTATTATATTTGGCATCATATCTGATTTCAATCAATTGAGTTTTATTATATTTGACATCATATCAAGATCAATATGGGTCATATTTTCAAATTTATTATATTCATTAGAATTATTATGATTGTGTGCCATAATTAAGCTTTTCTTTATTGGATAGACAACTTGTATAAATAAGCATATTGGCTTCAATAATAAATCATTCAGAAATTATTATTCTCTATTTTCTCTCTAGTCTTTCAAATTCTTCCGTGATTTACCTATCTGTATCTTATCATAGGAGTCGACGATATTGGACCGCTTGGGATGAACAATATTATCTTTGCTCTAATTAAACTTAGTCTAAGGCTCGTGGAACATGAAACTTAGTCTAATCGCTCTCATGGGTATGGTGCAACAGTAAAGCGTCAAGGTGGATTCGTAGAGCACCACGGATAAATTCTCAACTAGACCATGTGTGGGTACTCAATTTGGAGAAAGATGGTGTTGAGGGATCCACGGTTTGAGTACTCGGTTCACGACATGCACAACCCTATAATGATGGTGGCATGTGGACATCGGCTGCCGATGCACTATCACAGGCAAATCCGAATTTACTCGGTGGGCGAACCATGCGAGAGCCACCCACTTCTAGGATTTCGGTATATAAGGGGTCTGAACACCGAGGGCAGATCCTGTGTCCCAATATTCCCCCTGTCCCGCCTGTCCCACTCGTTGGTGACCATCGACGAGTGGTCCGATCGTCGATCGGACACCACCGGCGACCTCCAGCTGTCGCCCCGAACATACCTATACCCTGGGGGGTACGGTGAACCCGTCAGGATCACCGCAATTGCGATCCCACCGGATTCACCATTGAATCCGACGAGATTATAAACAGTGATTCCGACCGGTTCACCATTCTTCCAAGATATTATTTGATTCGGGAACCATCAATGATGTCCGATCGGCGATCGGACGACTCGTCGGCCGTCGCCGACGAGTGGGACAGGCGGGACAAGGAGAAAAGTGGGACCGAGGATCCCATTTCCTGAACACCTGGATTAAAAAAAACACTTAGTGCAAAAAGTCATCAAAAAAAATTGATGAACCAGGCAGCAGACAAATTAAACCTGGGGTGACCGGCCTGGCCTCATGGAAGTTTTCCACCGGTCACCAGGGTAAATCGGGAAGCACTCGCGGTGGGCAGTCTAGAAGCTCAGCGTCCCAGGGTTCACGCCCCATTTGAAGACAAATTCCTGCAAAAAGTCATCAAGGTGGATATTTAGAGCACCATAGATCAAAACATCAGTTGTAAATAAATAATTAAATTTGGAGGAAAAGACTATATGGAGGGAGAGTATCTGGTTTGGGGCTTATGCAATCTTACAGTGATGGATTAACTACGAAGATCGGTTATTGACACACTACCATGAGCGCTTTCAGATTTTCTCAATTGATGAATCAAGGATAGGATAGTTCGTCTCCTAAACTGGTCGGGTCTATAAGAGTCTGGATACTTGAATTACCAAAAAAATTAATAATAAACTTAGTTTAATCATCTTATGCACCAAATCTAATTATTTATTTACTAAATTCGCATACATAAACCCAAAAGGAAGCTCTTCTAGTCCTGTGCATCAAGCTCTTGTTGATATCAAAACATATTAGATATATTATATACAATTTTATCTTATGTTATAATAGGAGACTATTTTCACGACTTGAGCTTGAGATCATAAAGTCATAAAACAACAACTTTACCGTTATGTCAAAATTCCTTTTCTACTACTATAATCTAATAATTTTATTAGATTATTAGGATGAACTACATATTTATCTTAAGAAAAATGATATGCTCTGTGAAAAACTTAATAAAAATCTCAATGAATGACGTGACACTTTACATGCATTGATCCTCGATGGGTTCACCGTGCCCCCATGGTATAGTTTGATTCGGGACGATGGTCGAAGGCCGCCGATAGTGTCCAAGCGATAATCAAACGTGTGCATGTAAAGTGCTACGTCATTTACTATAATTTTCATTAAAATTTTTCACTGAGCATATTGGAGCTCTTATCTTAATACTAGAGATTCTAACTTTATTTGAATCTCATACAATTAAGATTGCAATACGAAAGTATAATACTTTAAATTATCCTAAACTAAAATCCTAAAATGGAAAATAACAATTAACTCATATCATATCTATTGGATGTTTTTTGGAAAATAATATGTTCAGTGAAAAATCTCAAAAAAAATTTCAATGAATGACCTGACACTTTATATGTAGTGATCCATGACGGATTCATCCTGCCCACAAGTTATAGTTTGATTTGGGATGGTGGCCGGAAGTCGCTAATGGTATTCGAGCTACAATCGTATATGTACATGTAAAGTATTATATCATTTATTAAGATTTTTCAGTGACTATATAAAAACTTTTATATATATATATATATATATATATATATATATATATATATATATATATATATATAACAAACACTTTCGTCCCTGACTAGTGCTTCATGATGACTACATCATCATGATGCTCCGTCGAACTAAGCTGAACAAAAGCTAATTGGATCGACATCCGTAACTTCCAACAACATATATAAACATATGGTTAGTGCAAATAATGGAGATATTTTAGTGCCAATGATTGAATAGTGCTGCACTTTTGGCTAACTTTCTTTGATCCGCCAGTTGCCCAATCGAATTTGGCTTGGAATTGCGAAAGAGTAGTAAAATAGTGAAATTATTATTAGATAATGGGAGGGAGGGAAGGAGGAGTAGTTGGGCCATTTGCATTATGGACGGGATGGTGGGTACAAGGCAGCGGACGGGAAGGGGTCGCCCATCGCGCTCTGGGGCCCTCAATTATGAGCCAAAGTCCGCCAATCACGCGTGAACCTTGGTGATAAGTACTCGTGGTGTTCGATAAGTCTGTTTCACTTTGGCTAATTGGAGATTTTCTATTCCGCCAATTGCCCAGGAGCACGTGGCGCTTTTACTTTTTTTGAGTACGCGCCTACTACTCTGAATTAGGTAGCCGTCTTGAGGGATAAGATAACCCTAACAATTATTGTACCGCCGAGGATGCACAGTGCATGTGAGATGTGACTGTTCCTGAACTAGGGTTTGACTTGATTTTTGGGATTTGACTCGGATTTTTGGGGTTTGACCCACTCAAGCTGGACGGTTGTTCAACCCTCATAATTCATTCAGTCCAGCCGGTTGTTTGGCAACCGCAGCCCACTCGGGTTCGAGATATGATAGGCCATCTTGATAAATTGACTAAGTGATATAGATGGTAAAATAGATGATTCGTTAGTCCCAATGTTCTCTATTAATTTGTCTTAGAATTAATAAGATTGAGGTAAATTACGGAGACTATTAATTCGAATAGTTTGACTAGCGCATGGGGATGACAGATATACTAGCTTTATTAAATTTTAACCTTTAGATCTCAAGATCATAATACTCATACTTTAACCGTCAATCTATCCCGTGAAGACTCCAACTGAGTGATATAGATGCTCCTACATAAATAGGATATCAATCATGCCTAAATGAGTACAAATCATATCAATAAATAAAAATATAAATAAATAATCTTGACTGGTGGTTAGCGCTTTCGATGTTGTCAGTACGAGATCTAACGTTAAATTTTGGCGAAGTAAATCTTTTTTATGAACATAAATAAATAACGGAGCTTCACATTATTATGTTTATGGGAAAATATATTTTCAATAAAATATCAAAAAAATAATTTTTTTATTACATTGAATCCGTTTATTTTAATCGTCTTTTTTATCTTTGTTTTAAATTATATTATATACTGTGAAAATACATGATCAGATCAAATTGAGTTAGGCGAGAATGGA
Organism: Boesenbergia rotunda; assembly: GCA_024364735.1. Taxonomy (NCBI): domain Eukaryota; kingdom Viridiplantae; phylum Streptophyta; class Magnoliopsida; order Zingiberales; family Zingiberaceae; genus Boesenbergia; species Boesenbergia rotunda. The sequence goes on from JAGFNQ010004602.1 coordinate 857,864, forward strand.
TATATAACTCGCGTAATTTTTTATGATCAAATTGGAGCGTTCATCACTCAAGATAGAGTTAGTGATCCCTTCATATAATTTGGAATGGATTATTAAAGATATCTGAGATAAGCATTATTATCTTTTGCATCATTCGGTTGAACTCGAATCAATTTGATAGGATGAAACTGACCTTAGCATAATAGGTGGTTTTGCTCTATCAAAAACATGTTTATTGCTAGCGCACAAGTTTGACTCGCTGAACATCATAATCCATTTTAAGGAAGATGTATGCTTACAAATCATATAATTATCGCTAATTAGATTTCCATAAATCAATCTGAAAATAGTACGATAAATTGAATAGAGAAGCTTCTGTCTGATAGCGTATCCTCATCGCCGTTAGCGATAAAATTGAGACGTATTCAATTGAATATAAACACCACAAAATTCTTTCTTTCTTTTTTTCTTTTTTTTTAAATTGAGGGTTGAGAATATCCGTCATCAGAAATTCAGAATTAATAAAATAATAAAGGGTGTAATGACTAAACGACCAGGTCACACAGCGAGTTAGGGCTTAGGGACCGTGCCGTCACCGTTAGTTAACGGCAAACTCTAGTCACATCCAGGGACGGCCGGGGCCCGAAGGCCCGGTGGTTTATTAAACGGCAACGTCCTGTTCTTGTACCTTCCTCCCCTCTTGCTATCCCTCGCTCTAATGGAGGCGGCGTCGGAAGCGGAAGCCTTGAGATTGGTTTATTCTTTCGGGATTCCGACGCTTTTCAGCTCCTTCTAGCGCCAAAAGGTATGCCTTTGAATGAAATTTGTTCTGTTTTAGGATTTGAATAGGAGTTGATGTAGTATCTGCTTGATGGGAGGAGAGGCTTAGGGTTAGAATAAGAGTTGATCTGTATTGGGGGTTCTCCGGTTTCATCTGTTCTTCTGTTGGAAGAATCGCTTCGCTGTCCTTTGTTTACTGGGCTGCTGACTATTGTTAAGTTTCAAGTTAGATATGATTATGAAAGTTCACTCTTTTTTTCTTCTTTGATGCGAGGAATTGTCTAAAGTTTGGATTTTGTTGTTCATGAGCGGAGAAACGAAAAGGGATTTTGGTTGTAATGAATGGGGATGTGATATATATATATATATATATATATATATATTTGATATATATTGGATGCTTCTGCTGGATCTTGTAGATCTCGAATCCCACCTGGTAGGCTGGATTGGAAGGTGAAAGGGGGTAATCTTGAAGAGGAAGAGACAGATAAGGGCGAGCGAGAACACACCATGGGCGAGTCCATCCTTACCACCCTGTCCATGGAGAACCACCACCTCCATCACTTCCCCTCCACCCTCCTCTCCATGGACACTGCAGGTCTGCCGGGGATGGCCATCTCCCCTCCTGAAGACAGTGACCGTGAGCTATCTGTTATCCACCAGCATCACCAGGGTGCTCTTTCCAGCCCTCCGGACATCAATCTTCCTCTCTTAGTCGACCAATCCTCTCCGCTGCAGCCTTGGGACCCCGACCCTATGGATATGTTGGATGTCAGCCTTGGCTCACAGATCTGTGAGGCTGATGCTCTCCTTAACCTCCCCAAGGCTGGAAGCATTGCTAGTGCTGCTGGAGCTCGTAAGTGCGCCAAGAGAGGGGACAGCATATGGGGTGCATGGTTTTTCTTCAATTTTTATTTCAAGCCTGCACTTGTAGAGAAATCCAAGTGCAAAATTGTCCGGGATGCAAATGGTGTCTCAGGGTTTGACAAGTCTGACCTCCGTCTCGAAGTGTTTCTTGTCCAGCATGACATGGAAAACATGTACATGTGGGTCTTCAAGGAGAGGCCGGAGAACGCTCTGGGAAAGATGCAGTTGCGAAGTTACATGAATGGGCACTCACGCCAAGGAGAGCCTCAGTTTCCTTTCAGTGTTGATAAAGGATTCATGCGATCTCACCGGATGCAGAGGAAGCAGTATAGAGGGTTATCCAATCCACAATGTGTCCATGGGATTGAGGTGGTCAGGTCACCAAACCTTTCAGCCTCTATAGAGGCTGATCGCAAGAAGTGGATGGAGCTAACTGGAAGGGACCTCAGTTTCTCGATACTTCCCGAGGCTATTGATTATGAATCATGGAGAACTCTTCCGAGCACAGATTTTGAGCTCGAGAGGCCTCCCCCTCTGAAGAATACATCACAACCCACTTCAAGGAAATTGCTGAATGGTTCTGGACTCAATTTGTCTACCCAGCCATCAAATCATGCTGGTGGAGATGGCATGGATCTTTCCCCAGTTTGTAGTAAGCGCAGAAAGGACTTCTTTTCCCATGGAGGAACTGAGGATTGCAATTTGTCTGGTAATCCATATTCAGATAGGCCTCAGGATATGGAAGTTCGTCCAGCTGAGCTTTCATGGGCACATGAGTTCACAGGTGTTATGAGAGATGCGTGTGGCCCAGTGACTGCTGCGAAAACCATCTATGAGGATGGAGAAGGATACTTGATCATGGTTAGCCTGCCTTTCTCTGATCAGCAACGGGTGAAGGTATCCTGGAAAAACAATCTTACACATGGAATAGTAAAGATATCCTGTGTTAGTGTTGCTCGGATGCCTTATATAAAGCGGCACGATAGGACATTCAAACTGACAGATCCTTCCCCTGAGCATTGCCCTCCAGGAGAATTTGTGAGAGAAATACCACTACCTACACGGATTCCCGAAGATGCAAAGCTCGAAGCCTACTACGATGAATCAGGCACCGTATTAGAGATTATGATTCCTAAGCATAGCGCTGGCCCTGAAGAACATGAAGTTCAAGTGTGTATGCGCCCTCCCCATCTTGGTGCCAATGACCTTATGTTGACATGATGGTCAGTAATTAGTGTGCTTTTGTTTGGTTGCCATGGTCGATTTTTCATTGCTCACTAACTTTATCTCATCAAAAGGAATTGATGGAATGAAAAGCTCACCCTTATTATCGAGCTTCTCTTGCAACTTTATTTCACCGACTGGTTGTTTTGTGTTATTTATAGTCGGCATACAAATCAGTATCATTCAAAAACTAGCAAATTAATCAGAAGTTTAGGTACTTTTGCCTTAATTTATTGTTTATCCAGAGAAACTCAGTCAGAGTTTTTGTTTTTTCCTCATGTGTTTGTAGGATTAGAGATCTCCTGCCTTTCATCCGTGTATAAATGGCTATTAGTCGTAATGACTGGGACACTTGTAGATTATGAAAATAATGGTGATATCTTCTGCAGTGTACTAAGCAAACTGTTTTCTCAAGTTTATTTAGTTACTTGCAATGACCATCTGTACTGTTGACTTTGTTGTTTGATTTGATAAGATGGAATTGTTATTTCGTGGAAGATAGAAGTCTTCCATTATATTGATGAATTATGCAACACTTCGTCCACTTGGATGAAGTTTAAAATTTGGGTTTTTCCTTTAGACTCCATTGGATATTTGAATTTCAGTAGATTGAAATCCATTTCATTCAACTGGAGGCATTTAAATAATATCCATTGGAGTCTTGTGAGTCTCTATTGACTTCTAAGGGATTTAGATCAAAGAGAAGGTCATTTTTTACAAGTAACTTCTCTGGTACTCTTTTATATTCATATCTTGGAAAGAGAAAGTGATGGAAAATAGATTTTTCAGTCTCGAGAAAGATTTGATAGGGGGTTTGTAAGGAGCTACTCATAATGAATTAGTAGGTATGCGAATCATGATAACCCTTTTCTAATTGCGCCATCGGTTCTAGCATGCGGTATCAAAGTGTAGGTGCGACAAGATTGTGGACCAAACATTCAACAGAGATGGCATACTTCCAGCTCCAGCATAAGATGACTAAATCTGTATGCGGACAATTTGGATGTTGGATGATTGTTAAGAAAGGATTCCAAGTTCTAGGGGATAATATTTGGAAGAAAAAAAAAGCAGAAAGGGACTAATGAACAAATCCAAGAAAAGCATTGAGGAGAAGATGGTGAAACTCTATGAAAATACTTTTGTCAGTGTATAAATATTCAAGATGGTGAAACTCTATGAAAATACTTTTGTCAGTGTATAAATATTCAAGAAACGCATGGAGGAAGAACCACAAGTTGTCGACGACAAGGTACCCTCTTCGGATAAGCTCAACTAAATCCGTACAAGATGAAAGCCTGCTCAATAGAAACACCATGGGTGAGACCAGGTCAGGACGGGAGCGTACGACTGCTTCCTTTGAAATTTTGGAAAAAAAAATTAATATCAAATTTTCATAAAAAAATTAATATCAAATTTTCATCATCACTTTTACGGATAGATTCATCAGCTCATCGTCAGAGAATTAAAATTGACTGTATATTTAAAAAATCCTCTCCCTTAACAATCCATTGATACCGTTTTTACTAAGAAATATTGTGATTTCGAATGTCAAGGGATGGTAATCAGATTTATCGCTGAATAATGAGGATTATCTTTTCTCAAGCTTCGATTTTATTTCCATTCAAGTAATATAACCCAGTTACACCGAGCAATATGGCAAAGATGTGCCGAGCAATATGTAGCAAAGTTGTGCCTAGCAATATGGTGAAGTTGCACCTGGCGATATGACAAAGGTGTGCCGAGCAATATATAGCAAAGTTGTGCGAGCAATATGGTGAAGTTATGCCTAACAGTATGGAGTTTCATGTGGGGTTTTTAATCAGAAGTATGTGACACCTTTTTTTAGTGGGAGAAGCAAGTAGTTGATCTCAGAGTTTATTTCCTTGATTCCTTGCATGGTAATTACTGAGTGAAGAAGTGAGTAACAAATTATCAGAGGACTCGTCGTCATCAAAATGGAAGGGAGTGAAACCTCTGACATGGAGATTTCCTTCGCAACTCTATATAAGTACCAAGAGGATAAGTCACAAAGGATGGTTGTTTCTTTTTGGGAGTGGAGGTGACTCTTCTCCAAACCTTAATTCTTTACTTGAATGGAGAACTGACTTGAGCATTAGAATGGTCGGTTCTTAGGATTGGCCAACTCTAACACTCCTTTATGTCTCAAGCTTTTGAATTTCGGACCAAGAGGAGATCATGAGAGCATTATCGAAGGTTTATGGAGAGAAGGAATCCGAGCAAATGAAAAGTGACGAAATCATCAAGCGGTGAATTTTAAAAATAAAATATATAATAATAAACGAATGAATTAAATCATAGAATATGAAGTGAGAGTACTAAATTAAAATCGGATTGGATTTGAACTAAATCAAACGGTAAACACAAAAATAAAGATTATGTTGATTCAAATTTGAATTGATTTAGAGTTGATTTAACTAAATTATGGTCGAATTAAAATTAAGTTTGAAATCATTGATTTAAAATGACTTAGAGTTCTATTGAAAAATTTAAAATACTCATTTGTAATTTTTATAGATGTTTGACTCGTTTTGTAAAAGTGTAATTAGAAAAGGTTTTTATTCTCCCAAATGAACGTGCACTTTTATCCCCCAACCCTCCCTACTATTTATCTCTCAATCCCATTAAACGATTGTCACCTCCCTCTCCGTTTCTCTCCAGCTAAATCCTAAGTTCCTCCCTCCAACGTCATTGAACGCATTGCATGATGTCGTAACTACGTACTGTACGTCGTTGGCTGTCCTCGTCGGATTCTATTGAAATCTCTACAACAACAACAACAACAGCAACAGCAGCACAAAAAAAAGTAGCAATTGAATCTGAGATAACCGATTCGATTTATAGAAGTTTTTCATTGACTACTAACTAAATCAAGAAATACTAACAGCAGACAATTCAGAAGCCTAGCATTCCGTAATTACCCGTCCCATTTGGAGGGAAAAATTTTTAACAAAAGGCGTCGTAGTTGAGGATTAAACTGTGAGTACCTAAGTGACAACTTGACACACTTCCGCTGTACCATAGCTCCAGAGACAACAACTTTAGGGTCTCTATGTGAAAAATAATAAAATCGCAACGGAAAATAGGATCTCTTCGAGCAATCCACGGAAAAATCCATATAAAATTCTATCTAACGAGCTATACCTTTGATACAAGCCTTTAGCTTATCCCGCTAGTTCTTGGTTCGCCGAATCTTTACACGATTAGGATGACCGTGCCTCTAATAGTATCCACACGAACACGATTTTGATCTCGGAGATGAATCACCTTAATTGTGTTAGCAACTTGAGATGTTTCTCAAGACAAGAGGACTAAAAACACACCTTGTGTGTTTCGGCCAAAAAGGAGAGGAGGAAGAAGAATATCAAGTTCAACCACATCTTCATTCTACTAACATGACCCTTTTATAGTCAAGCTTTAGAATACAAAAGGTCTTTGGCTTTTGGTCTTTTCAACCTATTAATATCTATTAATCTCAATGAATACCAAAGCCTCTTGGTATTCTTTTAATCTTTTGTATTCATCCAATGAATACAAAGAGTTTTGGTTTTTTAATCTTCCTCTTTAATAATATTCATTAAATCCTTTTTAATGAACATTATTCCCTTTTAAATGGTTGAGTCTAATCTAAATGAGTCTAACTGAGATTTGACTCAATCCCATAATCCAATTGAATTCATTTGAGTTTAACTCAATTAATCCAATTTCTGATTATATTTTAGTCAAACTAAAAATAAGATATCTCCGAAACACCATGCTCTTTGTGTATGACCCAATAGGTTTTCAAAACGTTGACAATGTATTTAAACCGCTTTAGACACATAAACAATGAGCAACATCTAGCAATGCATCATTGCTACCGAAGTGACTAGAAAGTTGAGATTCGGCCAACCTTTCCGTGTCTATTATAATGTATGACTTTGTCCTTCTATCATTGATATCTAGATTGATCAATGAGACATAGATCGTGTTATCCCCTTATCAATCTTTGTGTTTCTTGATCCCTAAGTATACTCACTCAACCAAATGAACTCAATATCTCATATTGACTCATTTAAGTATGACTATGCATTTTAGTAGTCCTACTCAATCAAGAGGCTCATAGATATCACTCCCGTCATATGGAAGGGATAGATCCTATCTACATCACTCATATCCCTCCGTATAATTTATTGCATACCGAGTGATCGACTTTATACTTTATAGCTATAGGAACATATTCCTATAGCAATATAGAAGGGAGTAGACTTTATACCCAGTTGACCTACGAGTAGACAATGACGTAAGGGTTGCTGCCATAGCTATACGAACATATTTCTTATCATTGTCCATTAGACTTGTTTTAGAACTTAAAGAGAGCTATTTTGTGCCTGTTTTAACTAAGAATATTACTCTTAACTATTCCTAGTCAAATATTAATACATATGGACAACATTAATGCGTTGAGACTAGCATATAAATTAATTAATGATTTAATCTCACAAGTCATGAATATAGGTTATCAAGTTGATATATGTGTATATATTAAAGAATATGTACTGAATTGACCTGCCATGAGAAAGTTTCATGGATCGTTATATAGGTGTCATAAACTTTCTCATAGTGACTATTGGTATGAATAATTCTTAGACATGAAGTCACTACAATTCTCTACATAAAGAGTTGTGTATTTTAGTATCGGCAAACGTCACCTGTAACAAGGTGGACTATAAAGTCGATCACTGATTATGTAATAAATTATGCGGAGAGATGTGAGTGATGTAGATGGGATTTATCTCTTTCATATGACGGGAGTGATATCTGTAGACCTCTTGATCAAGTAGGACTACTAAAATACACAATTATGCTCAAATGAATTAATATGAGATATTGAGCTCATTTGGTTAAGCAAGTCTACTTGGAGATCAAAAAAATACAAAGATTGATAAGAGGATGACACAGTTTATGTCTCATTGATCAATCTAAATATCGAAGATAAAAGAACCAAGTCATACAAGATAATAAACACAGAAAGGTTAGATTGGATCTCGATATTTTTGTTACTTTGGTAACAATGATGCATTGTTAGATGTCACTCATTACTTATATATCTTAAATTATTTTAGAGACATTAGCAACGTTACAAAACCCTATTGGGTCACACACAAAGAATATGTTGGTTTAGAGATGAGTTTACTTTAGTTTAACTAAAATATGATGAATCTTAAGATTAAAGAGTTAAGTCTAATTTGAGTTAGACTCAAATCAATCCAACCCTTTGGATTATTAGATTGAGTCTAATCCTAGTTAGACTTATTGGATTGGATTCAACCAACTAAAAAAGAGTTAATGTCTATTAAAAGAATTTAATGGTGCATTATTAAAGAGGAAGACTAAAAGACAAAACCTTTGGTATTCATTAGATAAATACAAAAGGTTAAGACTCTTGATATTCATTGAGATTGATGAGTATTTATCTAAGGAAGATTAAGAGGCAAAATCCTTTGTATTCATTGGATGAATACAAAAGGGAAAATTCGTGAGAAGGCCATGTGTTCTTCATCTTCTTCCTTGCTTAGCCGAAACTTTTTTCTCCCTCGCTTGTTTTCTTGACAAAACCCAATAATCAATTCTTCCTTTGAGGTGGAGTTTTCTTGCTTGTTTCATTTTAATTACCGTGTGCATGATTAGTTCATTCAAAATAGATTTAATACTAAAACATTTGAAAAGTAATTCTTTATATGATCTTATTTCTTCTCTTGTTGGTCGATACATGCTTTCACATTGTTTATCCTTATTTGATCTTATTGTTATTCATCCCTTGTTTTCTTCTTAAAATTTGTTTATGACATAATTAAAAGGGAGATTTAAAGAACGTGTGAATCAATACTAATATTTTAAAAGAATATGAATTATTCAAATAATTTGAGAGAAAGTTTAAGATGTAATTATATCTCCAAATAAATAAAATAATTCTTATATGATTTATACTTGACATTCTGAAATGAGTTGTGGGTTATCTATATAAGTTAAGAAAACTATAAACAAATTACTTTAACTATAGACTCTAAGATTTAAAAGGTTTTGTGTAAACCTTATGCTAAATTAAGAGAATATAAAAGTAATACTAGAGGTCGGCTCTTTCCTCTAAAAGAGCCCTATGACTCAACTCCTCCCTCTAAAAGAGCTACATGCTTACTTGTAGTTTATAGTTTCGACTCCGCCCTCTAAAAGAGCCATGTGATTACTTATAGTTTAGACTTTTGACTTCGTCTTTTAAGAATTGTGTGATTATTTATAGTCTTGAACTTCGGCTGAGTGCTTGTAAGAAGGATGCAACTTCTCATGTAAATAAGTAAAGAAACGAGTATAACATTTATTATTGTAGAGTTTCAGTTTGATGAATTATTTATGCTAGATAAATAATTAAAGTAACTCTATATAAATATAAAATATTTGTTTCGTGCTTTAAACGTGACTTTTGAGTCTTTCTATGTGTTCATAGTTTCGGTCAAATTCGAACCATCATTCTGAACTTTAGAAATAGAATGGATTATTAAAGCTTTCTATATAAATCAGGAAGGGAATGTCTAGATAAATAATTAAAGTAACTCCATATAAATATAAAACATTTGTTCCATGCTTTAAACATGACTTTTGAGTTTTTCTATGTGTTCATAGCTTCGATCAAATTCGGACCATCAGCCTGAACTTTAGAAAGGGAATGGATTATTGGAACTTATATAAATCAGGAAGGGAATGGATGATGTTGGGCAATGGATGGATATTTTTCTGTATCTATCAAATTTAATTATCTGCTGAAAAATATTACTTATGTTTATTCCATTGTACTTTTCTCTCGAGGTAACCCAAACATTATTGTTAGGGCCGAAGTAATTTAGATATTTCCACAATAGTATGATATTGTCTACTTTAAGCCAAAACCCTCATGGTTTTGTTCTTGGACTCTACCCAGATATCATTTCTTTATAAGCCCATGATCTTACTTATGTATTTTCAATGTAGGACTTTATTTGCAACTTTACAATCCCAATACTCTATTGGCGCAATCATGTCCTGGATAAAAAGTTTCAATGATTGACAATCATTTAAGTTTAGGCTAATACGTTAGATCTAATATTGAATTTCAAGTGTGCAGGATGAAAGAAGTCCAAGGAAAGGTGGGGATCGAATACTTGGCATGAAACCCGAAGATGAGGTGCTCCAAACACAAAGTCCAAGGAATGATTAGAGACGGGATACTTGGCATGAAGACCTGGAGATGAGGAAGCTCTAGACACGAATCTAAGGAATGGTTGAGGATCAAATTCTGGGCATGAAGACCAGGAGATGAGAAAGCTCCAAGCAAGAAGTCCAAGAAATAAAAGGTTTCACTAACATGAGGTAATTGGGTTCGATGAGAGTATGCTTGAAGGTTTAGGATTGAGAATCCTAAACCTAAGTGTATCAATCGATTGGGAAGGTACCAATCGATTAGCTGATTGATTGAGAAATATTTGTGCATGAAAAGAAAGCTCCCTAATTGATTACTCAATCGATTGGAAGACATTTTGTGCATGAAAAGAATGCTCCCTAATCGATTACTAAATCGATTGGAAGATATTCTGTGCGAGAATAGAATACTCCCTAATCGATTAGGAAGTTGCTTAATTGATTGTGTAATCGATTGGGAGATATTTTGTGCGTGAACAGAATGCTCTTTAATCGATTACTCAATGATTAAGAGACATTCTGTGTGAAGACAAAATACTCCTTAATCGATTACTCAATAGATTGAGAGAAATTCTGTGTGAGAACAGAATACTCCCTAATCGATTGCCTAATTGATTGGGAGACATTCTGCGCGAGAACAGAATGCTCCCTACGATTTCCTAATCGATTGGGAAGATACTTAATCGATCGACTAATTGATTAGAATGTATTCCTCGCAAGAATAGAATACTCCCAAATTGATTGCTTGATCGATTAAAGTAGATAATCGATCAATGCTTCCTCCCAATCGATTGAGATTCAAAATGGAATAATTCCAACTGTCGATCTAGGATACGTACTGTTCAACGGCCAATGCAATCGATTGGGACTTTCTCCAATTGATTATCGGCGAAGAAACAACTAGTTTTTGAACCATTTAAAATAAAGATTTTGAGTCAGTTAGGTATCAATTGTTGCAATGCCATATGCTTTTTCTCTCTGTGCTCTAGCTCTCAACATCATCTTCAAGCAATCAAGAGAAGGATATCCAAACCAAAACTTGTAATATTTCTTTTTTTCTTCTCCTTGTTGCCACTTTTCTTTGAGGGCTTTGAAAGCTTGTTGTAAGAAGGTTTCCCCATCTTCAATGTTGTTCCGAAAAGGAGATTTTAGTGGAATTGTGATGGCTGGTGTGCACCCTTGGATTAGTACTTCAAGAAGGTGAAGACCAAATAAATCATGGCGTTAACATTGAATTTTGGGTTTTAACTTCAAGCATCTATTGCGAAGAAGAACAAATCAAATTGAAGAGAGTTATTCATCCCCCACATCTAACTCTACCGGTCCTAACACATTCCCCCCTCAAAAAAGGATCACAAGACCCCCCTCATGCGAAAAATCTATCCGTTTGATGTTCGATCCTCAGACCACCAGGTCTTTCTGCCCCTCGGTCCAATTGACCTACTAGGAATTCCTGCCCGTCAGTCAATCCGACCTACTAGGACTTCCTTGCCTTGCTGCAACTGGGATTTTCTGCCTGGTTTCTGGTCCTCTTGATCCGAACACAGAATCTCCCACTTTCTTTGTTCGAGATTAATATTTTACTCACATGACTCGATTAGACTATAACTCTTGTGTATAGTCAGTGGTTAGACATTCTGGCAGTTCGGGCTCTGATATCAATTATTAGGATCGAAGGGATATAGATATCTCTATAATAGTATGATATTGTCAACTTTGAGCCAAAACCCTCATATTTTTGGTCTTGAGCTCTACTCAAAAGGCTTAATACTAATGAAGATATCTTTTCCTTATAATTCCATAATTTTCCCATGTGTTTTCAATGTGGGACATTGTTTGCAACCTTGCAACCCCAACAATTATGAGTCGATGACAATGACTCATACTCATAGACTAAGTCATCTATCATTGAACTAATCAATATACCTTTAGCAGTAAAGTATTTTTCTGTCGTGACTTATAGACATCAAGATCACGTTTATGTTGTATTGTTGAACCAGCAATAGGTTCTGCCATAATCTAATTTACAGCCTCTAGAATTCATTGTTCCTCAAGAATATATTATATCTTATAATGTCATATTTTGTAGTTATCCCATATAACTTTTCTTCCTTATTAAGTTCAGCTATGATGTTCTTAGTAATTATAATCTATCATAATAAATAATTGTTCAACTATTTAGTGTAATGTATATGTATGTAATTAATTATGATTGACTCATGTAAATCTGAGTTAGTTTATAAAATCAAGTGGTAACTACATTTTCATTCATCATGATATAATCAATCAATATTGATCAATTATATTACACATTTCATCAAATGAACAATTAATCATAAAAAAACTAATCATAAAATAAACTTATCATTAAATAAACTAATCGTTCTTTCAAAACACATAACATTCCTTTTTCAAGTTTATTAACACATAACATACTCATTTAACTCATAACATAAACAACTCTAAGAAATTAGATAAATTACTATTGCTCATACTAGGACATGCAGACTATTGCAATAGTAATTACACAATCCATATCTTGCTTGGTTCAGCTAGGGCATTCACAAGTAAACCAACTTCTTGATTATTTGAATCCACATTTGGATCCTTTTCTAGATCCTCCTAAATATCTTCAGATCCTCTTCTTGAGATGGTATTTCCTGGTCCACATTGTAAAGTAGTTCTATATGCAACTCTGCATATATGATGCATCTTTCTTAGAGCCCCCGTATATGGTGTGCTACTTATTTAGATGTATCAGTATCGATCGAATTAAAGTCCAAATACGGTAATTGTCCAGCATTAAAAAATCTTATTTCTCAAGTTTTCAAAATAACATATTGAGTTTGTATCCTTTGACTCCACAAGAAGGGTCATACACTATCTCGTAGATATCATCCGTCAGCTCATTTCATCGCACATCGTGATATGTCATAGTGTATATTATCCGTGATATTTAGAATTGAAAATAATGAAGTTAGTATAAAACTGATAAACCAATAACAAAACTGATTTATTTCAATTCAAAAAATGCATATAACTAATACACTAAAACACAAAAGCAATCAATAAGTACAGAAAAATTTTCATAAATTTTTATACTAACAATTTTTTTCTAATTGAAATTTATTTTTCAAAAAAAAATATTCTAAAATAAAATCAGAATATTAATCTGGCCAACCCATGATCATAATACAATCACCGCCGATTAATCTCAGTGAAGACAAACTCCTCAAGTCAAAGTTGGAGTCCGAATAAATTAATCTCGATTTCGACTCTGCCAGCGTGCCCCATCAGTAGATCCAAGTCGCGCTGTAAACCAAGTCCGAATACTAACTTTGTTCATTGTTTTCATGCGAACTAATCTAATTGAACGTGTGTTCAAACCCAGTTCTTCAAACCCAAGTCTAAGCCCAATTACTTACAACATGCATGACATTAATTAAAAGCGTGTAGCCCAAAACTCTATTGTCCATGTTATTTTTCAAGCTCAAGCCCAAATAATTGCAACCTGCATCGCATTAATTAAAAAAATATACTAAGGATTTTTTTTTTTGTCAACACCGTGTATTTTTTTTCCCCAAAACCTGCTTTCCCAACATGCATTAATTGAACAAAAAAACGCTAACGTTTTTCCTTCTTGGCAACACATCCGCTACCTTAACGCTTCATTTTCTTCCTCTCTGCCAACAACCACGCCACCATCACCCGCTGATTTGGTCGCCGGTCAGAATCGGAGAAAATCTCCACGGGAGTGATCACTATTTGACAACGATAGCAGATTGCAATATGGTCGCGATATCTTTTGACGACGGCAGCAAATCGCGACACAGATGTGATTTCGCTGGACGATGGTTGCATATTACGATTTCGCCCGGCGACGACATAATGCAAACGGAGTAAACTCCCTTGGCGATACCTCTAACCTTGAATAGGTGCCCTGAGACATAGTGATTCTTTGACCGAATTTCGGCAACGAAATTGTGCCGTTGAGGGATTTTCATGCACTTACAACCTTTGCTTTGATATCAGTGTAGATTAAAATACATAAAACACCGGCTAAACAATAAATGCTTAGATGTATTTGGTTGAGGTAATCTTGATGACTTAAGTTATCAAACCAAGGTTATTTTATTTAATCCTATTTGATTAACACAATAAAAGATTCTTAAATAATCAATCAATTTCGCCACATCAGCAAACGTCATCGAAACTCAGAATAGGATTACCATCGAAACACTTGGTTATTGACGATTCTGGACTTAACAGCAAAATGTTCCCAAAACTATCCTCGGTTCGTTTTCTCACGGAGGTAGGCGCCTAGGGGAAGGAGAGTATAGGACGAGAAAAGAGCAGATGACGAACGGTCGTCTAGGACGAGGAAATAGCAAATGGCAAAGGGCGACATGCCGACATCGCCCGCAGTTGTGAAGCAAAACTCCTATCTCGATCAAATAAAGAGAAGTTCACAACGCTGATGATTCCTCATTGTCTGAGACGAGAAATCCAAGATGGCGGCGATGACAGAGGTCGTCAAGCAATGGCGGAGCCTGTCCGAATAATCTATCCGGGCTAATCTAGGATAATGGGCTACGAGCGATGCATTATCCCGGGCTATTTTTCACGGTCTCTGATTTTTTTTTTTTCTTTTCCACAGCAAATCTAAGGGGTGTTCAGTATGTTTATTTTTCATTTTCATTTTATGTAAAAAATGTAATTTTCTGAAAAATATATTTGGTTTGTATTTTTTAACCTTTTTTCAAAAAAAGATATAATGTTCTCTGAAAATTTAGAGAATGAAATAAAATTATTTTTCAAAAAATAATAAAATATGATTTTAAAAAAAATAAAAATAAAAAATGAAGCAAACCAAACACCCCTAAATAATTATTTTTCCTTCCCGTCCCAGTCCCAGGACTTGGGCTATAGCCGGGGTGCCTTGTAACTTGGCTCTGCCCTTGTTGCCAAGTCCAAGATCTTCCGCGGTAGGGAGAAGCCCGTACACCAAATCTTCGGCAGCAGAAAACGTACTATTTTGATTTTTTTTCTTATTCTTTGTATTTTTAGTTTTCCTTTAATTTTTTTGCTGGTTTGGAATTGATCCTATAGTTGGATCTCTTTAGATCAAAATCGAGTGTGGTCTTAGCTACCGCGATCTTTAAGAGCTAACTGCCTGATCTCTAACATGTATGGTTTTCGTTGGATTTTGCATCGATTGAACACATACATACATATATGTGGATGAATCTGTTTTTATTTAATTTATTGATGATGACATCGATCTCGATTTGAGATATGGAACATTTTGGAGATTCATCGGTTCATGAACTCTACATATTTGAATGATCTTCCTATCCAGAAGTGCTTTGTTGATTTGACTGATCATAGACTGTATGTACATTGGCGAATCAATTGCAGCTGTTGATATTTTTCTATGGAAGGAAAATTAGAAAGCTTCAGCTGCTGTTCTTGGTGGAGCCACAGCAATCTGGATCTTGTTCGAGCTAGCTTATGGAGTACCGGCCATTTGCTTACTTTGGTCTGTCACTTGCTTATCTTGTCTCTTGCTCTCATTTTCCGCTAGTCCAATGCTGCTCATTTGATTACCAAGTAAGGCCACCATCATCATTTTGTTACCTCTTGCGTGATGAATTAGATTGAAATTTGATTTCTCAATTATGGTTGATTGCAGGTCTACTCCTCACATTGCTAAGGTGAGAAAGTAGCTGGGGGCATTGCTCTTTCTCTGAGATATAAGATCAACTGGGGGTCTTATATCAGGACGTGATTTGAAGAAGTTTTTTTTGTTGTATGCAACATTTTTAATATCTAATACTTAGGTCTCCTTTTTCTTAATTTGTCTTGTTGACTTGTTCTTATTATCCTATTAAAATAATTAAATCAAAGGTAGTATGATTAATATTAAATTAGATTATAATATAATATATCTAGAATTGAAAAAAATATATTAGATTATATTTTATTTTTTATAATCATAATTGATCCTGTCGTGAGGCGGAGTGGAAGCTCCAGGGGCCGGATGGTCTCCTGAGCGAAACGAGCTGTCGAGGTGGTGCTGATTTGGCTCCGAGTTAGCTCTTGCCTGCAAAACAGTGACCGTTAGCCAACCCACCGGGGGGTTTCCCCGGTCAGGAACTCCGACAGTCAAGTCAGTATCCGCAGGATATAATAGAGCAAAATGGAAATATGATGGAAGAGAGAGCTCCCGCGCCTACCTGCGGAGTGAGGAGTGGAGTGCTTATATAGCCGGGAGAGCTGACAACCCTTGTCCGTGTCGACGAGACAAGGGTGTGATACTTGTCAACTCGTATGGGAGTACTTGGGAGTACCGCAACAGGGCGCGGGGTGCTCGAGTAGTACGAGGGTACAAAAAGGGGCGGACTGACTACGAGATATGTCAAGAATAGATAAGGTGTGTAGTATCCCGACAGCAAGGCCGTACCCTGGATATGGTGACATAGGAGGCGTAGGACGAGATAGTCCATAACCCGAGCGCCGACCGGCAGGTCCGAGTGTCAAGGACCGGGTCGGGTAATGGCCAGGGAGCGTGGGCCGCCACGCGTCCGCCTGGGAGAGTTGAGACGCAGGATACGCCCTGAGTCGGGGGTTTGTTGGGTTATGTCTGTCTAACTCTGTTGGATATCTGATTCATGTGGCGCTGGGGAGCATAGGTCGTCATACGTCCGACTGGCTCACCCGACCCCAATATGGGTCGGGGCGGGAGTTAAGGCGGCCGAGCCAGGAGGAGCTTGGGGTCGATCTGACCGACCCTATTCGTCGCTGGTTGGATGGCACTCTGGGGAGCTTTCTGACTCAAGGATTCCCCGGGTGAGGTCTTGGTCGGTCCATCTGTTGGACCTAGCACCAGGCTAGCTGGCTGAGCAGACCATACTTACTCGTAAGTAAGGTTGGGATCAATAATTATGAGATTATATGATAATCACATAATCATGATTATGCAGTAGGAGCATTTGTATTACTACAATTGTGAGTATCAAAGTTACTAAGTAGAACAGATCTACTACGCCTACGGCTTCAAGTCACTTTCAAAGAATTTTTGGATTTTTCTTCGATAGGAGTTGAACTAAGTATAGCCATGAACATCTTTAAAATATTAATGTTGGAACCCTTCTCATTCAAATTCAAGCATTTCGATTTTAACAAGTTGACTCGTCAACAAATTCAACAACTCATGCAAATATTAAAAATATGTATTTTAATATTCTTAATTTAAATTCTAAAAAAAATCGATTTAAAATGTTCCAATGGTTTTGTTGTTCAAGATCACATTCATGTGGCAGAGCTCAGTTTGTTGGTAAGAAAAAAGACAAGCCTCCATATAACGAGAAATTTATTTACATAGTATATCATATGTCTGCAATATTCGATCATTCATGATATTGGGTTGTCTGTCATGACTCATCTGTACTTCACGAATTTATCATTGCGATGAAAACCTTTAGTGGGATCGGACATGTCACTTTTAAAATTAATCAATTTAAAAAATTAATATCTGAATTATAAAAAAGAAAATCACATTGTGATGTGAATCATGCTAAAGGCCCCCATTAGAAGGGCCCCTTGGACCATGATGTAATGCCAAGGCGCTCACTCACGTAGTTTTTCAAGAAGCATCACTCGCGAAGTTTTTAAGAACTCACAATTCAAATTCCTAGGACAGTGTACTGCATAATATTTTTCTCTAGCTTTAGGATAAAAAATTTGAGAGGTTAACTGTAAGGATGGATCCAGAAATAAAAGGTGAGCTGAGTTAGATTTCTGCTGCGCGCCTTCGCGTGTGCAACACCCGACTCTAATCAATTCATCAATCGATTGTCGATTGGTGAATCAATTAAGGTACCTTATGATTGAGGCGCCTGTATGCACCTGGTCACCAAGCGCTAGTGGCCTTCGACCGTCTAGTCCCAATCCAAACTATAATCCGGGGGGATTGATGAATCCATGAGGGAAGGGGATTGGATTACGATGGAATTATAATGAAATCCGACCATAATTGATAATGATGCTATGCCTCGAATTGATTCAAGAATCGATTCGAGGTATCACGACGTGCCTCAATGCCTCAATCAATTGAGGCTTCATGGAAGCAGCAGCCTCAATCGACCAATCGAGGTCAATTGAACCTCCTAATAGATTTATCATTCGATTAAGATACGAGCGCGCGGGATAAGACATGCAAGATATATATATATATATATATATATATATATATATATATATATATATATATATATATATATATATATATATATATATATATATATAATATATAAAATTGAGCTTATTACATTTAGTGAGATTCTTATATGATATTGGTACCAAGATAGAGGATGGAGAAATACAACAGAACTACCAACATACATAGTGTATTCAATTGTGTCCACTCGTGCTTTGACATATCATATTGACATCATGTCAAATTCAATGGATATAGTTAATTAATTAGAAAGCTCACTGTACGATGACAAGATATTTCTTTATGATCAGGATAAATAATCCAGGGAGGACATGTGGCACGAGAAAGTTGAGTGGTAGGACCGATCATATTGGAATGCCCGAGATTAACCGGCGAGAAAGTTCCTGAGACCAGACCGGGAAGAAAAGTCTCGAGACTAGCTCGGGAGAGTGGAGAATATCAGAGGTTAGCCCAACGAAAAGGTTCCCGAGACCAGATCGGGAAGAAGAATCCTGAGACCAGCTCGGGAGAGTGGAGAATGCCAGAGGTTAGCCCAGCGAGAGGGTCCCCAAGACCAGATCAGGAAGAAGAGTCTCAAGACCAGCTTGGGAGAGTGGAGCCCAAAGAGCAGCTCAGTTAGAAAAAACAGATTGGGAAAAGCGCTTACCATGAGCTATAATAATGGTGCACTTGAAACCGTTCTCTCAAAGATAACTTCAAGCACCTCCGCTTTAGAATAGGAAGTCCTGCAGACAGTTATTACCTATAACGCATGATAATAATGGGCTTAATAGGCTTGGTGGTTGTTACTGACCTTCTTGAGGGGAGAACGACTGCTGAACAACCATGGACATTAAACGTGGGAGTAAGAGTGGCAGTTAAGGGAGAGGAGAGGCGTGCGAAGGATAGACATCGAATATATAAGGTGCTTCAGTACCCAGGTGAAGTGGCTCGGTCACTATGAAAAAGAAACTCTGATACTTTTCTTTCTCATATTCTTCTAACTAGAGTGACTTCTGACTTGAGCGTCGGAGAGGGCTCCACCGGAACTCCTTCTGGTGTATCCCCTTTACGCTTGTGCTAATCTCGCAGGCACAAGCGTTCTCCCCTGTCGTCACTCAGGCTGTGCTGTGGTGATTCGCCATCTCCGTCGTCCACTTCCGGAACAAGTTTGGCACCATATGTGGGAAGCTAGTCTAAGCACCAGAAGAGACACTGCGATGGTAAAATCGAGAGGGCAGCCCATCATTTTGACATGGGAGGAGTTGGACCGCTTAGTCACCAACGCCGTTCAAGGAGCACTAGAGCAACATCAAATTGAACAAGCCGTATTTCAGCGAGCGGTGCCGATGCAGGTCGGGGCTCCAAGGGTGTCTGTCTCGTACAATCAAAATCGAAGATCCATCTCGCCGCTAAAGGCACCGGTAAATGTAGCTCCCGGACACCGACAAGACTCCATAGGAGAGATGGAGAAAATACATTTCGCTGCCTCCAGTGTTTTGCGGCATGAAGAAGGGCAAGGGAAGAGCGAGCCTACAAAGGTCCTCCTGATGTCTATATCCACGCCTTTCGATCAGGCCATTGTCAATGATCCCATGCCCAAGCAATTTCGTCTTTCGGGAATTGTTGATTATGATGGGAAAACGAATCCAGAAGATCACATCTGTAAGTTCGAAAATGTGGCCCTATTACACCAATATATAGATGGTGTAAAGTGTCGAGTATTTTTGAACACACTATCGAAAGCGGCACAAAGATAGTTTCAGAGGTTGTCGCAAAATTCGATAAACTCCTTTCTGGAGTTTAAAACTATTTTCCTATATCACTTCGCCAGCAGCCGGAGATATCAAAAGATGGAATTGAATCTCTTCACCCTAGAGCAAAAAAGCAAAGAGCCGTTAACAGATTATATTCAATGATTCAATCGGGTGGCGCAAGATGTGTCGAGTGCTACTTCAGAGATTCTCGTTAGCGCCTTTACGCTGGGACTCTATGAAGGGGATTTCTTCCGATCACTAGTAAAAAAACCACCGACCAATTTTGGCGATTTATTAGGGCGGTTGGTCAAGCACGTTAATGTGGAAGAGGTGCAGTATGCTCGTCGAAAGGATTCGGCAGGAGTCCCTACCCAAATCTTGGTACAGTCCGAGAGGAGGGAGCAACCCGCTCCTGCCCGGGCAAAGGATCCTCGCTCCGGTAAGGATTACTAGAACAGCAGGAAGAAACTGGTAGTTACGGTGGACACCGAGGGACCTGAACCGCTGAAGAAGTACTGCGACTTTCATGGCAGTACCACCTACTCCACGGAGGAATGCTACACTCTGAAGAAGAGGAGCAGAAGCTAAGTCATGCAAAAAGTGGAGCAATTCGGGGTACCGACGAAGGTCTCCTCACTGATGTTTGTCTCCTTGTCGACAACAATTGGGGAAGGATAGATCCAGGAGGCGGTCTCAATCACCCTCGAGAGGAAGAAACTAGGAGGTGGTACCCCACCGATCTTCTTCCCCGGAGTGAGATCCTGAGAAAGACAAGGCTCCGGCTCGGGGACCTCCATTGGGCCATGTGGGAATGATCTCAGGAGGCCCGATCGGAAGAGATTCCCACCGGGCAAGGAAAGTTCATACACTCCTGTTGGAAAACTACGCCATTGGGACGAGTAAGGGGAAACTCCAGGGACCCATTATCTCCTTCAGGCTTGACGATCTGGAGGATGTTAAAACCTCTCACGAAGATGCACTGGTAATTCTCGCCCATATAGCCAATTATGAGGTTAAACGTATTTTCGTGGATACAGGTAGCTCTGTTAATATCTTGTATAAGGCGGCGCTGGATCAGATGCAGGTCAACGAAGGTGACCTATATCCTATCTCCACGCCACTGTTCGACATCACCGGCTACCAAGTGCAACCAGTGGGACAGATCTCGTTGTCCCTGTCGTTTGGAGATGACACCTTACAGAGAACAAGGAGGACTCCTTTCATGATAGTAGATGCCCCATTGTTATACAATGCCATTTTGGGGAGACCAGCTCTCAGCTTGTTCCAGGCAGTGGTCTTAGTCTACCATTAGAAGATCAAATTCCTAGTGGGAGAGCAGGTGACTAAATTTAAAGGAGATCAGCTGTCTTCCCGGCGATGTTACAGCGGGGAAGTGAGAACGGAATCTCGTAAGAACTTGAAGGCTTACGAGACCTTGCAGATCAACTTGGCTGATTCCCAGGCAAGAGAAGGAGCCAAGGAAGAGCGCAGGGAGGTCAAGTGCGATGAAGTACAGATTCATCCCCAATAGGTGGGATGAATTACAAGAATTGCTGCAGATCTTAATTCGGAGCTCAAAAGCCGGTTGGTTAGTTGCCTAGTGGATCATCAGGATGTGTTCGCGTGCGCCATCGATGAGATCAAAGGAGTTCCTTCCACCCTGGTCACACCCCGATTACACATCACTCTGGTGTTAGTGATATGAGAGAAGTGTCCTAAGGCAATCGCCTTATGATGTAAACATTTATTTTAATAAATGATAATTCACTATTTGAGTATACATGTTTTGTGTATTTGATTGGGATCTTGAACTCATCTACTGAATGTCCGCAATACAACTCACAGCATAAGAGAATTTGTGATGGGATCACAACTAGTGATTATCTCTAATGTGCAATTGTGAAGTATTGAAATTATCCCTAGTCGATGAATTGATAAAAACGGACACTATCAATTCTGTTGAGACTAGCATGGGTTATTCTCTAATCAGCTGATTCTCACTGGCTGGTGACATTGGGATGTCCGAAGATAAACATGGATGCTAGTTAAGGGAACTAGTTCATTGGAGTGACTAGCTGTAAGACTTCATATGGGAATCTACATGTAGATATGTCAATGAAGATCTTACTGCGGCTTAAGTGCGATGTTCCTTTGACTTGCGGTGTTCAAGTCATCTTGGTCATGGAGACTTATACTTTGACATCTTAAGCAAGCATCTCCAAGGAGGTGTGGACCCAGGATGATTGGGTATAAGCCGAAGTGCCCGAAGATGTTTGAACAGCCTACAAAGGATTCACCACTCCTTGCGAAGAGATGTATACCCAGGCCTATCGTCGGATTGTTACTCAAAGCCTCTGGCCAGAGCATATCATGTTAAGAGTGCGAGTCTCTTAAATACATGAGAGTAATTAGAAATCCAAAGGACGAGGAAGACACTACTTGGGCTAGGTGTGACGTAGTCAGCCTAGTGGGGACTGACACCATAGACCGTGTCCTGAACCAAGTGGGTATAAGGTGGTGAAGGGAATGAGGCACGATTCATTAGAGCTGCTGAAGGGTTTCAGAATAATTTCTTCTGGGGTCAAACCGTTGATCTTTCGATTAATTGGGGATCATGATGTACTACTAGGTGCCACTCATGATCGTTCTATAATTAATGGGTTAATTATAGACGGCCAACATAAATCGAAAGCCTATTTAGTCACACGCAATACGAGTAATCCGAGGGATTTAAAACGAGTTGAAAATTAGATTTTCCAATCAAGAGAAATAAGTCGAATCTGAGTTGGTTAGAGGCGCAATGGAAGCTAAAAATGGCTAAGTCTTTTGAAGGCTTTTTGGGCGAATTAAATGAGTTTAATTCGCGACGGTTCGGGTCGGTTTGGGCCGGCCAAAGAGGGTGTTAACCCTCTTTGGGTGGCCGGCCAATAAAGGAGAATAAACCAAGTTTATTTTGGTTTAATTAATAAAATAAATCTAGCGCGATTTATTTTATAAATTATGGATAAATAAATTTGTATAAAGAAATTTATATAAATAAAATTTATAGAAATTTATTCTTTTATGGAAGATTAAAATAATCCATGAATTGGTTTATTTTAATTTTATAAAATCAATTATGAATTGATTTATCCATAATAAGAAAGTTTATAAATTTCTTATAAAATTTATTCCATAATTTAAAGAGAAGAAGAATTAGTTTTTATTATAAATTAGTTTATAATAAAGACTTGGTTTAAACGGAATAATTAGTTAAGAAAATTTATAGGATAAATTTCTTATAACTAATTCCGTTTAGAGGGAGACTTAGCAAAGAGTTGCTACTATATAAAGGACCCAAAGGCTAGCCCTTAGAGATCAATTAATCAAGAGATTAATTAGAGCTCTCCCTCTCTCTCTTTTAATCTCTTCTCCTCTCCCTCTCCCTCTCTTGCCTAGGGCCGGCGCCCATTCTTGTGAATTAGGGCCGGCGCACCAAGCCTTCATCCAAGGGGTAAAGTTGGCGTGAGCAACCAAGAAGAAGGAGAACCCGAATACGAAGAAGAAGAAGCGGATAGCGACTCCTCTCTTCCGGAATACGATTCCGTTACTTCGTTGGTTAGTTTTTCCATTATTTCTCTTGTCCTTCTAGTTGTGCCTTCCGAGAATCTAGTAGTTCTCGTCGGCACAAAACTCGTGACTTTGTGAAGTCATCCCGAAGAGAACTCGGCGTGGACGCGAATAGAGGCGGAGCTTCCAAGGGACGCTACGGTTGGATCTCGTCCCTTACTTCGAGTTACGAGAGGTACTTAGTAAAATAGTTACTTTCCGCAAAGTTTTATTTTATGATTATGTCAACACACCATAAGATTGCATGCTAGATACGAAGTTAAAATAATTTAGGAAATTATTTTATGCAAACTCTTCCGCTGCACGTAAAAATTTTAAATTTTACGAACTCGTATCCTTGTCGACATGCAACCCCCCAACATCTNAAGCGGGACAACCCCATATCTTAAGGTGAGTTAAGTGAGGTTTCTTACTATTCCATGTCTCATATGGAGTAGTAGAGACTACCTTGGTCGGGACTCTGTTTAGCAAGTAAACAGCTGTCTTAAGTGCATAGCCCCAAAGGATTTTGGAAGAGTTGCATGATTCATCATAGACCTAACCATGTCCATCAAGGTTCGGTTGCGCCTCTCAGATACACCATTATGCTGTGGTGTATACGGCGGAGTCCATTGGGACAATATCCCATTGTCCTTAGATAATCTTGAAATTCTTGACTTAAGTATTCACCACCCCGATCGGATCGAAGTATCTTAATACTTTTGCCAAGCTGTTTCTCTACTTCATTTCTGAACTCTTTGAATTTCTCAAAGGCTTCAGATTTGTGTTTCATCAAGAACACATACCTGAATCGTGAGTGATCATCGATAAAGGTGATGAAGTAGCTATAGCCTCCTTGTGCAAGAGTTGACATTGGTCCACATACATCAGTATGTATTAGACCAAGCAATTCTCCCACTGGATTACCTTTTCCAGAAAAGGGTAATTTGGTCATCTTGCCTTTTAAGCATGATTCGCATGTATCAAATGAACCGGGTTCAAATGATTCCAGAATTCCACATCGGTGTAATTCGGTCATGCGTTTCTTACTTACATGGCCAAGACGGCAATGCCAAGTGTAGGAGTCTATTCGATTATCTATTCGAGCACGTTTGTTGCTAACTTCGATATTGAAAACGTCACCGGATAAATCTAACGTGTAGATACCATTGCATAAAGTTCCATTTCCATAAAGAACGCCATTTAAAGTTATGTAACAACAATTGTTACTAAAAGTTAAATGATAACCCTTTTCATTCAAACATGAAATAGATACAATGTTCTTTATTAACGAAGGAACAAAATAACAATTATCCAATTCTAAGACACGTCCAGTGGGGAGCTTTAGCAAATATGTTCCGATGGCAATAGCAGCAATCTTTGCTCCGTTTCCAACTCGCAAATTCGCTTCTCCTTTGACGAGTCTTCTTCTATTCCTTAGCCCCTGTATGTCATTACATATATGTGAGCTACACCCAGTATCAAGTACCCAGGTGTTTGAGGAAATAGAGTGACATTCAATAACGAAGATACTTGAAGAGGATGGGGCATCAGATGCCTTCTCTTTCAAGGACTCAAGATAAATCTTGCAGTTTCTTCGCAAATGACCCTCCTTGCCACAGTGATGGCAAGTGCCTTTTAGGGTATTTTCAGTCTTTTTGGCCTTTTCCTTCTTTCCCTTATTCTGTTCTTTGGCCTTCCTCTTAGAACCTTTCTTCGAGGAACCAACTAACAGTACCGTCTTTAGATCCTACTTCACAGAAGGCTCTACAGTCTTCAGCAGGTTGAGCAACTCAGGAAACTGGTCTGGAGTTGCATTTCCAGGAGGACGGTTGGGAAGTTGATCTTCAAGGACATAAGCAAGCTTCTCTGCCTTGAGGACTATCCTCAGGTTTCGAAGCCAGTCCATGAAGTTTGGCCCAGTCAGTTTATTGGTGTCCAAAATGGAACGCAAGTTTAGGGAAGACATGATCGAGTGATTATCCTAGAAATACAAATTGAGCTTATGTGAGAAGAATGATTAAAGAATGTATCATTATACATTAAAAAAAATCCTATTTATTTTTCAAATTGAATAACCCTTTTTATCAATTCGGGAGATCGTAGGAACATCTCCAAATAGGTTGATATCCAACCATAGATAAGAACCACCATGGCTGTGGCCATCAAGTTATTCTTAGCTATGAAGGTAGGTAATTATACCGATTACATATCACATATATGTAACTATCACATTATGCTATCAACTAATTGAATGTTTGCATAAATCATTGGGTTGTTAACTCATTAACAAGTATGTGACATTATACATAGCACCCAACTGCACCTCTCTTTACATCGACCTTGGCTGTGGCACAACAAATCGATGCTCCAAGCTTAAGGCTGACCCATTAATCAAGAAATAGTTTTAACATGGTTGGAGTTCATTCAACCGTTTAGTCAGGCTTGGATGTGTCCAACAACCAAAACTAAGGATTGACCTCTGACTCCAACTATATTATTCATAAACTAATTCCATGGTTTGAACATGTTGAGGTTCAAGTCGGGCATGGATGTGTCCATCAACCCAAACGAGAAACAAAACTCCGATTCTAACCATATTAATGGAAGGTGTTGGCCTTAATATTTTGTAAGGGGTTTTGGGTCTCATCTTTTCCTTTTAATGCACATTCATGACATATATATGTCATGACTAACAATATCCTTAATAAAGTATGTATGTGACTTAAGTTATCAAGTCTCATTAATTGAATTAGGAACCGAATTTCCTAATTCTAATCTCATACTTTATTAAAGGAATTGTATTGGGAAATAATTTCCTAAATTGTCATAATCAATTTCGGAAATAATATGTTCAAGACTTTGATTTCTCTAAATCAAAACATATTAAATTAAGAGACAATTCCCTTAATTCAACCACATATTATTTTCATGAAAATCTCATTTAAGAAACTCTATAGGAAACTATTTTCCTAATTAATTTTGGAGACAACAATATGTAAGAGCATCACCTCTTAAAACATATTTTATTTATGGATTTAATTAATTACAACAAATCGTTTTCTAAGGGTGGCTCCCCGAGGCTCAGATACCCAAAGAAAAGTAATTTGTCGTAAATCGAATTTGGTCCGCTTCGGAAGCGTAACCAAATTAAACATGACAATTTCATTTAAAATTGGGAAATTTAAATTACAACAACTAACTTTAAATTGGACGGCTCCCCGAGGCTCAATCCAAAATAAAGAATTTTGTTGTCAATTTAAAAACCAATTTAAATTTAATTGTCAATTAATTGTCCATAAATTTGTCTAGACTTTCTTGAAAGAAAGTGCCCAAAATCGCGAGATTTCATAATAGATTTTCAGAATAATTGTAAGTTCCGGTACAAAGAAAACTTACATATTTCCAAAATTGGAAAATTTCTAAAATAGAAAAATTTCCAAAATTGGAAAGTTTCCAAAGATGGGAAGTTTTCACAATTATTATAAAATTTCAGAAACTAGAAAATTTTAAACGTTTGCGAAATTTCATGAGGATTTCCAAACTTTGAAATTCCTAAATCTAAAATTTATTATAATTGGAAAGTTTCCATAATTGAAAAATTTTCCAAAATTGAGATCATGACAAAGTTTTCCGCAAAACAATTATATGATTATGTCGAACACTAACCTGCTCTGATACCACTGTTGTGACCGGGTGCATATCGACAAGGATACGTGTTCTTAAAACTTTAAATTTTTACGTGCAGCGGAAGAATTAGCATAATAATTTCTCAAATTATTTTAACCACGTATCTAGCATGCGACCTTATGATGTGTGGACATGATCATAAATTAAAAACTTTTGCGGAAAAGTAAACTAATTTACTTTGTACCTCGCGTAACTCGAAGAAAGGGACGAGATCCAACCGTAGCGTCCCTTGGAAGCTTCGCCTCTATTCGCGTCCACGCCGAGTTCTCTTCGGGATGACTTCGCAAAGTCACGAGTTTTGTGCCGATGAGAACTACTAGATTCTCTAAAGGCACAACAAGAAGATCAAGAAAGAAGAAAGGAAACTAACCACCAAGAATCGGAATCCAAATTCCGGGAAGGAAGGAGATGCGATCCGCTTCTTCTTCTTCTTGGTTGGCTTCTCCTTGGTGTATGTAGCTCACGGCAACCACTTGGATTGGATGGAGCGCCGGCCCTAGCTCTCAAGGAAGGGCGCCGGCCCTAGGATGCCCTAAGGGGCGCCGGCCCTAGGTGGGAAGGAGAAAGGAGGGGAAGAGAATAGAAGAGAGAGAGGGAGAGAGTTAATCTCTTGATCACTCTATATCGATTAGGAATTCAAGGCTTGCCTTTGGTTCCTTTATATATTGGCCTCTCCCTTGCCAAGTCTCTCTTATAACGGAATTAACGGAATTAGTTATCATAAGAAATTTATCTTTATAAAATTTCTTATGACTTATTCCGTTATGCCTAGTTTTATTATAACTAACTTTATAATAAAACAAATTCTCTTAACGGAATTTTCATAACAAATTTATCCTATAAATTCTCTTATGAATTATTCCGTTTAAACCAAGTTTTATTATAACTAACTTTATAATAAAACAATTATATCTCTCCTTTTATTATGGAATAAATTTTACAAGAAATTTATAAACTTTCTTATTATGGAAAAATCAATTCATAATTGATTTTATACAATTAAAATAAACCATTCCATGGATACTTTTAATTTCCATAAAAGAATAAATTTCTATAAATTTATTTATATAAATTTCTTTACACAAATTTATTTATCCATAATTTAAAAACAAATCGCGCTAGATTTATTTTATTAATTAAACCAAACAAAATGGTTTTCTCCCCAAGTGATGGCCGGCCAAACCAAAGGGGTTTGGCACCCTCTTTGGCCGGCCAAACCAAGCCACACCAATCGCGAATTAAACTCATTTAATTCGCCCAATAAGCCTTCAAAAGACTTAGCCATTTTAAGCTTCCATTGCGCCTCTGATTAACTCAGATTCGACTTATTTCTCTTGATCGGAAAATCCAATTTTCAACTCGTTTTAAATCCCTCGGATTACTCGTAGTGCGTGTGACTAAATAGGCTTTCGATTTATGTTGGCCGTCTATAATCAACTAATTATAGAACGGTCATGAGTGGCACCTAGTAGTACATCATGACCCCCAATTAATCGAAAGATCAACGGTTTGACCTCAGAAGTAATTCCGAAACCCTTCAGCAGCTCTAATGAATCGTGCCCCATTCCCTTCACCATCTTATACCCACTTGGTTCAGGACACGGTCTATTTGTGTCAGTCCCCACTAGGCTGACTACGTCACACCTAGCCCAAGTAGTTTCTTTCTCGTCCTTTGGATTTCTAATTACTCTCATGTATTTAAGAGACTCGCACTCTAAACATGATATGCTCTGGCCAGAGGCTTTGAGTAACAATCCGACGATAGGCCTGGGTATACATCTCCTCGCAAGGAGTGGTGAATCCTTTGTAGGCTGCTCAAACATCTTCGGGCACTTCGGCTTATACCCAATCATCCTGGGTCCACACCTCCTAGGAGATGCTTGCTTAAGATGTTAAAGTATAAGTCTCCATGACCAAGATGACTTGAACACCGCAAGTCAAAGGAACATCGCACTTAAGCCGCAGTAAGAACTTCATTGACATATCTCTATAGATTACCATATGAAGTTTTACAGCTAGTCACTCCAATGAACTAGTTCCCTTAACTAGCATCCATGTTTATCTCCGGACATCCCAATGTCACCAGCCAGTGAGAATCAGCTGATTAGAGAATAACCCATGCTAGTCTCAACAGAATTGATAATGTCCGTTTTTATCAATTCATCGACTAGGGATATTTTCAATACTTCACAATTTCACATTTAGAGATAATCACTAGTTGTGATCCCATCACAAATTCTCTTATACTGTAAATTGTATTGCGGACATTCAGTAGATGAGTTTAAGATCCCAATCAAATACACAAGCACGTATACTCAAATAGTGAATTATCATTTATTAAAATAAATGTTTACAATCATAAGGCGATTGCCTTAGGACACTTCTCTCATATCACTAACACCGAGGCCGTCCAGCTAAGCCAATATGTGTAACCTGCACATCCTGCACACTCACATATACATATCAAATACACAAGGGTAAACCTAACTTAAACCCTTTGCCCAAACATTAAAACTCATGGTCACTCCGGACCACAGATTGCCTCAACAATCTCTCCCTTTTTGATGTTTGGCAATACGTTTAAGTTAGGGAAAACAAATAGTAGAGAATAACAATTACAATGCTAAAATAAACATTTGGACTTACGTTGCCAAGACTCCATCTTGGACTTACACCGCCAATGCATATGCAATGCAAACAATGCATGGATCCTATCCCAAGGCATCCCACACCTAAGAATTTTCCGAACCGGGCTTTTTAAAACCTATCCCAAGGCTCCTCACACCTAACCCTCCAAGTTAGGATTTTTTTACCAAAATGGACTTTTTAAATCTTCTCCAAAGCTGCCCCTACATTAGACTTACAAAGGCTTTTTAAGAACCTCTCCAAGGTTCCTCTTACGCCAAGAATAGAGTAACCATGCTCCCCCTTTACCTAGTCTCCCCTTAGACCTAGGATTTCCTTGCAAAGGCGTGTTTGGTTTCCCAACTTAAACCCAACACTTCTCCCCCTTTGCCTAACATCAAAAAGACTCCAACAATAACCCAATTATTGGATCTTTTAATCCCTAATGATCCTAAACACAGCGTACTAGCCCCCCATACACTCGTTTTCCATTATTTGGACTACTTCCTAGCTGCTGATACAAAAATCAGCCCTGACCAGTCGACTGCCCCCCAGGGTAGTCGACTGATACTTTGAAAATCAGTTTTTTAGGCCACATTCAGAAATGCGCCAGAAATTCCACACATCTCCAAAACTTTTTAAATTTTGTGGAGAAGTTTGTGGTACCCATACCTACTTAGGAAAAATACATTCACCCATGTATCTATTACCATTCTCAAGTTTGACACAAAACCCAAAATTTCCTATGAAAATTAAGGCAAATAAAAGGCAACCTCCCCCTTAACCTATGCATTTTCTCAATTTTCACTTTACCTAGGTTAAGTTCTACCCAACTTAACACCATAACACCAAGTTAAGAGTTACTCAACTTAACTACCAAGTTCTTCCCCTTTGGACACCATTAAAGAATTGCCCCAAGCAACCTTATCCCTAGTACCAAAAAGAACTCAACAAAACCTTGAACAATCTAAGAGTTTGCAAACACATTTGCTAGGATATACCCTATCCTAGAAAAATATGATTCCATGAAAAATACAAATGTGCTTGACTTTTGGTACATCCTTTATTTCCCTCAAGAATAGTCATTTTGTATCGGAAATTTATCTATAATGTCATGTGTTTGTCAAGGCTTATCATTATAATTTGACACATGGAATTGTACTTAACTTTCCCTTCTTTATTTCTTAATCCTAGATACCTTATGGAAAACTTCCATATCCTTTCATTCACCAAAAACTTATCATTTAATATCATCTAATGACTTTCAACCCATATAATATCAAATCATGATATAAAATCTCACAAGATAGCACGACACTTTCCTATGATTTCAATCTTGCAATTTCTGATGAGCCAATATGCCTTTTTCATTTCAGCCTACGGATCAGTCGACTGCCCCCAGGACATTCGACTGCAAAAACTTACAGAATGTTTCTGGGCTAAGATCAGTCGACTGCCCCCCAGGGCAGTCGACTGATACCTGAATTTCAGTTTTTCAGTCCAATTTCAGAAATGCCTAGATAATTCCATAAATCTCTAAAAAATCTGAAATTTTGTGGGGAAATTTATGGATCCTATGTCTACTTGGGAAAAATATGTTTTCAATCAAAACTATTCCGAATCCCAAGATTGATATAAACTTCAAAACTATCCAAATTTGGTCATTTAAACTCAACTAGTAGTTCTAATTTGGACCTCTTCTTGATGCTTCTTCCCATACTCATTCATAATACACTAATAGCATCAAGTTATATGACATTTACACATTAAAACCAATTTCTCTCAATTATAATCTCATTTTCACCTTTTTCTCCATAAATCTTCCTTTTAATGTGCCAATTCCCTAGGATTAAGACTCACCTTAGTCTTTCAACCCCTTTGGCACATTCTATACTCCATTTAACTCCTAAAAGAAAACCTTCTGAGATCCATTGACCATGGATCCCATTTTGGCTCCTAGGGCTCTCCCTTGGACTTCTAGCTCTAGTTACCTCCCTAGGTAACTTATCCACAAATGCAAGACCACACCGGTGTCCCTCCGGTGTTTCTTGACCTTCCACTAATATACTCTTAACTCTATAGACCTTTTTCTGGGTCAAATCCTTTTTTCTCCTTTAAATGACTTTTCTTTGCCATTTTTTATCTTTTCTTTACCATAGTTATAGGGCATCCTTGAATATTACATTTTACTAACATTTGCTTTCCTAGGGTGGTATCCTAGACCCGGCCTACCGTTTCTATGATTTTGATCCTTTGGTAGCACATTCAATCCATTGGACCCTCGAATGACTTTATCTAGGTTCTTTTCTAACTTATCAAGTTTTGCTCTTAACACTTGATTTTCCTTTTCCAAACTCCTAACCTTAGAATCATCATGCCGATTTTGTTCATTTCTAGATCTATCCATTTTCCTAGACATATGTCTCCCTTTCTTAGGGTTGATGCCTTGATCCTTAGTTCTAGAAATCCTAGTTTTATCACAAATCATGGATTTTTGAACATTTTGGCACGCAATAGTGTTCTTAGTTCTATCATGATACTTAAAGCCAAAATTACATCTAGGCAAACAATTATTAACATTTCTAGCATTCATGGAAGAATTTGAAGCATAAGTTAGGGATTATCTCCCTTACCCTTGGGGCTCCCCCTTGATGTGAGCTCCTCTTCTTCTTTTCTTCTTTCTCCCATTTTCTTAGGTGCTCCATCTTCTAGAGCTCTTTACTTCTTGGACACTTTGTATGGTAGTGTCCTAGCTCACCACATGTGAAGCATCGAATCTTCTTTCTTTTCTTTTGAGCTTCCTCATTCCTACAACCCATATTAGAATTTAAATGAATGGACTTGGGCTTAGAAATTATCTCTTTTTTACCTAGTGGGCACTTATCCTTGTAGTGCCCCTTTTTGTTGCAACCAAAGCATATGATATGCTCCTTTGATTTGGCTTTGTTGGAGGTTGGAGCTTTCTCTTGCTCTTGTACGGATAAGGATCTCTCCTCCCCTCAACTCTTGAAATTGATACTTCTTCTTCTTCTTTTGAGGAAGTTGATGATTCTTCACTTACTTGTGCCACCTCACTTGATGAGGTTGACACTTCTTCCTTCTCTTGATCTTTTTGGACACTTGAACTTATTTCTTCGGGCTCTTCTACTAGTTGATCTTGTATAGGGTTCTTATGAATTTCTTCCAATTTATTCCACAACTCATATGCATTTGTATATGTCCCTACACTACTCAATACATTGTTAGGCAAAATATTAATCAAAATATTGATTACCTTCTCATTTGCCCTAGATTGCTCTTGTTGCTCCTTGGTCCAATACCTAGGTCGGAGCTTCTTTCCATGCTTGCCCTTAGGGATTTCAAATGGTTCTTCTAGCACCATTACACATTCCCAATCCATGTTGAGCCACATCTTCATCCTTGCTCTCCAATAGGCAAAATCCTCATGGTCATATGTTGGTGGTGAGTTGATATCATCTCCTAACTTATCTTCCATTGTTCTTCCTCTAGCTTTCCTTTGCTCCTTTGGCAGTTAGTCCAATCAAGAGCGGTCCAAGCTCTGATACCACTTGTTAGATCGTTGACGGTTGCTAGAGGGGGTGAATAGCAATTTTCAAATCTTCTTCTTCCTACGTTCTTAGTTGCGCAAGCGGAAATACAAAAGAATAAAACTAACAACAAGAAAGCAATGCTAACAATACCGATTTACTTGGTATCTACCCATAATGGTGACTAATCCAAGAATCCGTCGGTAGATCACTCCCCGGATAACCTCCTCCTTGTGGGTGGAGAAACCTTGCCACAACACCTCGATAATATCTGAGCACTTAGACTACTCTTTGGCTCTTACCCAAAGCCAAATTTGTCAAACCTTTCAGCCAACACAAAGTCCTCTTAAATAGAACTAAGGCTGAGACCCTCGCCACCAGTCGACTGCTCCCAGGGCAGTCGACTGGTGCCAGCCAAACAGCAGTCCAATGGCTCGCTGTAACGGCTAGTTTTTGACTTACCAGTCGACTGCTCCCACGGCAGTCGACTGGTCCCCAGCCGAAAACCTTCTGTGAGTTTTATCAGTTGACTGCTCACACACCTAGGATTTCCCTTCCCGAGTACACTTCTCTCAGCACTCGAACCCTAGGATTTCCCGAGTACAATCACACATCACTCGTACCCTCACGACTCAACTGACTCCTCATCAGCAACCTCGACTATTGCCTTCGTGCCCTCTTCATCTTCAGCTCCCATCCCTTGGATGCACGCAAGCCTCCAGCTTGCCTCCATGCCATCCTTCACGCATGCCTCAAAGTCCGCACCCCTCAGCTCATCGTCCCTGCTCTCCATAGTCCCTCAGGTGCCCACACAAGCCCGCGGCTTGTCTCCATGCCACCCTTGATCGTACCGAGGTCGTCCAGCTAAGCCAATATGTGTAACCTGCACATCCTGCACACTCACATACACATATTAAATACACAAGGGTAAACCTAACTTAAACCCTTTGCCCAAATATCAAAACTCATGGTCATTCCGGACCACAGATTGTCTCAACAAAAGGTTGACGAAATAAGCTTGGGTAAAGCTTATTGTAGTCTCCAAGTGCTCAGGTGTTGTTGGGAGTTTGTGGCGAGGTTTCTCCACCCACAAGGAGCGATGCGAGCTAGCCGGAGGCTTTCCGGGGAGTCATCCATCGACGGATCAGGATCGTCCACCTTACGGGCTGCCGTGGAGTAGGAGCTTTATCTTCGAACCGCGTTAAATTAGTTTTTTTTTCCTTTGTGTTAGCTTTAGTTTATTTTGTATTCCGTTGCGCACTAACATGTGTAGGATGAATCGATGAATCAAGTGGGTAAACGGCTATTCACCCCCCTCTAGCCGTACACACCGTCCCCAACAAGTGGTATCAGAGTCGAGGTCGCTCTTGTTGGAATAACCGCCAAAAGAGCAAAGGTGCTAGAGGAAGATGGATTCGAAAGGTCCGCTTGGATGGGATACTCGGATCCCTCCTCCATACGATCGAGATGACTTCGATTATTGGAGGAAGCGGTTGGAGACGTGGTTCCAAATGGATTGGGACCATTGGACCGCATTGGAGGTTCCATTTGAAGCTCCAACGGACAAGAAGGGAAAAATGCATCTGACCTCGATATTAGACCAAGGATCAAATAGAGGAAGCGGAGTCGGATAAGGAGGTAACACGAATTATTCTAAATTTAGTACCTTCTCATATTGTGTCACGTGTAGGTGATTACAAAAATGCCTATGAGCTATGGAGAAAGGTGATAACTCTACATGAAAATTCGACACAAGAACAAAGAGTGGAGGAGTCCAAGGATAAGGGCTCATTAGTCCAAGAGAAGGAGAAGGACCAATCGGAAGTTGAATCAAGTTCAACATCCGAAGAGGAGGAGGAAGTGGAATCGTCCACAGCCTCAAGTGAGGAAGAAATAGAAAAAATCTCCATTTCAAGGATTGAGTGGGAGGAGAGACCATCCTCAATGCCAAAGCAAGAAGAAACCTCCACCAAATTAAGCAAAGTCAAAGGAACACATAATTTGCTTTCGGTGCAATCAAAAGGGACACT
This sequence comes from Boesenbergia rotunda, assembly GCA_024364735.1. Classification (NCBI taxonomy): domain Eukaryota; kingdom Viridiplantae; phylum Streptophyta; class Magnoliopsida; order Zingiberales; family Zingiberaceae; genus Boesenbergia; species Boesenbergia rotunda. The sequence goes on from JAGFNQ010004602.1 coordinate 893,400, forward strand.
ACAAGGACAAGTGTCTATTGGGTAAGAAAAAAGAGGTAAATCCTAAACCCAAGTCAATTTCTTCGAAAACTAACATGGGTTGTAGGGAAAAGAAGGAGAAGAAGCATATAATTTGCTTCACGTGTGGTGAGCGTGGGCACTACCACACCAAATGCCCAAAGAAAGGAGAACTCAAGAAATTGGCACACTTGAAGAAATTAGAGAAGAAAATGAGCTCAAGTCAAGGGGGAGCTGTTAAATATCGGATTTTTAAAAGGTTGAAAGGGTAAGAATTTCGAAAAATAAGGGCCTAGTTGGAATTTACTGAAGTTATTGGGTTTATTTGTAAAAAATACCAAAAACAATTATATAAAGCCCTAAAAGCCTTTTCCCCGAATTCCGTTTCTTTTCCCTCGACGTCGCCTCTTCGGTTTCGTCCGCCCGACGCCGAGCCCTAACGAGCGACGCCGACGCCGCCACCCTTCGCCGGTGCTGAGTCCTTCTTCGCAAGTTGGTGAGTTTTCTTCTCCCTCACGCGAACATCGTTGAGCGTCGCCCTTCTTTCTCCCGACCACAATCCCTAATCTCCTCTTTTCTCTTCTGTGTTGTTGCCCAAAATCAGTGGTTGCCGGCAGTCCCTGTCCTCCGACGAGCGAAGCCGGCGATCCTTCACTTGTGTCGAGTCGCCGATATTGGAGAGGTATCAAGGTATGGATTTAATCAATATGTAGGTTGACTAATTAGAAGGTGGTTTTGATATTAGGGCTTTAATAATAGGGCTTTATGATTCGTAATTGATGATCTGAAGTTAGTTATTGATTTAGAATCCGTTTTGGTTTGAATTCATTTGGTTGTGGGGTGAGGAGATTGAGTTTGAAACTTTTTGATTCTGTGAATGGTTTCTGTGTTCGCCACCTCTGAGCATAGAGGATTGGATTTTTCTTGAGTGGTGGAGAAGAAAATACAGGGTTGTAGCTTTTAGAGATCTGGTCAAGTTTTAAATATTGATAGTGGTTTGGATTGATTGGAATGGTAATGATACCGTACGTTTAATTGGATTTGGGAGTTAACATTAATATTTTAGAGCCTAAGTTGCATGAGCCGTGGACAGGAGTATTTGGTAAGTAGACATTTAAGTTGGGCTAATGAAATGATTATGATCTATAATTTGTTGTTATTGTCGTGAATTAATGAGATGTGTGAGGTGCTTAGTTGACTTATTTGGTGTGGTTTGGAATAACTTGGACAACTTTATTGTAGCTAAACAATACTATTGATACAGGACCTTGACGTTGGCCTCGCACAGTTGATCGTGAGAGATTTATTGGACACGCTCTACAATTATAAGGCAGGTACTTCTCCTTTGTACTCGAGTAGTTTTCTTTACCTTAGAAGCATGACTATATTATGTCTGATAGGTTGCTTGACCTTGTTCTTTGTCATTTGTTATTTTAATATCGCTGTTGACACTTAATCTTCGTTGATCTTCGAGTATTCCAAATTTATATCTGTACAGTCCTCGATTGGTTTCCTGTTCTATAAAGTACCGCTTGTACGCGAGTACCTAGAAGTCCATTAAACACAGATAGGTTTATTTGGCATTAAAAATACCCTACCTAGTAGTGTAGGTGCATAATCGTTGGTTTTGATTTCCGGTTGATTGTATTGATGTATCGTGTATTCGTTGGACTTTATTGCATCGCTGTTTCTCCAGTTGTTCGTGTATCGTATATCATGCACCATACTTGCACGTTGCATACTAACGACTGTTAGGCTTACATTTGGTTAAGCCGTCGTTAATCATATTGTTGCTTAATTCACTCAACCACTTGTTATCGTGGTAGTTATTAGAGTGTGAGCATCTGTCTTGTTATGCCAAACAGTGACACCCTCACCGTTGTTTTAGAGGGATGAGCTATTGGTGGCTCACCCTCACCGTTGTTTTCGAGGGATATTGTAGCTGTAGTAGCTCCCCCGATGTACTGGGGTTTGGAGTGTAGGCTCCCTAGCATCCTGTCCACTCAACCACGCCTTATGTGGTATTTGTTGTTGGAGTGGTATAGTTGTCACAGCCCTACCCACTCGGTCACATAGATGAGATGTATTGACGGCTTGACTGACGTCAGGGGTGACACATGTTATTGCATCATGTGCATACGTATTTCTTTTATGTATTTGCTTGTATTTGATGCACTTATATGAGCTATGATTGTTGCATATATTTGACATGCATGTATATCTTGATATTATTGTTGTTGAGTTGTTCTATACCTGCTTAGTCGTTATTTGGACTTTATACCATGTCGATTTACATATGTTATGTATGATTAGGTTTCTATATTTTCTTATGGACTGTACCCTGTTGGATTCTCTACTTGGTTATCTTGTATCATGTCATGCTTATTGTCTACTCATATACCCGCAGAGTCCGCCCGGACTCACCACCCCTGCTTTCTTCTTTGTTGTTTCAGATAGCAGGTAGTCGTACTTTCTTGGAGCCAGGAGAGGATCCAGTCGCCAGTCCCCAGAGTTGAGTTGCGTTTCCATATTTGGTATAGTTGTTTTGTTTTCAGTACTTAGTATAGTCGCCTCGTATTTGTTATCATTTTGTTTTGTCGTTGTCAGAGACATTTGAGTTCTCGTTGGTTTTAGTTTCTTGTATGTTTAAGGTGGCTGAGCCACCCATTATCTTATACTGCGTGGTTGTGCTTATCTTTTATATTCTGTGATACTAGCCGCTTGTGGCTAAGTTTTATGGTGGGATATTATGTACATTTGCCCCATATTGTCCGCCGTACAGAGGAGATGATGCCCGATTTTCGAGGAAGCATGTGCCTCTGGGGGCGTGACAGGAGCTTCAAAGGTAAAAGGGAAGGTAATTCCTTATTTAAAATTAAATTCAATTTCCAATTCTTATATGCTTGTTAAGCATAATCATAGATTTAGGTACAATGATAGGAATAGGGTTAACAAGGTAGATAACTCTAGAAAATCATTAACCAAGGCTTGACCAAGTAAGATCCAAAGTACCACGCCTAAGGGATGGAAGTTAGTAAATGAGCAAGGCATTAATCCCAAGAAGGGGAAACATATGCCTAGAAAGGTGAATAGGTCTAGGAATGCCCAAGGTGGACATATTGACTCTAGGGCTAGAGTTGGAAAATCAAGTCTTGAGGGCAAGATTTGAAGAAATGGAAAGAGTCTCAGATAGGTTTATTATTGGACCTAGGGGACTTGACATGTATTTGGGTGTTCAAAAATCCAAAATGTCAAATTGGGAGCATCCAAGACAAATGGAAGAAAATATGCTCGAGTAGCATATAATTATGCCAAGGATGGAAAATTAAAAAAATGACAAGAATAAGTCATTTAAAGTTAAGGAAAAGAAGAATTTAACCAAGGACAAGGTGCCCAAGGTTAAGGAAGTTAAGAATGTAGCCATGAGTCACCAGAGGTACACCGGTGCGGCCTAGTAATTGTAGAAGAATCACCTAGGGAGGTGGCTAAGGTTAAGAGCTCAAGGGGGAGCATAAAGAGTCAAGTGGGGATCCATGGTAAATGGATCTCGGGAGGATTTCTCCCGAAAGTCTAGATAGAATATGGAATGTGCCAAAAGGTTTGGAGACAGATTTGAGTCTCAATCCTTAGGTTTTGGCACAATGGGTGTATGTTTCATGCATGAAAATATGAAATTGGGGTCATATTGCATGAAAAATGAATTTTGATGTGTAGATGTCATATAAACCAATGCTAGGGATGCATTGTGGTTTGGTATGGGCAGATACATCAAGAGGAGACTAACTAGGACTGTAGCTCAAGGTTATATTGAACCATTTAGATAGTTTTGGATTTTATGTCAATCTTGGGATTGGTGATAGATATATTTTTTAATGTATTTTTCCCAAGTGGACACAAGTTCCACAAACCTCTCCACAAAATTTAAGAATTTTTGGAGATTTGTCGAATTTCTGGTGCATTTTTGAAATTGGGTTAGAAATATTGAAAATGCAGTTATTAGGGTATCAGTCGACTGGTACAGGGGCAGTCGACTGGTAACAATGTTTTTGGAGAGAGACTAGCTACTGTATGAGTTTTTGATGGGAATCAGTCGACTGGTAACTGTCGCAGTCGACTAATACAAACTGAAATTATTTTTCAGCAGTCGAAAAGTGTCCAAATGATGAAAAATAAGTGTATAAACTTATGGGGGTTAATACACTTTGTTTATGATCATTAGAGGTTAAAGAATCCAATAATTGGGATATTGTTGGAGTTCTTTTCGATGTGTGGCAAAAGGGGAGAAGTGTTGGGTTTAAGTGGAAAATCAACACACCTTTGCAAGAAATCCAAGTTCAAGGGGGAGCTTAGGTGAAGGGGGAGCATTTGTTGGCAAAGGGGAAGAAGTACCTTTGCAAGGAAAACCTACTCAAGGGGAAGTTTAGGTAAAGGAGGAGCCTAAGATTAGGTTCCAAGATTTATTTGCTTTGTTGTTGTTTCCCTAACTTAAACGGGTTACCAAACATCAAAAAAGGGGAGATTGTTGGAGCAATCTAGGTACCTTGGGTTTTGATGTTTGGGCAAAGGTTTAAGTTAGGTTTATTATTGTATTATGTGTATGTGAGTGTGCAGGTTTGCAGGATACACATAGACTTAGCTGGATGACTTCAAGTCCGGTGAAGGATGGCATGAGGAAACAAGCCGTGGGCTTGGATCCATCCAAGAGACCATGGACAAAGCAGGAACTATGAACCAAGGGAAGCACCCTTCGAGGCATATGTAAAGGATGGCATGAGGACGAGCCGCGGGTTCATATGCATTCGAGGGACGAGAGCCAAAGTCAAAGAATGCTTGAAAGCAACAGGTCGAAGCTACAAAAGAAGAGTCAGTTGAGCCATGAGGGTCCGGGTGTGAGAGAATTGCACTCGGGAAGGGAAACCCTAGGTTTAGGGTTTGGCAGTTGATTGGTGCTTGGATCAGTCGACTGCTGTAGAGCACAGAAAGATCAGTCGACTGATCTTATGTGCAGTTAACTGGTGTCGGCTGGAATTCTAATATTGGGGCTATAACGTTCGAATCTAAGTGGACCAGTCGACTGGTGTTGACACCAGTCGACTGGTAACGATTGTTTCAGCTGTGAGCTCTATTTAAGAGAGCTCGGTTTGGCTGGGCAAAGGTTGACGAAATAAGCTTGGGTAAAGCTTATTAGTAGTCTCCAAGTGCTCAGGTGTTGTCGGGAGTTTGTGGTGAGGTTTCTCCACCCACAAGGAGCGACGCGAGCTAGCCGGAGGCTTTCTGGGGAGTCATCCACTGACGGATCGGGATCATCCACCTTACGGACAGCCGTAGAGTAGGAGTTTTATCTCCGAACCACGTTAAATTGGTTTGTCTTCCTTTGTGTTAACTTTAGTTTGTTTTGTATTCCGTTGCGCACTAACACGTGTAGGAAGAATCGGCAAATCAAGTGGGTGAACGACTATTTATCCCCCTCTAGCCGTACGCACCGATCACATTCTTCCCCCTAACTGTGATAGTAGGCAAAGACATAGTTCACTACAAATCAGGGTGGCATTTTAGAGGGATCTTTGGGGCTTGACAATGTCAATTTTTCTTTGCTATGTTGTTTCCATGAATGAGTGGTCAAACTATTGAGTACTGATTGAAAGGTTCAATTGAGATGATTTTTGTCTTTCTTTTCTTCATTTAAATTAGGGTTCAGTTCTAAGGACTAAACTCTTCAAATTTATTAATTGCTTATTACATGACAAGGAGTTAAAGGGCATTAAACTTAGTTTAAGACAAGAGCAAAATATCTTCTTAGGTTTCTGACCTCCCTCATACAAAGAATCATTATGCTAGGGCAAAATATTAATGACAATAATATATAATTGTTGAATACTGAAAAATTAGGGGGTTAAACAGAAAATTTTGAAAATTAAGAGCCTAGTTAGGATTAACGGAATTTGGAGGACCTTTTCATAAAACTGCCAAAAAACTATTTAAACCCTAAAAAGCCCTAAATTCCCTCATTTTATTCTTTCTTCTCCCGAGTCGTTCCTTTTCTTCGCCTCGACGCCTGCCGCGCGAGTAGTTTCGCACGACGCCGCTGAGCCCTAGCCGACACCACTCGTCGTCCTTCCCTCCTTCTCCTTCCTCCTCTTCGGCAAACACGAAGGAGAAGCCGACTTCCCCCTCTCCGGCACACACAATCAAGATGTCGCAACTTCTCCTCGCGTGAACCCTAGGTCGACGATCAAGGTAAGGGTTCTCTTGATTGAGTTGGCTGTGAAAGGATGGAAATGGTTTGCTCTGTAGAATCTATTTGTTTGTTCAGAATTGTTTTAGTTTTTGCTTTCGTGTTGCTGTGTGTGATGTTTAGGGTTCTTGTGAGTTGGATTTTGTCGTGGGTTCAAATTGTGGGAATTATGCTTTAAGTTTGAATGATCTAATTTATATATATATAAGTTTTGATTGAAATGGAGTTCCTGTTTCTACCCTACACTGGGTGTTGTCGTGAGCAACAGGTTGGAATTGGGGTTGTCTATGGTGAGTTGGTGTGTAACTTTGTGCTCTGATGATAAGAAATGCATATAACGACTGTCGAGTTGAATAGTGAAATATTATAAATATAATGTTGCCATTGTCGATGTGTTAGTGTAATTGGAGTGGCCCCTATTTGCTCGTTGAGTGTTGTTTTTTTTTAAAGGTAAATTTAGGGATGACAATGGTTTGGTTTAGTAGCTTGATCTATGGATTTGGTTTAGATCGAATTTGGAGTTGATTATGTTGAGGTTATTTATATGGAGTTTCCTTCTTATGTGGTGAGGTTTGGATTATGATTAGGGTGATTTTTTGGGTTAAATTTGATGTTTAACTTTATAATCTAATTATGATAAATTAGGTTAAGAAGGAACAAACTGTTGTTTAATGAGTTAGTTTGGTAAATCTGAAGTGGGGGTTAGATCCTATATAAGTTTAGTAGTTAGTTTAACTATTTTATTTACTTGTATAAATAGCTAAACTTTAGTCCTTAACACATGACCTTGAGTTGGGCTGACACGGTTGATTGTGAAGAGGTTATTTCGTATACATTCTACATAAAAAGCGTGTACTTCTTTTTTGTACTCGTGTAGTTCGTTTATCTTAATACATGGCTTATTATGACATTATAGGTCTACTTGACCTTGTTCTTTGCCGTTGAATTTCTATTCTGTAAAGTACCCCTTGTACGCGGGTACGTGGAGGTTCATTAAACATAACTAGGTTTATTTGACATAGTAGTTTAGTTGTATGTTCGTTGGTTTCTGGTTGACTTCTGGTTGGTTCTTAGTTGGTTTCTGATACTTGTTTTTTCGACCGGCACATTGTTATTTTCCGGTTATTTGTGCATCTTGTATCATGCACCATATCGCCCTCACTATTGGTTTAGAGGGATATTAGAGATGTTGATAGCTCCCCCTTTATTTCAGGGTTTGGAACAGTTGGCTCCCCAGCATTAGAGCTATTGATAACTCCCCCTTTATTTCGGGGTTTGGAGCAGTTAGCTCCCTAGCATTAGAGCTATTGATAGCTCCAGCTTTATTCCGGGATTTGGAGCAGTTGGCTCCCCAGTTGACATGCATGTATGTTTTGATATTTTGATATCATGGTTTGTACATGCTTAGTTGTCGTTTTGTTTTATGTCTTGTTGTTTTATATGTTATACATGTGGGTATTTCTTATATTCCTTATGGACTGTACCTTGTTGTTTCTCTACTTAGTTTATCTTTTATTATGCCATGCTATTGTTTATTCTTATACCCGCAGAGTCTGCTCGGACTCACCACCCCTGTTTCTCTTTTGTTTCAGATAGCAGGTAGTTGCATTTCTTGGAGCTGGGAGAGGATCCAGTTGCCAGTCCCCAGTGTTGAGTTTGTTTTCGTATTTAGTTTTACTACCGTAGTACTTATTTCTTAAATTTCGTTGTTTTTGCATTTACTTCATAGACTGGATATGTTTTTATTGGTCCGATATTCTCGTATTGGAGATATTTTTCTTTTGGATTTTCTTTGGAGTTTACTTTTTGTTTATGATGGCTGAGCCATCAAATTATTATAATTGCGTGGTTGTGTTTATTTTTTTTTATTGTTGTGAAGCTAGCTGCATGTGACTAAGTTATATTGAGGAGATGATGTAGTACTATATGTCCCAACTTGTCCGTCGTACAGGGGAGATGCTACATGATTTTCGAGTAAGCATGTGCCTCAGGGGGCGTGACAATAATAATCTCAAATTGATTTCAATCAATTGAGTTTCATTATATTTGGCATCATATCAAGATCAACATGGATTGATTTTCAATCAATTGAGTTTTATTATATTTGACATCATATCAAGATCAATATGGATTGATTTCAATTAATAGAGTTTTATTATATTTGGCATCATATCATGATCAACATGAGTAATATTTTCAAATTTATTATATTAATTAGAATTGTTATGATTGTATGTCATAATTAATCTTTCCTTTATTGGATAGACAACTTGTATAAATAAGAATATTAGTTTCAATAATAAATCATCCAGAAATTATTATTCTCTATTTTCTCTCTAGTCTTTCATATTCTCCCGTGATTTATCTATCTATATCTTATCATAGGGCCGACGATATTGGACTGCTTGGGATGAACACTATTATCTTTGCTCTAATTAAACATAGTCTAAGACTCGTGGAACTTTAAACTTAGTCTAATCGCTCTCATGGGCATGGTGCAACAGTAAAGCGTCAAGGTGGATTTATAGAGCACAATGGATCAATTCTCAACTAGAATATGTGTGGGTACTCAATTTGGAGGAAGACTATATATGTTGAGGGTTCCACAGTTTGAGTACTCGCTTCACGACATGCACAACCTTATAATGATGGCTAGCATGTGGGCGTCAGCTGCCGATGCACTATAACCAGTGGCGTAGCCAGGATTATCGATCAGGAGGGGCGATTTTCCAACGAGAGAAATAAATTGATCAACATCAAAACTTAGACACGAGACATCAAATATATACAGGACCTAACTTAACTCAATTAATCGACATCAAAACTATTCGGGATACTTATATGAATTTGATTTGACCATAATTTAATCAAATCAACTCCAAATCATTCCCGATTTGAACCAATATGATATGATACAAGACATTAAATATACATAGGGTCTAACTTAATTTGGTTGGTCAACATCAAAACTATCTGGGATATTTACATAAATTTGATTTGACCAAATCAATTTCAAATCAATCTCGGTTTGAACCAATATAATCCTTATCTTGGCACCTACCTGTTAGATTTATTTTAAATCCGATCCAATTTTAATTTAGTATTTTCACTTCATATTCTATGATTTAATTCGTTCATTTATTATTATTTATTTTATTTTTAAAATTCAATATTTAACATTCAAAATCAAGATATTTTCTCGTAAAAATTATACCAATGAATAGTTTAGGTCATAAACTTTTCAAATATATAATCAATTTTAATTTTCGGACACGATTTAGTTAAAATGCTTATATATATATATATATATATATATATATATATATATATATATATATATATATATATATATATATATATATATATATATAAGTGTACAGTCAGGGGGTGCGGCCGCACCCCCTACTCCAAATGTGGCTACGCCAATGACTATAACAAGCACTTCCGAATTTACTCGGTGGGCGAACCAGGGGAGAGTCACCCACTTCCAGGATTTCGGTATATAAGGGGTCTGAACACCTGGATTAAAAAAAAAACTTAATGCGAAAAGTCATCAAGGTGGATACTTAGTGCACCATCGATCAAAACATCAATTGTAAATAAATAATTAAATTTGCAGGAAAATACTATGTGGAGGGATCCATGGTTCGAGTATTTGGTTTAGGGCTTGTGCAATCTTATAGTGATGGATTAACTATGAAGGTTGGTTACCGACACACTACCATGAACGCTTTTGGATTTTCCTAGTTGATGAATCAACGATAGGATAGTCCGTCTCCTAAACTGGTCAGGTCTATAAGTGCCTAGATACTTGAATTATCAAAAAATAATAATAATAATAAACTTAGTTTAATCATCTTATGCACCAAATCTAATTATTTATTTACCAAATTCACATACATAAACCCAAACGGAAGCTCTTCTAGTCTCGTGCATCAAGCTCTTGTTGATATCAAAACATATTAGATATATTATATACAATTTTATCTTATATTATAAGAGACTATTTTCACTACGTGAGCTTGAGATCATAAAGTTATAAAGACAACAACTTTACCATTATGTCAAAATTCCTTTTCTACTACTATAATCTAATAATTTTATTAGATTATTAGGATGAACTATGTATTTATCTTAAGAAAAATGATATGTTAAGTTTGGTGAAAAAAACTTAATAAAAATCTCAGTGAATGACGTGACATCTTACATACAGCGATCCTCGACGGATTCACCGTACCCCACAGGGTATAGTTTGATTCGGGGTGGTGGTCAGAGGCCGCCGATGATGTCCGGGCGACAATCGAACATGTACATATAAAATACTATATTATTCATTAAATTTTTCATTAAATTTTTTCACTGAAGATATCAGAGCTCTTATCTTAATACTAGAGATTCTAGCTTTATTTGAATCTCATATAATTAAGATTGCAATCCGAAAGTATAATACGTTGAATTGTCCTAAACTAAAATCCTAAAATGGAAAAATAACAATGAACTCATATCATATCTATTGGATTTTTTTTATAAAAATAATATGCTTAGTCAAAAATTTTAAAGAAAATTTCAGTAAATGACGTGACACTTTATATATAATGATCCACGATGAGTTCATGGTATCCATCAGAATATAGTTTAATTTGGAATGGCGGCCGAAAGTCGCCGATGATGTCCAGACAACAATCGAATATGTATATGCAAAATGTCATATTATTTACTGAGATTTTTATTGAACTTTTTCACTATATATATATATATATATATATATATATATATATATATATATATATATATATATATATATATATATATATAATATATATAACAAACACTTTCATCCCCGACTAGTGCTTCATTATGACTACATCATCATGATGGTCCGTCGAACTAAGCTGAACAAAAGTTAATTGGATCGACATCGGTAACTTCCAACAACATATATAAACATATGGTTAGTGCAAATAATGGAGATATTTTATGGCCAATGATTGAATAGTGCTGCACTTTTGTCTAACTTTCTTTGATCCGCCAGTTGCCCAATCGAATTTGGCTTGCAATTACGAAAGAGTACTAAAATAGTGAAATTATTATTAGATAATGGGAGGAAGGAAGGAAGCAAGGGAGGGAGGAGTAGTTGGGCCATTTGCATTATGGACGGGATGGTGGGTACAAGGCAGCGGACGGGAAGGGGTCGCCCATCGCGCTCTGGGGCCCTCAATTATGAGGCAAAGTCCGCCAATCACGCGTGAACCTTGGTGATAAGTACTCCCGGTGTTCGATAAGTCTGTTTCACTTTGGCTAATTGCAGATTTTCTATTCCGCCAATTGCCCAGGAGCACGTGGCGCTTTTACTTTTTCGAGTACGTGCCTACTACTCTGAATTAGGTAGCCGTCTTGAGGAATAAGATAACCCTAACAATTATTGTACCGCCGAGGATGCACAGTGAATGTTCCTGTTCCTGATCTAGGGTTTGACTTGATTTTTGGGATTTGACTCGGATTTTTGGGGGTTGACCTAGGGGTGTAGCCCGACTTTCAAATTACATGGGGCTACTATGATTGATATAAAAATTTAATTATTTTAAAAATATAAATAACATAAAAAGTATGTGAATATTAACTTATAGAAGACATAAAATAAAAATATTCAATATTCAATACATTCAAAATCATAGAAAAATATTATTGAAGTTGTGCTCTTCGATTCTTCTTAGAATCAAACTCATTAATGATTATATCGTTATCGATATTTTCAACCAATTCCCGTTTAATGTAGATGACTATAGAATCTGTTAAAAACTCTTCTTCCATCTTATTACGAAGAGCTGTTTTAACAAGTTTCATAGCTGAAAATGTTTGTTCCGTTGTTACTGTAGAGACAAGAAGAGTTAAAACAAGACGAATCAACCTGTCAATTAAACAAATATATTAATCAAATGGTATAGTTAAATATATAAACTATAACAAATAAGAAAAAAAAATTACCTATCAATCAAATGGTAGGTTCCTGATTTATTTGTTTCAACTAATCTTCGACATAATTCAGAAATAGTTGATAAATTCTGAAATCTTTCATGACCAACAACTTCAACCTTATAGCGATCTAATTGCATTCTCAAGTGATGCAAATCTTGTGCGTCGAAATCAAGAGGATAGAATTTATCAGCAAGTCGATAGATGTGATCAACATTAAGAAGTTTAAAATTTTCTTTAGGTTCTAAAGCACAACTGAGCTTAAGAAGTTCGACTGCCTCATCTTTGAATCTACTATTAAGCTCTTCAATTTGAAAATCTATTGCAGCAACAAATACATTAAATTGATAATGGTGCTCAACTGTGATTGAATCATTTTGTTGACAAAAACGGCCTGTAGCAGATTTATAATGAGCTTCCATATCAGGTATCTCAATATCATACTTAGCACAAACTTCTTTCACATAACTAAGTAGAATAACAAAACCTTCTTTTCTCAAAGTATGAAGCAAAGTTTTAGTAGTTGAAACAGAGTCCATTGCATTTAAAATGTCTAGAGATTTCTCTTACAATGCCCGATAAAGTAGATTTGTAACCCCATTATCTTTTGCATCAAGTGTAATATGAATATGAAATCAAAAGACTTCATCGCAATCAACAAACCACTAGCTTCACCGCGGATGGAGTTAGAAGAGGACCCATCATGCACTATGTTTTCTAACACAGTAATCACAGAGCTATATATATCAATCATGTTACAAATTGAGTCAAAATTAGAACTCCACCGAGTTTTTCCATGTCGTAATAAATTTCCAATTTGATTGCATCCTCTACCAGTATCACGTTCACCAATAGCTATCATATGTGCAACTTTAACTTTTTGAGCAGAAAGTAACTCAGTTTGGCGTTTAGGAGATGCGTTAAAGAGATTACAAATGGAATTCAATTTTGAAAAAAAATAACCAAATGGATACCTCTTTTTTAGCATCTGCAGTTAATGCTAGTTGAAGTCGATGAGCGAAACAATGTACATAATACGCACATGAACAATCTTTCAAGAAAAGAGCTTGTAATCCATTCCAACAGCCACACATATTGCTAGCACCATCATATCCTTGTCCCCGTACATTGTGGATATGCAAGTACGACCAAGAGCATTAGTTATTTCTTTCTTAAGTGTTACAGCAATTGTATCAGTCACATATACAATGGCAAAGAATCGCTCTTGTAAAAAACCATCAATATCCACAAATCTTAATACGATAGTCATCTGCTCCTTGTTAGATGTATCTCTTGCTTCATCAACTAAAATACAAAATTTTGCATCCCCAATTTCTTTACGAATCTTGGTTCTCACTTGATTGACAAGAATATTCAAGATATCTTTCTGAATATCTGGTGAAGTATACTTTGCATTTTTTGGAGCTTTCTCTAAGACGATATCCCCAATATTCTCATTTATTTTCCCCATAAATTTTATCATCTCGATAAAATTGCCGCGATTATTAGACGATGGAGATTCATCATGCCCTCTAAATACGCATGCTTGCAAAGTGATTGCAAAGTGAGTCATCTAATACTTTCAATAGTTGCTGTGAGCCTCAATCTGTTCTTTTATTTTCCATCTGAAGACTGTGCATTCATCACTTTGTCAATATGACGAGGTATATTCATCAAATTATCAAGATATTCCACAACATTATTATGTGGTGAAGTATTGCATCCTATATGCATCAAAAATGTGCATCTATCACCATCATTAACTCACTTCCAATATTTGAATTCATCCGTCGTAAATGCAGGATTGCGAGGAGGATGCTTATGATCAAATAAGAAGCATGGAAAACAAAATGCAGCATCTTTCGAATGAGAGTATTCTAACCACGAAAATTTCTTAAACCAATGACTTTGGAATCGTCGATTTTGACTTCCGAATTTAGTCGGTGGATACTCATTCTGAATAGGTTGATATGACCCTATCTTAATATAAGCTCGTCTAATTTCATCCCTTTGATTAACAGGATATTTTCATATTGGAGTGCGTAATGCCGGATCAGGTTCAAGAGAACTAACATCAATCTCCATTATAGGAGATTTGTTAGATTGTTGATCACTAGAATTTGATATATCAATATTGGATGGAGAATGCTCTTGACTTGTCGATGTTTGATCTTTTGCTTTAAAAAAAGAATTAATAGTTTTTTTTCTTCATTTCCTGAATTTTTTTATTAAAATGAATAAATAAAAAAGCATATTCAATAATAAAGAAATATTATTTATTGACTAATCTAATAATCATACTTCTTAATATTAAACAAACAATAAAGAAAGTAATCCATTATACTTGCAGAAAAAAGTAACTAATTAAAAAAAAATCATACTTGTAGAAAATTGGAAGCTGTGCAGAAATCAGAAGTTGTGCAGAAAATTGGTTCGAGGTGCGGTGCAGGAAATTGCAGAGAGGAGCAGCAGAAGCTGTGATTGAAAGGTGGAAGGTGATTGAAAGGCGGTGGCAGCAGAGGCTGTGATTGAAAGCGGTAGAAAATTGAAAGGTGCCAGAAGAGAAGGTTTTGGCAGGCGGTAACAAAAGGAGGTGAGTAGGCCGTAGGGTAACAGATACCAAGGAAAACTGGGCCCATTAAATTATATATATATAATTTTTTTTGGTTAATGTGGGTGGGGCTGAAGCCCACCCTAGCCCAAGGGTGGCTCCACCCTTGGGTTGACCCACTCAAGCTTGATGGTTGTTCAACCCTCATAACTCATTCAAGCCCAGCCGATTGTTTGGCACCCGCAGCCCACTCGGGCTCGAGATATGATAAGCCATCTTGATAAATTGACTGAGTGATATAGATGGCAAAATAGACGATTCGTTCGTTTCAACGTTCTCTATCAATTCGTCCCAGAATTAATACGGAAGAGATAAATTACGGGGGCTATTAATCCGGATGCTGTGGCTAACGCATAGGGAGGGCGGGACATTGACTTTGTCACTTTCATACTTCAAGATCACAATATTAACATTTTAATCATCAATCTATTCCGTGAAGACTCCAACTGAATGATATAAATACTCCTACATAAGTAGGATATTAATCATGTCTAAACGGGTACAAATCATTTCAATAAATAAAAATATAAATAAATAGTCCTGATTGATGATTTGCACTTTCGATGATGCCAGTACGAGATCTAACGTTAAATTTTGATGAAGTGGAGCTTCGTTTATGAACATAAATAAATAAGAGAGCTTCACATTATTATTTTTATGAAAAAAAATATATTTTTAATAAAATATCAAAAAAAAAATATTTTATTATATTTTGTATTACATTGAATCGATTTATTTTAATAGCCTTTTTTATCTTTGTTTTAAATTATATTATATACGGTGAAAATACATGGTCAAATCAAATTGAGTTAGGCGAGAATGGATATATAACTCGCGTAACTTTTAATGATCAAATTGGAGTGTTCATCACTCAAAACAGAGCTAGAATGATTTGCAATGGATTATAAAAGATATCTGAGATGAAGATTATTATCTTTTGCATCATTCGATTGAACTCGAATCAATTTGATAGGATGAAACTGACCTTAGCATAATAGGTGGTTTTGCTCTATCAAAAACATGTTTATTGCTAGCGCACAAGTTTGACTCGCTGAACATCATAATCCATTTTAAGGAAGATGTATGCTTACAAATCATATAATTATCGCTAATTAGATTTCCATAAATCAATCTGAAAATAGTACGATAAATTGAATAGAGAAGCTTCTGTCTGATAGCGTATCCTCATCGCCGTTAGCGATAAAATTGAGACGTATTCAATTGAATATAAACACCACAAAATTCTTTCTTTCTTTTTTTCTTTTTTTTAAATTGAGGGTTGAGAATATCCGTCATCAGAAATTCAGAATTAATAAAATAATAAAGGGTGTAATGACTAAACGACCAGGTCACACAGCAAGTTAGGGCTTAGGGACCGTGCCGTCACCGTTAGTTAACGGCAAACTCTAGTCACATCCAGGGACGGCCGGGGCCCGAAGGCCCGGTGGTTTATTAAACGGCAACGTCCTGTTCTTGTACCTTCCTCCCCTCTTGCGATCCCTCGCTCTAATGGAGGCGGCGTCGGAAGCGGAAGCCTTGAGATTGGTTTATTCTTTCGGGATTCCGACGCTTTTCAGCTCCTTCTAGCGCCAAAAGGTATGCCTTTGAATGAAATTTGTTCTGTTTTAGGATTTGAATAGGAGTTGATGTAGTATCTGCTTGATGGGAGGAGAGGCTTAGGGTTAGAATAAGAGTTGATCTGTATTGGGGGTTCTCCGGTTTCATCTGTTCTTCTGTTGGAAGAATCGCTTCGCTGTCCTTTGTTAACTGGGCTGCTGACTATTGTTAAGTTTCAAGTTAGATATGATTATGAAAGTTCACTTTTTTTTTTCTTCTTTGATGCGAGGAATTGTCTAAAGTTTGGATTTTGTTGTTCATGAGCGGAGAAACGAAAAGGGATTTTGGTTGTAATGAATGGGGATGTGATTTTTTTTTTTTTTTTTGATGTATATTGGATGCTTCTGCTGGATCTTGTAGATCTCGAATCCCTCCTGGTAGGCTGGATTGGAAGGTGAAAGGGGGTAATCTTGAAGAGGAAGAGACAGATAAGGGCGAGCGAGAACACACCATGGGCGAGTCCATCCTTACCACCCTGTCCATGGAGAACCACCACCTCCATCACTTCCCCTCCACCCTCCTCTCCATGGACACTGCAGGTCTGCCGGGGATGGCCATCTCCCCTCCTGAAGACAGTGACCGTGAGCTATCTGTTATCCACCAGCATCACCAGGGTGCTCTTTCCAGCCCTCCGGACATCAATCTTCCTCTCTTAGTCGACCAATCCTCTCCGCTGCAGCCTTGGGACCCCGACCCTATGGATATGTTGGATGTCAGCCTTGGCACACAGATCTGTGAGGCTGATGCTCTCCTTAACCTCCCCAAGGCTGGAAGCATTGCTAGTGCTGCTGGAGCTCGTAAGTGCGCCAAGAGAGGGGACAGCATATGGGGTGCATGGTTTTTCTTCAATTTTTATTTCAAGCCTGCGCTTGTAGAGAAATCCAAGTGCAAGATTGTCCGGGATGCAAATGGTGTCTCAGGGTTTGACAAGTCTGACCTCCGTCTCGAAGTGTTTCTTGTCCAGCATGACATGGAAAACATGTACATGTGGGTCTTCAAGGAGAGGCCGGAGAACGCACTGGGAAAGATGCAGTTGCGAAGTTACATGAATGGGCACTCACGCCAAGGAGAGCCTCAGTTTCCTTTCAGTGTTGATAAAGGATTCATGCGATCTCACCGGATGCAGAGGAAGCAGTATAGAGGGTTATCCAATCCACAATGTGTCCATGGGATTGAGGTGGTCAGGTCACCAAACCTTTCAGCCTCTATAGAGGCTGATCGCAAGAAGTGGATGGAGCTAACTGGAAGGGACCTCAGTTTCTCGATACTTCCCGAGGCTATTGATTATGAATCATGGAGAACTCTTCCGAGCACAGATTTTGAGCTCGAGAGGCCTCCCCCTCTGAAGAATACATCACAACCCACTTCAAGGAAATTGCTGAATGGTTCTGGACTCAATTTGTCTACCCAGCCATCAAATCATGCTGGTGGAGATGGCATGGATCTTTCCCCAGTTTGTAGTAAGCGCAGAAAGGACTTCTTTTCCCATGGAGGAACTGAGGATTGCAATTTGTCTGGTAATCCATATTCAGATAGGCCTCAGGATATGGAAGTTCGTCCAGCTGAGCTTTCATGGGCACATGAGTTCACAGGTGTTATGAGAGATGCGTGTGGCCCAGTGACTGCTGCGAAAACCATCTATGAGGATGGAGAAGGATACTTGATCATGGTTAGCCTGCCTTTCTCTGATCAGCAACGGGTGAAGGTATCCTGGAAAAACAATCTTACACATGGAATAGTAAAGATATCCTGTGTTAGTGTTGCTCGGATGCCTTATATAAAGCGGCACGATAGGACATTCAAACTGACAGATCCTTCCCCTGAGCATTGCCCTCCAGGAGAATTTGTGAGAGAAATACCACTACCTACACGGATTCCCGAAGATGCAAAGCTCGAAGCCTACTACGATGAATCAGGCACCGTATTAGAGATTATGATTCCTAAGCATAGCGCTGGCCCTGAAGAACATGAAGTTCAAGTGTGTATGCGCCCTCCCCATCTTGGTGCCAATGACCTTATGTTGACATGATGGTCAGTAATTAGTGTGCTTTTGTTTGGTTGCCATGGTCGATTTTTCATTGCTCACTAACTTTATCTCATCAAAAGGAATTGATGGAATGAAAAGCTCACCCTTATTATCGAGCTTCTCTTGCAACTTTATTTCACCGACTGGTTGTTTTGTGTTATTTATAGTCGGTATACAAATCAGTATCATTCAAAAAGTAGCAAATTAATCAGAAGTTTAGGTACTTTTGCCTTAATTTATTGTTTATCCAGAGAAACTCAGTCAGAGTTTTTGTTTATTACTCATGTGTTTGTAGGATTAGAGATCTCCTGCCTTTCATCCGTGTATAAATGGCTATTAGTCGTAATGACTGGGACACTTGTAGATTATGAAAATAATGGTGATATCTTCTGCAGTGTACTAAGCAAACTGTTTTCTCAAGTGTATTTAGTTACTTGCAATGACCATCTGTGCTGTTGACTTTGTTGTTTGATTTGATAAGATAGAAGTGTTATTTCGTGGAAGATAGAAGTCTTCCATTATATTGATGAATTATGCAACACTTCGTCCACTTGGATGAAGTTTAAAATTTGGGTTTTTCCTTAGACTATTGGATATTTGAATTTCAGTAGATTGAAATCCATTTCATTCGGCATTTAAATAATATCCATTGGAGTCTTGTGAGTCTGTATCGACTTCCGAGGGATTTAGATCAAAGAGAAGGTCATTTTTTACAAGTAACTTCTCTGGTACTCTTTTATATTCATATCTTGGAAAGAGAAAGTGATGTAAAATAGATTTTTCAGTCTCGATTCAAAAGGCGAAACGTTCGTCCCAGTGCCTCCGTCAGTCCGCCCCAGATCAATACGGAGGAGGTAAATCACGGTTATCACTGGTGTGGTGAGGCGCCTGGGGTTGAGGGAATTTAATGCCAGCAGATCAGGGTTTTATCCCCGTGCGCAACTGGCGACCCTCGATCCTGAGACTTCCGATTCAAGCAGCAGGCGCCTTACCATCCGATCCAGCCCGTGGGGGATTTTTAAGGAGCTATTCATAATGAATTAGTAGGTATTCGAATCATGATAACTCTTTTCTAATTGCACCATCGATTCTAGCATGCGGTATCAAAGTGTAGGTGCGACAAGATTGTGGACCAAACATTCAACAGAGGTGGCATACTTCCAGCTCCAGCATAAGATGACTAAATCTGTATGCGGACAATTTGGATGTTGGTTGATTGTTAAGAAAGGATTCCATGTTCTAGGGGATAATATTTGGAAGAAAAAAACAGCAGAAAGGGACTAATGAACAAATCCAAGAAAAGCAGCGAGGAGAAGACGGTGAAACTCTATGAAAATACTTTTGTCAGTGTATAAATATTCAAGAAACGCATGGAGGAAGAACCACAAGTTGTCGACGACAAGGTACCCTCTTCGGATAAGTTCAACTAAATCCGTACAAGATGAAGGCATGCTCAATATAAAAACCATGGGTGAGACCAGGTTAGGACGGGAGCGTGTGACTGCTTCCTTTGAAATTTTGGAAAAAAAAATTTAATATCAAATTTTCATCATCACTTTTACGGATAGATTCATCAGCTCATCGTCAGAGAATTAAAATTGACTGTATATTTAAAAAATCCTCTCCCTTAACTATCCATTGATACCGTTTTTACTAAGAAATATTGTGATTTCGAATATCAAGGATGGTAATCAGATTTATCGCTGAATAATGAGGATTATCTTTTCTCCAGCTTTGATATTATTTCCATTCAAGTAATATAACCCAGATACACCGAGCAATATGGTAAAGATGTGCCGAGTAATATATAGCAAAGTTGTGCCTAGCAATATGGTGAAGTTGCACCTAGCGATATGACAAAGGTGTGCCGAGCAATATATAGCAAAGTTGTGCGAGCAATATGGTGAAGTTATGCCTAACAATATGGAGTTTCATGTGGGGTTTTTAATCAGAAGTATGTGACACCTTTTTTTTTTTTTTTTTTTGGGAGAAGCAAGTAGTTGATCTCAGAGTTTATTTCCTTGATTCCTTACATGGTAATTACTGAGTGAAGAAGTGAGTAACAGATTGTGAGAGGACTCGTCTGTTGGGACCGGGTGCATGTTGACAAGGATACGGGTTCGTAAATTTTAAAATATTTATGTGCAGCGGAAGAATTAGCATAAATAATTTCTCAAATTATTTTTAATCACGTATCTAGCATGCAACCTTATGGTGTGTGGACATAATCATAAATTAAAATTTTGCAGAAAGTAAACTAATTTACTCAATACCTCGCGTAACTCGAAGTAAAGGACGAGATCCAACCGTAGCGTCCCTTGGAAGCTCCGCCTCTATTCGCGTCCACGCCGAGTTCTCTTCGGGATGACTTCGCAAAGCCACGAGTTTTGTGCCGACGAGAACTACTAGATTCTCTAAAGGCACAACTAGAATATCAAGAGAGAGAGATAGAAACTAACCACCAAATAACGGAATCAAGATTCCGTGAAGGGAAGAAGGAGTCGTGACCCGCTTCGTCTTGGTGGTGGCTCACGGCAAGGGAGGTGGCGCCGGCCCTAGAGGGAGAAAGAGGCGCCGGCCCTAGAGAGAGAAGGGGCGCCAACCCTAGAGAGAGAAAGGGTGGGCGTTGGCCCTAGAGAGAGAGAGAGAGGGAGAGTATGAGAGAGAGAGAGGGCTTCTTAATCTCTTGATAATTCAATTGAGGAATTCAAGCCTAGCCTTGGTTCCTTTATATAGTAGCCTCTCTATCGCCAAGTCTCCTCTTTTAACGGAATAAATTTTCATAAGAAATTTATCCTATAAATTTTCTTATGAATTATTCCGTTATGCCAAGTTTTATTATAACTAAATTTATAATAAAACAAATACATCTCTCCTTTTATTATGGAATAAAATTTACAAGAAATTTATAAATTTTTCTTATCATGGAAAACTCAATTCATAATTGATTTTATAAAATTAAAATAAACCGATCCATGGTTCATTTTAATTTCCATAAAAAGAATAAATTTCTATAAATTTCTTTATATAAATCTCTTTATATAAATTTCTTTATATATAGATTTATTTATCCATAATTTTATAAAACAAATCACGCTTGATTTATTTTATAAAATAAACCAAATAAATTAGTTTTCTCTCCTTGTAGTGGCCGGCCAAACCAAAGAGGGTGGGTACCCTCTTTGGCCGGCCACATCAAGCCAAACCTTCGCGAATTAAGCTCATTTAATTCACCCAATAAGCCTTCAAAAGACTTAGCCATTTTAAGCTTTCGTTGCGCCTCTGATTAATTCAGATTCGACTTATTTCTCTTGATCGAAAAATTCAATTTTCAACTCGTTTTAAATCCCTCGGATTACTCGTAGTGCGTGTGACTAAATAGGCTTTCGATTTATGTTGGCTGTCTATAATCAACCAATTATAGAACGATCATGAGTGGCACCTAGTAGTACATCATGACCCCCAATTAATCGAAAGATCAACGGTTGACCTCAGAAATAATTCTGAAACCCTTCAGCAGCTCTAATGAATTGTGCCTCATTCCCTTCACCATCTTATACCCACTTGGTTCAGGACACGGTCTATTTGTGTCAGTCCCCACTAGGCTGACTACGTCACACCTAGCCCAAGTAGTGT
The DNA here is from genome assembly GCA_024364735.1 of Boesenbergia rotunda. Taxonomy (NCBI): domain Eukaryota; kingdom Viridiplantae; phylum Streptophyta; class Magnoliopsida; order Zingiberales; family Zingiberaceae; genus Boesenbergia; species Boesenbergia rotunda. Next base: position 915,495 of record JAGFNQ010004602.1, read on the forward strand.
CTTTCTCGTCCTTTGGATTTCTAATTACTCTCATGTATTTAAGAGACTCGCACTCTAAACATGATATGCTCTGGCCAGAGGCTTTGAGTAATAATCCGACGATAGACCTGGGTATACATCTCCTCGCAAGGAGTGGTGAATCCTTTGTAGGCTGCTCAAACATCTTCGGGCACTTCGGCTTATACCCAATCATCCTGGGTCCACACCTCCTAGGAGATGCTTGCTTAAGATGTTAAAGTATAAGTCTCCATGACCAAGATGACTTGAACACCGCAAGTCAAAGGAACATCGCACTTAAGCTGCAGTAAGAACTTCATTGACATATCTATATAGATTATCATATGAAGTTTTACAGCTAGTCACTCCAATGAACTAGTTCCCTTAACTAGCATCCATGTTTATCTCCGGACATCCCAATGTCACCAGCCAGTGAGAATCAGCTGATTAGAGAATAACCCATGTTAGTCTCAACAAAATTGATAATGTCCGTTTTTATCAATTCATCGACTAGGGATATTTTCAATACTTCACAATTGCACATTTAGAGATAATCACTAGTTGTGATCCCATCACAAATTCTCTTATGCTGTGAATTGTATTGCAGACATTCAGTAGATGAGTTTAAGATCCCAATCAAATACACAAACATGTATACTCAAATAGTGAATTATCATTTATTAAAATGAATATTTACAATCATAAGGCGATTGCCTTAGGACACTTCTCTCATATCACTGACATCGTCGTAATCAAAATGGAAGGGAGTGAAACATCTGACATGGATATTCCCTTCACACCTCTATATAAATACCAAGAGGATAAGTCACAAAGGATGGTTGTTTTTTCTTGGGAGTGGAGGTGACTCTTCTCCAAACCTTAATTCTTTAGCACTACCTTCTACTTTCTTCTTCTTGTTGCTACTTAAATGGAGAACTGACTTGAGTATTAGAGTGACCGGCTCTTAGGGTCGGCCAACTCTAATACTCCTTTATGTCTCAAGCTTTTGAATTTCGGACCAAGAGGAGATCATGAGAGCATTATCGAAGGTTTATGGAGAGAAGGAATCCGAGCAAATGAAAAGTGACGAAATCATCAAGCGGTGAATTTTAAAAATAAAATATATAATAATAAACGAATGAATTAAATCATAGAATATGAAGTGAGAGTACTAAATTAAAATCGGATTGGATTTGAACTAAATCAAATGGTAAACACAAAAATAAAGATTATGTTGATTCAAATTTGAATTGATTTAGAGTTGATTTAACTAAATTATGGTCGAATTAAAATTAAGTTTGAAATCATTGATTTAAAATGACTTAGAGTTCTATTGAAAAATTTAAAATACTCATTTGTAATTTTTATAGATGTTTGACTCGTTTTGTAAAAGTGTAATTAGAAAAGGTTTTTATTCTCCCAAATGAACGTGCACTTTTATCCCCCAACCCTCCCTACTATTTATCTCTCAATCCCATTAAACGATTGTCGCCTCCCTCTCCATTTCTCTCCAGCTAAATCCTAAGTTCCTCCCTCCAACGTCATTGAACGCATCGCATGATGTCGTAACTACGTATTGTACGTCGTTGGCTGTCCTCGTCGGATTCTATTGAAATCTCTACAACAACAACAACAACAGCAACAGCAGCACAAAAAAAAGTAGCAATTAAATCTGAGATAACCGATTCGATTTATAGAAGTTTTTCATTGACTACTAACTAAATCAAGAAACACTAACAGCGGACAATTCAGAAGCCTAGCATTCTGTAATTGCCCGTCCCATTTGGAGGAAAAATTCTAACAAAAGGCATCGTAGTTGAGGATTAAACTGCGAGTACCTAAGTGACAACTTGACACGCTTCCGCTGTACCATAGCTCCAAAGACAATAACTTTAGGGATCTTTATGTGAAAAATAATAAAATCGCAATAGAAAATAGGATCTCTTCGAGCAATCCATGGAAAAATCCATATAAAATTCTATCTAACGAGCTATACCTTTGATGCGGGCCTTTAGCTTATCCCGCTAGTTCTTGGTTCGCCGAATCTTTACACGATCAGGATGACCGTGCCTCTAATAATATCCACACGAACACGATTTTGATATCGGAGATGAATCACCTTAATTGTGTTAGCAACTTGAGATGTTTCACAAGATAAGAGGACTAAAAACACACCTTGTGTGTTTCGGCCAAGAAGAAAGAGAGGAGGAAGAAGAAGATCAAGTTCAACCACATCTTCATTCTACTAACATGACCCTTTTATAGTCAAGCTTTAGAATACAAAAGGTCTTTGACTTTTGGTCTTTTCAACCTATTAATATCCATTAATCTCAATGAATACCAAAACCTCTTGGTATTCTTTTAATCTTTTGTATTCATCCAATGAATACACGGAGTTTTGGTCTTTTGATCGTCCTCTTTAATAATATTCATTAAATCCTTTTAATGAACATCATTCCCTTTTAAATGGTTGAGTCTAATCTAAATAAGTCTAACTGAGATTTGACTCAATCCCATAATTCAATTAAATTTATTTGAGTTTAACTCAATTAATTCAATTTCTGATTATATTTTAGTCAAACTAAAAATAAGATATCTCCGAAACACCGTGCTCTTTGTGTATGACCAATAGGTGTTCGTAACGTTGACAATGTATTTAAACCGCTTTAGATATGATCCAATCGGGGTAGGTTTTATGAGCTGATTGGAAGCTCGGTCGGGTTAAGACTCGGTCGAGCAAAGACAGTCGGGCACGCTAGGTGTCAATCTAGCATGGGGGCTCAGAGTTCAAAGTTACTGGGGCTGGGACCGGTTGGCGGTATCCGGTTGGGCGTCGCTGGTCGGGAAAGTTCGGTCGGGCGGAGGTAAAAGCACGTGTTAGGCTCCCTTGAAAAGGGGAGGTGTCAAATATATAGTGGCACTCCCGGTCGGGGATGCCTGGTCGGGTACTCCCGGTCGGGCTGTTAAATACCAAACTTTAGGGGGTCTCTTTGCAAATAGGGACCTAGTTGTAATTTTTTGGACTTAGAGGGTTTAATTACAAAATACCAAAACAATAATAAAAACCCTAAATCCCTCTCCCCGATTCAGTTTTCTCCCCAACGTCCGCACACCCTTTGTCTCTATCGACACCGCCGCAGCCCGCACGCGAGCAGTTCCGCCTCAGCGACGCCGACGTTCCATCGCGTCGCCCGCTGCCGCCGTCGAGACCTCTTCACAATCTTCAACTTCTTCGCAGCCTTCATCTTCCTCCTTCCTCTTCTCTTGCGCTGCACCTCATGCTGCCGACGCTGCCCCTACTCCTCACCACCGGTGTAGGAACTAGGTAAGGTTTTTGGTTAGGGAATCTGATTTGGGTTTCAAATTCGAATTTGCTTTGATTGTTGATTTTAGGGTTTCCCGATCACTGCCCTTGTTGCCGACGATTTCTTCTTCCTGCCGATTCAGGTAAGGCTTGATTGTGTGTTAGGGTTTCCTTGAATAAATTAATGAAAGGTGATTAGAGGTTAGGTTTTTAATTACTGACTTGTATGGGTGTGTTGTTGTAGTTGCCGTGAGGTTATGTATTGGGGTTAAATTTGTGCTAGAAATCTTGTGTTGTTCGATTGGGTGTAGAGAAGCCAAATAGGTTATGTTTTGGTGCTTTTGATTCTTGCAGTCAATTTGATTTTGTGTTGAGTTTTTTGACTTAGTTTTGCTGTGGATCAATGAAGATGAATGTGGCTATGTTTCTCATATTAGAGGTTGACCTATATAAACAAATCCTTTTATTGTGCATTTGGTCCACGCAAAGAATTGAGAATATATATATATATATATATATATAACTGAGTATTTAACTTGATTAATTAAATGAATATAATAATTAGGATAATCCTAATTAAATAAGAAAGTTTGTTTAGCTAAATACCACATATTATTAGCTAAACACTATGCCTTTGATACAGGTCCTTGAGTTAGACTCGCATAGTTGATCGTGGAAGGTCCTCTCATTTACGTTCTACAAATAAAGGCGGGTACTTCTCCTTTATACTCGAGTAGTTTCTTTTACCTTAAAGCATGACTATTTTATGTCTACTAGATTGCTTGACCTTACTCCTTGTTGATTGTTATTTTAACATCGCCGTTGATACTTATTCTTCGTTGATCTTCAGTATTCAAAATTCATATCCGTACAGTCACCTGTTGGTTTTCTGTTCTGTAAAGTGTCGCTTGTACGCGAGTACTTAGAAGTCCATTAAACACAGTTAGGTTAATTTGGCATTAGAAATATCCTACCTAGTAGTGTAGGTGCATAATCGTTGGATTTCGATTTCTGGTTGGTTGTATTGATGCATCGTTGACTTGTTGGATTTTTGATGCATTGTTGTTTCTTCGATTGTTCGTGCATCTTGTAGCATGCACCATATCTGCACGTTGCATACTAACGACTGTTGGCCTTCCATATGGTTAAGCCGTCGTTAGTCATTTTGTTGCTCGATCCACTCAACCACTTATTCTCGTGGTATTTGTTAGAGTGCAAGCAACTGTCCTGTTATGCCACACATGTTGCAGTTATAGGCAAGCAGTAACACCCTCACCGTTGTTTATTGAGGGATACTGTAGCTGTTGATAGCTCCCCCTATGTATCGGGGGCTTTGGAGTAGTTGGCTCCCCAGCATCCTGTCCACTCAACCATACCTTTTTGTGGTATTCGTTGGAGTGTGTACAGTTGTCACAGCCCTACCCACTCGGTCACACAGATGGGATGTGTTGGCGGCTTGACTGGCGTCAAGGGTGACACATGTCATTGCATCATATGCATACGTATTTCGTTTATGCATTTTCTTGTGATTGTTGCATTTATATGAGCTATGGTTGTTGCACTTGATTGACATGCATGTATATCTTGGTTTTATGGTTGTTGCGTTATTTTATACCTGCTTAGTTGTCATTTGGTTTTATAACATATTGTTCTATATATGTTATGCATGTTTAGGTGTTCCTATATTCCTTATGGACTGTACTCTATTGGTTCCCTACTTATTTTACCTTTGTTATGTCATGCTTATTGTCTACTCATATACCCGCTGAGTCCGCCCGGACTCACCACCCCTGCTTTCCCTTTTTGTTTCAGATAGCAGGTAGTCGCATTTCTTAGAGCCAGGAGAGGATCCAGTCCCCAGTCCCCAGAGCTTAGTTGTTTTCGTATTTGGTTTAGTTGCTTTATTTTCGATACTTGGTTGTTTGCATTTTATTTGTTTATCAGTTATCGGACTGGTTTTGTTATTATTATTACAGAGACATTTGAGTTCTCGTTGGTGGTGTTTTCTTTTATGTTTAAGATGGCTGAGCCACCCATTATCTTTTATGTTGATATAAACTGCGTGGTGATGTTTTTATTTTCTGTTATGATGGTTGAGCCATCTTTTGTGATTAAAGTGTATGTATTTATTGCCTCAACTTGTCCGCCGTTGATAAGTATCATTTTATTGATCATTTCAGATGCTAAAATCCGTGTTTGACCCATATTTTACTTGTGTAATTGTGGATTTACCCTAGGTTCTAGGATTTACATTCATTTTGGACCTAATTGCAAATTTTGATATATTTGAATTGTTTTGTCACTAAATTGTTGATATACTTTTGTAGGCTTGGAAGGATCATGGACCTAGGTCATGTTGGGTCAAAGTTGAGTCAAAAGTGGACTGGATCAAGTGATCAAGCGTCGACTAATATGGACCGTCCGATGCAAGAACGGTTAGATCTAGACCATCTGAGAACTTCTGATCAATCTGAGCTGGGATTAAGGCTAATCGAGCGATCAGATCAAGATCTGAAGGTTTTGTCCAAATCAGAAATCATCTAGCCGTCGGATCAAGCTAGGGAGAAGCTAGACCGTTCGTTCAAAGATCAAGGGGATCTGAACCATCCGTTGCAAATCTGGCAGATCCGAGCTACCCCGAGGATGATCCTGACCCTTGATCAAGATCTGGGAAGTTTGAGTCAAATCGGACGAAGATCAACCGTTGAATGAATGCTGGTTAATCTGAGCCGTCCACTGCTTAACTACTTAAACTGCAAACAGCTTCCGATCTCTCTGTCGCGTCTTCGCCAATTTCTAGCTCAGTTCTTCGTTCTTCTTCACTAGTTCTTCGATTCGTTTGCGATTTTTTCCATCTGAAGGCGTGGTCATCTCGATCACAACCTTGGAACACGATCTGGATCATTGGGAGAAGGTTTCCGTTGAGATTCTAGCTCGGATTTGCACTGGAACAGAGTGGATTGAGGGTTTCGTCCATTTCTGTGATCTGATCGATTCAATCGCGATCGCGTGCCGTTTTCTTCCATCGGAGCTTATTGGAGGGTCCTCTGGTACTCTTTGATCATCACCAACTCATCACCACACCTCGACATCGCGAGATCGAGGAGATCGGATTGGTTTTCTCCAGCCGAGTGCAATCTGTGAGCAGAGTCGAAATTGAAGCTGTTTTCCCATTGATCTGCGGAGCTGAAGGGGTTCTTGGCTTGCTTTTGTGTGATGGCAAGGAGGTTTTGAGACGAGGGAATGATCGAGGCTTAGTTTCTTAATACATTTCTTTTGTTTAAGTAGTAATCTCAATTCTGCACTTATTTCTATTTCTGTCTCGTATCAGCAGCTGTTAAATTCCTTTTCTGAATTGATTCTGCCTTCAATTAGGTTTTAATTTTGCAAGTAGTTAACTAGGAAGCTTGTCTAGTGAACAATTGATTTCAATTCCAGTCTATTCCACAATTTAGTCCTTGCGTATTAGAATTTTAGCTGCGTATCAGTTCTTATTCTTATTTTCAGTTACAGTTCTGTCTTCGAATCAGATACTTAAGTTCAGTTTCTTGAAGTGTTTCAGCCTTAAGTAGGTTTCATTATGCAAGGTAATTAGCTAGAGAGCTTGTTTAGTGATTAATAGTTTTCAATTTCAGCTTAATTCTGGTTTTAGTGCTTGCATATCAGTTCTATAGCTGAGTATCAGCCATTTCTCTTGCACATCAACTCTGTTCCTGAGTTTATTAATTGTGTGTTAGTGGAAATTAGTTCTTCTACATTTTTTCCTCAAGTATTAGATTTTTGTTCTTGAAATTGAGTCAGATTATTTGATTTGCATTTAGTCACAGTTCATTTCTGCAGTTGGGTTCTATTTCTACATTTCTGAATTCACACTCCATTCAGTTGCGTCTGCATTTGGTAGTTTCATTTATGCAATTCCAAGTTCATCACTTCTGAATGATAGATTTGAAAACTTGTTTTTCAGTTGCCTTATCTGATTTCGCATAAAACTTGTTACTGAATTACATATCTGCATATAGAATCTACCTTCCTGCATCCCATGTTTGCTTTAGGTTTGTTCTTGATTGATTAGTAGCTAGCTTTTGAATTCCTCCAGCTCATGCATAGCACTTCACTTAGGGCCTTACATTTCCAGCTGAATTGTTTAGTTTATCACTGAAATGTCAGTTTACAAAGTCTGCATTCAACAGTAGTTTTTGGCACATAAGTATCCCCTTTGTGTATCAAGCTAGGCTACGGAATTGATTGGTGTCAAGTCAAATGAAATTCTAGTGTGCTTAGATGCTTGAATCAGTTAGAGTTGTAATCGGTTATCCTGAATTTTCTCTGCATTTGTTTGCCCCGAATGTTGAACTAGCTTGGGTTGTGTTTGATTGAAGATTGATTATTGAATTTTGTAGCTAGCATTGGTTTAAAGTTTACTTGCTTCCGAAAGTTATTAGCACTGCTTTTATTCCTTGCTTAGCATTTGGATTGCTTAGTTGCATTGGTAGATTAAGTTTTCCATTAGTTAAATTCATTGGTTGCACTTATATCATTAGTTCATTTAGTTAAGTTCCTTGCTTTTCATTGTTTTTTTCATTTCAAATTGAAAACCAAACCCAGATTTTATTTGAAATAAAAAAAATTCAACGACACATAAACTCAAGCTCGAATCAAACCATCTCAACTAGCCCTAGGAAAAATACGACCTGTGATCCCTTTACTTCATTTTATTCTTTGATAGCAAAAAGGGTTTCCAGCTTTACAAATATCTAAATTTGAGACCCACATTCGTGACACCTAGTTCGGTCCATCAAATTTTTGGCGCCGTTGCCGGGGAACTAATAGTTGAGTTGTTTGATTTTTGCTTGTGTGCTCATTTCATATTTTTCTTGATCCATTTTTGCACTTACTGCTATATCTTGTGATCTGATTTTATTTGTTTTATCTTTCTATATACTTTTACTGCGATTTATTTTTGATTTTATGACCAGGTCTACAGGTGGTGATCTTGAGGACTTTGACCCTGAGATTGAGAGGACTTTCAGAGCTAGGAGGATCCAGCTCAGTGTTTCAGAGGGATTTGGCATTATTCCTACTCAGTCTATTTCAGCTTATTCAGTTGATCAGATGGCAGACCACCAGAAGACCATGAAAGAACTGGCAGCACCAGATGATACATTTCAGTATTCTAGTATTGTTTATCCAGAGCTGGCTGGTGATTTTGAGCTTAGATCTGGACTCATCCACTTGTTGCCAAAGTTTCAAGGATTATCTGGAGAAGATCCAAATAGACACCTGCATGAGTTTCATATTGTATGCTCCACTATGAAGCCTCAGGGTATTTCAGAAGAAGATATCAAGCTGAGGGCTTTTCCCTTTTCTTTGACTGGAGCAGCTAAGGACTGGTTTTACTACTTACCTACTAGGCACGTGTCTAGCTGGATTTCCATGAAGAAGGCATTTTTAGAAAAATATTTCCCAGCCTCCAGAATTGCAATCATTAGAAAAAGCATTTGTGGCATTCAGCAAGTGGTGGGTGAGACACTCTATGACTACTGGGAGAGATTCAACAAACTTTGCTCCAGTTGCCCCCAGCATCAGATTAGTGAGCAGCTCCTCATCCAGTACATTTATGAGGGACTATTACAGATGGATAGGATCATGATAGATGCTGCAGCTGGAGGGGCCTTAGTAAACAAAACGCCAAATCAACCTAGGGAGCTCATTTCAAATATGACAGAAAATTCTCAGCAGTTTGGAAGCAGAAGATTATCTACTAGAGGAGTTAATGAAGTCCAGGTGGCTTCTAATGAACAAAGGGAGATTAAGAATGCATTGGTAGAGCTCACCTCAGCAATTAAGCAAATGGGTCTTAATAATGCAAGTCAAAATTCAACTCCTTCGGTACCTCCACAATCAAGCCAAGTGATGAGTGTATGTGTTATTTGCTCTAGCTAGGAACACAATTCAGATTCATGTCCCAACCTCCAGCAAGATGAGTCAATAGCAACTTTGGTTAGGGGACAATTTCAAGCTAGGAATAACCCATACTCTTCTACTTATAACCCTGGTTGGAGGGATCATCCAAATTTGAGGTATGGAAATTCTTTTTACCAACAAAGCCCACAAAACAACAAATTCAGCAACCCCAACAAACTTTCCAGCAAGTTCAGCCACAACAAACGCAATCACAGCAGCTAAATCAGCAATTTCAGCCTCCAAATCAGCAATTCCAGCAAACATTTCAGCAGCCATTTCAAGGGATTCAACAAGGTTTCCAAGGGAATTTGAATTTTCAACAACAATACCAACCTTTCCAGCAGCAATTCCAACAACCGCAGCAGAATTTCCAGCCTTTGAATCAAAGTTTTCAGCCACCAAATCAAGGATTTCAGCCCAATCAATTTCAGTCATCACCATAACAAGTTCCATTTCAAAATCAGAATTTTCAAGGTTATAATTCTCAGCAAATTCCCCCAACATTCCAGCCAAGTTATCAGCCTTATGAACAACAATTTCAGCCATCCTATCAGCCCCAACAACCCTATTTTGAAGGATCTCAGCAAGGGCAACAATTTCAACAACCTACTCCTATTTTTCAAGGTCAATCAAAACCATATGCTAATCAAGGGGGCTATGAAGGGTCTAGTGGAGGAAATGCACAACAACAATGAATAGAGGATATGTTTCAACAACTTCTACAACAACGAAGGAATGACCCTGCAATACAAAACCTCGAAAGGCAAATTGGGCAAATAGTTAGTGAAATAAATCAAAGTAAAGCTCAAGGATCAGGCCAACTACCTTCTCAAGCTATTCCTAACCCAAAGGGAAATGTTAGCGCTATTTATTTGAGGAGTGGGAAGGTTACTTCATCTCAAAATGGTTCAAGAGCTGAATTTTCTGAAAACAGGGCAGCATCTTCATTTCCAGCCCAAAACAGCCCCGAAACCACTTCAAAATCAGTTGGTTCCACCCCTAGTCCGTGCTCAACTCCTTCATCAAGCAATCCTGTGATTTTGGTGGAAAAGAGGGAGAAATCAGCCCCGAAACAGATTTTACAGCAGCTCCACAAAGAGGGACAACAACTCAAAATTCAGCCCCTTCCATTTCGGTTCAAGAGGAGGAAATTTGTGTTCCCTTGCCCTTTCCACAGCGGAAAACTCAAGCTAAAAGACAAGTGGAGGAGGAGAAAGCCAAAGAGTACAATGAGCTGGTTAAATTGTTTAGCAAAGTAGAGATTAATGTACCCCTGTTGACCATGATTAAACAGATTCCTAAGTATGCAAAATTTCTGAAAGATCTATGTGTTCACAAGAAGAAGCTTAAGGAGAATGAGTTGATCAGCTTGAGAAAGAATGTCTCATCACTCATCCATACCATACCTCAAAAGTGTGAAGACCCTGGAGCTTTTACTATATCATGTGAGATAGGGAGGACTATTTTTCATGACGCTATGCTAGACTTGGGAGCCTCCATCAATGTAATGCCCAGATCGGTCTTTCAGATGCTTGGTATTGGCCCTCTACAGTCCAATGGAGTGGTAATTCAGTCAGCTGACAGAAGCCAGATCCATCCAGTAGGAGTTATTGAAGATGTTTTGGTAAAAGTAAAGGAGTTGATTTTCCCTGCAGACTTCTACATTCTAGACATGGAAGGAGAGTATCTTGCACATAGATCCCCACTCATCCTTGGGAGGCCTTTTCTGAAGACTGCCAGAACAAAAATTGATGTTTATGCTGGCACACTTTCGATGGAGTTTGGAGACACTGTAGTCCAGTTTAGTATTTTCAATGCCATGAAGGACTCTAGGGGAGATCACTCTATTATGAGTATAGACACCCCAGATGAGACTGTTGAGGCACAGTTAATTGCTGATGATGTTGCATGTGACATAGTGGGAGGAGATTTGATTTCAGAGAAAGCTTTACAGGACTCTTCTTATTTTTTATTTTGTGATGGTATTGCTATTGATAGTCCTAATCTTTTTAATAAGGTTGTTGCAGATAGTACTGAGGAAGCATTCACGGGAGATGATTCTACAGGTGTAGGGGATTGCATAGAGCCCCAGGGACCACCAACATTGACAGATACAGTAGAAAATTCAGAGGATAAGCCAGAAAGTGTAGGGACTTGCATGCTCGGAGCAAGAACCCAAGGATCACCTATTCTAGTTGAGTGTCCACCAGAACTTGAGCACGATCAGGTAAGTATTTCTTCTTTTCCTTTAGAAAATTTCAGAGAGGTGTATAGAATTGCACGTGAAGCATGTCTTGATACATCTTTTGTGAAAAATAATGATGAAAATTTCATAGAGGCACCTAAAATTGATGTTATTTGTTATAATGAATTTCTTGATACATCTTTTGTGGACATGGATTTTGAAATTTTTTTAGAAAAGCCTGAAATTGAAGTTGTTTATTGTGATGAATCTCTTGCTATATCTTATGCTAAAATTGAGTGTGACAAACTTATGGAGGTACCCGAGATTGATTTTATTAACTGTGAAACATTTCTTGATATATATTATGCTGAATCTGACTGTGAAATTTTTTTAGAAAAGCCTGAAATTGAAGTTGTTTATTGTGATGAATCTCTTGCAATATCTTATGCTGAAGTTAAGTTTGAAAAACTTATGGAAGTACCAGAGATTGATTTCATTGGTTGTAATGCATTGCTTGATACATCCTTGGTGGGAAATAATTGTGAAAATTTCAGTAAAATATCTAAAATAGATTCCATTTGTGGTGATAAGTTTTTTGATATACCTTTGGTGGATTTTAATTGTGAAAAATTCTTTGAGGTGCCGGAAATTGATTTTATTGGATGTGATGCATTTTTGGATACATTCTATGTAAAAATTGATGGTATTACACTTCTATCTTACCCTACACGAATGAGAAAGGTATTACATGGTTTTGCAGGGTCTCAAAGATTTCTTGAGTGGGTACTCCATCTAGACAGTCTTCAACCTCCTGGAAGGATTTCCAAAAAGCATCAAGAGGGAAGAGATGATCTTACTCTAACCTGAAGCACTCTACCTCTTAAATGACTCTTGTACCTAAATCACCTACGACCACCTAAATATTTTGTTGTAAAGTATAAGTGTGGGGGAGACATGCACCATGATATAGATCACATGAGCGCAGCTCTCTCAACTACCCATACTCCTCTACTACCACGATGGAGGTTATTTCTTGATAGACTCCGACTGCCAGAAATAAAGGGGAGTTTGTTCTTTCTTGTATTGTCTTTCATTGCATGTTTCATTTTTATGTTTTCAAGAAGTAGAATTTTCTTTTAAAAGAGTCGTTGCTAATAAATGCTTGAGTAGAGTAGAATGAATAAATAGACATTGTAAATACCATGTTATTTCTTTTGGCAAATTTTCTTAATGAGTAGGAATAAATGTATCCCTCTAGGTTATTTTCATGTCATTTTAGAGTCTCTTGAAAATTAATTAAATTTGGTTGTTAAAACTTAGGGGTTTGAACTCATGGATGAATTCTTGGATGTTTGAGTACTACTTGGCTTTAGATTCTTAATTGATGACTTGAGATTAATCATTTATACCTAGTGAGGATTAGCCTTATTTTTTGTAACACATACATGTGATTGTACTCCAGAACTTTGCTTAGGTTCTTTCAAAATCATATTTCGATGATTGGATCACATTTATAGAGGTGTGTCATTTTGTTTCTTATCTCATATCAATTTTCATAAATTTCCCTTGTATCACTTCATATTTCTTATTTTCCCTACCTAATCTTCATATTGCTTCTAAACTTCACTTTTCTATGGACTTGGAAGTTTGGGAATGTTTCTTGATGTTACTTTGCCCGAGACGGACAAAAGATTAAGTATGGGGGAGATGGCTAGTGTTTTTGAAGCATTTTGTATCAAAGATACATTTCATATTCAAGGAGGAAAAATTCTTTGAGGTGGAGGCCAAAAGGTGCCCAATTGAAGTGAGTGTGGTATCAAGAATAAACAAGAAGAAGTGTTAAGGAGGAGAAACCATTGGAGCATCCAGATTTCTATTGCTAATTTGGAGATTCAAGACCTTCTTTACCAAGTTTCATTCGGTTGAAAAGAAAAAAATACAAGTGGCACACAAATGAAAAAAAAAGTGCCAAAGAAAAGGAAAAAAATCTGTGAAGTTATATTGGGACCTAAGTGGTTAGGATCAAGTTGGAATTATGGAGTTAGAATCAGCAACACTTTGTTAGAAACTGATTTAAAGCTGTGCAATCTGAAATCAAGGCAGATAATTTGTGCCAAAATAGAGAAAGAAAAAAAATCTATGAAGAATAGTAATTAAAGTGCAGATGGACTAATGTGAGCTGAAAATTGAGTTAATTGTAACGGATGCTGATAAGAACCTAAGCAAACAACTCGACAGCTATCAGAGATGATGAAGAGCAATTAAATTGAGAATACAAGCTGAGAATGCAGTGGGGAAGAAGAGAAATCAGATGTAATGCTAGTGAGACAGTTTTTGTATCAACTTGAGACTGGTTTTGATTTTCCGAAGCTGTGAAGTTGGGAAATAAGTACATAAATGTATCAGAAAATGTTGAGTATCTCCACTGCTGATCAAAACAGGAAAAACATGTGGTTGCTTGGATTCTTTCAGACTAGAACAGAAAAAAAAACAAATTGCAGTGAAGCTAATTCCGAAATAGTTTGGGATCAAACAGAAAATTCAGTGAAGTGGATGCTATTTGCTGTGAGAAAGTGCAAGGTCTACCAGTAATGCCGTGAAGCTGGAAGCTGAAACAGAAAAAAATGATAGAGTGTGCCAACTTGAAAAGGATAGGGATCAAGAGTAAGTTGCAAGAGTTAGTTGGTGGAGGTTGTATGTGGAGCATCTAAGTCTTTAATTGTTGTTTGATGTTTCAAGTTCTCTGATACAAACTATGAGCCGAAATGATCCATTAGAGGATTTGAGATCAGAAAAAAAAAGAAAACAGTTGGAAAAAAAACAGAAAAAAAACAAAAGAAACCAAGTGGCACACCATTAAAGTTTTGGCACCATGCAATTAGTGAAGATAATCTCATCCAAATCGAAGATCTGTTCCCCCATCATTCTGATTTCACTAGAGAAAAAGACAGAAAGAGAAAAAAATGATGAGAAAAGAGAAGGAAACAAATGTTGGCACGCAAGATGGACAATTGGTACAAAGTAATTAATGAGGTCTTTTCATCAAATTTTGGAAGGGCAAAGCCAAAGCTTCACTCTATCACATTTTTGACTTCACTATGAGGGCTGACAAGAGGGCAAAGTGCATCAAAAATATCTTAAGCATCCAAGTCTTCCACTTTATCAAATTTGCTATTTTCTTAGTTTTTACCTCATTTTTACCATTTCATATATCTTTCCTTTGTTTGATGAATTTCTGTAGATGTAGATCTGAATCATGAATAATGGTGGAGAGTAGATAACAAGCAAGCTTATGGTAGTGCAAAAAGTATGTGTGTATGAGTGAGCTCCATTTTCATCATGTACTTAGAACTTAGGAAGAGAGCCACCAAAAACTTCCCTTGAAAGGTTAGAGAGTTAAATTCATCTCAATAAATCATGAAGGATGAAAAATGCTAAGTTGTTGATTTAAGGACAAGATACTAGTCCATAGAGCTTAGATTTTTTAGAATTGACAACCCTAGGTAATTTCTTTTCAATAGTTTCTACTTATGTTTGAGAAAAGCTAGGGGATACATATTTCAGCAATTTATCAAAGGGCGTACCCAAATATTGGTATTTACCAAAATGCGTACCATGGTTTCATTGTTACCAAATAACGCACTTATATTAGTGAACTTCCTCTTATACCCCTTCTGCCAAAGTACTGCATGTCATTTTCATTCTCTTTCTCTTTCTCTTTTTCAATAACGAATTTCGAGACATTTAAAAATATTTTTTCAGACTTTTTATTTTAAAATAATATATTATGGAATCGGATAAAAAACGTACGATAAAAATCGAAAAAATATTTCAATTAAAAAAATATCTCAATTAATAATTTAATATTTTTTAAAAATATAAATAAATTATTTTTTATATTTGATTAATATAAATTAATATATTTAATAATATTATTAAATATATTAATATATAAAAAACTTTAAAAAAAGTTGAAGTTTTTTTTTTAATTTCAAACAGCGTGGGCCTGAAATAAAATATTTCAGGCCCAGCCACGCATATGATCTCAAGTAGCTCAGGGACATTTTCTTCATTTGGGAGAATAAATTTCTTGATAAACTTTGAATTTTGCAATATCAAGTAATTAAGCATGCTGAGTTTTGCACATAGACCTTTGGAGTTCAAAATCTCGACGGCGTCGAATCAAGGAATTACCCTCTTCTCCAAACTATACAACAGATGTGTTGGTTGATGTGCAATGCAAGAAGGCTTTAACCCGACTTCATTGATGATGAACTCCATGTATTGTGTACGATTCTTCTTGTGACAAGCAGCCTGGGCCTGAAATACCTGCGAGGGCCTGAAATATTTTATTTCAGGCCCTGCGAGGGCCTGAAATATTTTATTTCAGGCCCAGCGTAGGCCTGAAATATTTTATTTCAGGCCCTGCGAGGGCTTGAAATATTTTATTTCAGGCCCAGCGTGGGCCTGAAATATTTTATTTCAGGCCCAGCGTGGGCCTGAAATAACTCAGGGCCTGAAATCTTGCGTCGAATTGAAATCATGTGTTATGATAGGTTTTTTTACATAGGTCTAAAACTTAAAGAAACATCTCTTTATATTTTTGAAATCACAATAAAAATTATTGAGAAAGACTACCTACGAGATGAATTCTAATTAATATAAAATAAGGATTATATTAAAAATGAACATATATCGATTTTTTGAATAAAAAAGTCAAAATTATTTATTATATTAATTTAAATATTATATATTATATTAATATATTTAATTTTTATAAGTTTTGATAGGAGGGCCTGAAGTCATCTGACTTCAGGCCCTCCTTAGGCCTGAAGTCAGATGACTTCAGGCCCTCCTTGGGCCTGAAGCATCTGCGTAAATAATTAATTTAATCAAAATAATTAATTATTAAAAAAAACTTCTAATGATTATTTTTGGTGTCCAAACTTCTAATGATTATAAATTATGTTGCAATAGGAGTTTTCTAGGTCTATCAGTGGGTTTCGCTCAAAACCCACTGATATTTTTTTAGAAATCCAGATATGAGAGGTCCATCAGTGGGTTTTGCTCAAAACCCACTGATGGAACTAAACTACACCTATTACTTTGGGAAAAATAAAAATTTGAGGTTTGGACACCTAAAATATTTTCTCCAACCTCAACACTAACTTTTGATAATGGTATTTCAGAAATCCAGATATGGGAGATCCATCAGTGGGTTTTGCTCAAAACCCACTGATGGAAGAACTAAACTACACCTATTACTTTGGAAAAATTAATAATTTAATAATTTAATAATTTTTAAAAATATAAATAAATAATTTTTTATATTTGATTAATATAAATTAATATATTTAATAATATTATCAAATATATTAATATATAAAAAAATAATAAAAAATTGTAATTTTTTTGATTTCAGGCTGCGTGTGCCTGAAATCAAAAAGATTTCAGGCCCTCCTATCAAAACCTATTAAAATTAAATATATTAATATAATATATAATATTTAAATTAATATAATAAATAATATTTGACTTTTTTATACAAAGAATCGATATATATATATATATATATATATATATATATATATATATATATATATATATATATATAAGCTCATTTTTAATATAATCCTCATTTTATATTAATTACAATTCCTCTCGTAGGTAGTCTTTCTCAATAATTTTTATTGTGATTTCAAAAATATAAAGAGATGTTTCTTTACGTTTTAGACCTACGTAAAAAAACCTATCATAACACATGATTTCAATTCGACGCAAGATTTCAGGCCCTGAGTTATTTCAGGCCCACGCTGGGCCTGAAATAAAATATTTCAGGCCCACGATGTTTGAAATCAAAAAAAAAACTTCAACTTTTTTAAAGTTTTTTATATATTAATATATTTAATAATATTATTAAATATATTAATTTATATTAATCAAATATAAAAAATTATTTATTTATATTTTTAAAAATTATTAAATTAATAATTTTCCCAAAGTAATAGGTGTAGTTTAGTTCTTCCATCAGTGGGTTTTGAGCAAAACCCACTGATGGACCTCTCATATCTGTATTTCTGAAAAAACATTATCAATAGTTAGGGTAGAGTTAGGAGAATGTATTTTAGGTGTCCAAACCTCAAATTATTATTTTTCCCAAAGCAATAGGTGTAGTTTAGTTCCATCAGTGGGTTTTGAGCAAAACCCACTGATGGACCTCCCATATCTGAATTTCTGAAATATCATTATCAAAAGTTAGGGTTGAGGTTGGAGAAAATATTTTAGGTGTCCAAACCTCAAATTTTTATTTTTCCTAAAGCAATAGGTGTAGTTTAGTTCCATCAGTGGGTTTTGAGCAAAACCCACTGATGGACCTCTCATATCTGAATTTCTAAAAAAATATCAGTGGGTTTTGAGCGAAACCCACTGATAGACCTAGAAAACTCCTATTGCAACATAATTTATAATCATTTAGAAGTTTGGACACCAAAAAATAATCATTAGAAGTTTTTTTATAATTAATTATTTTGATTAAATTAATTATTTACGCAGATGCTTCAGACCCAAGGAGGGCCTGAAGTCATCTGACTTCAGGCCCTCCTATCAAAACTTATAAAAATTAAATATATTAATATAATATATAATATTTAAATTAATATAATAAATAATTTTCACTTTTTTATTCAAAAAATCGATATATGTTCATTTTTAATATAATCCTTATTTTATATTAATTAGAATTCATCTCGTAGGTAGTCTTTCTCAATAATTTTTATTGTGATTTCAAAAATATAAAGAGATGTTTTTTTAAGTTTTAGACCTACGTAAAAAAACCTATCATAACACATGATTTCAATTCGACGCAAGATTTCATGCCCTGAGTTATTTCAGGCCCACGCTGGGCCTGAAATAAAATATTTCAGGCCCTCGCAGGGCCTGAAATAAAATATTTCAGGCCCAGGCTGGGCCTGAAATATTTTATTTCAGGCCCACGCTGTTTGAAATTAAAAAAAACTTCAACTTTTTTTAAAGTTTTTTATATATTAATATATTTAATAATATTATTAAATATATTAATTTATATTAATCAAATATAAAAAATAATTTATTTATATTTTTTAAAAAAATTAAATTATTAATTGAGATATTTTTTTAATTGAAATATTTTTTCGATTTTTATCGTACGTTTTTTATCCGATTCCATAATATATTATTTTAAAATAAAAAGTCAGAAAAAATATTTTTAAATGTCTCGAAATTCGTTATTGAAAAAGAGAAAGAGTAAGAGAATGAAAATGACATGCAGTACTTTGGCAGAAGGGGTATAAGAGGAAGTTCACTAATATAAGTGCGTTATTTGGTAACAATGAAACCATGGTACGCATTTTGGTAAATACCAATATTTGGGTACGCCCTTTGGTAAATTGCCGTACATATTTAGTACTTTTCGCGAGACGCTCAAGCTTAAGTGTGGGGGAGTTGATAAGTATCATTTTATTGATCATTTCAGATGCTAAAATCCATGTTTGACTCATATTTTACTTGCGTAATTGTGGATTTACCCTAGGTTCTAGGATTTACATTCATTTTGAACCTAATTGCAAATTTTAATATATTTGAATTGTTTTGCCACTAAATTATTGATCTACTTTTGTAGGCTTGGAAGGATCATGGACCTAGGTCATGTTGGGTCAATGTTGAGTCAAAAGTGGACTGGATCAAGTGATCAAGCGTCGACTAATATGGACCGTCCGATGCAAGAACGGTTAGATCTAGACCATCTGAGAACTTCTGATCAATCCGAGCTGGGATTAAGGCTAATCGAGTGATCAAATCAAGATCTGAAGGTTTTGTCCAAATCAGAAATCATCTAGCCGTCGGATCAAGCTAGGGAGAAGCTAGACCGTTCGTTCAAAGATCAAGGGGATCTGAACCATCCATTGTAAATCTGGCTGATCCGAGCTACCACGAGGATGATCCTGACCCTTGATCAAGATCTGGGAAGTTTGAGTCAAATCGGACGAAGATCAACCGTTGAATGAATGCTGGTTAATCTGAGTCGTCCAATGCTTAACTACTTAAACTGCAGACAGCTTCTGATCTCTCTGTCGCGTCTTCGCCAATTTCCAGCTCAGTTCTTCGTTCTTCTTCACTAGTTCTTCGATTCGTTTGCGATTTTTTCCATCTGAAGGCGTGGTCATCTCGATCACAACCTTGGAACACGATCTGGATCATTGGGAGAAGGTTTCCGTTGAGATTCTAGCTCGGATTTGCACTGGAACAGAGTGGATTGAGGGTTTCGTCCATTTCTGTGATCTGATCGATTCAATCGTGATCGCGTGCCGTTTTCTTCCATCGGAGCTTACTAGAGGGTCCTCTAGTACTCTTTGATCATCACCAACTTATCACCACACCTCAACATCGCGAGATCGAGGAGATCGGATTGGTTTCCTCCAGCCGAGTGCAATCTGTGAGCAGAGTCGAAATTGAAGTTGTTTTCCCATTGATCTGCGGAGCTAAAGGGGTTCTTGGCTTGCTTTTGTGTGACGGCAAGGAGGTTTTGAGACGAGGGAATGATCGAGGCTTAGTTTCTTAATATATTTCTTTTGTTTTAGCTGTAATCTCAATTCTGCACTTATTTCTATTTCTGTCTCGTATCAGCAGCTATTAAATTCCTTTTCTGAATTGATTCTGCCTTCAATTAGGTTTTAATTTTGCAAGTAGTTAACTAGGAAGCTTGTCTAGTGAACAATTGATTTCAATTCCAGTCTATTCCACAATTTAGTCCTTGCGTATCAGAATTTTAGCTGCATATCAGTTCTTATTCTTATTTTCAGTTACAGTTCTGTCTTCGAATCAGATACTTAAGTTTAGTTTCTTGAAGTGTTTCAGCCTTAAGTAGGTTTCATTCTGCAAGGTAATTAGCTAGAGAGCTTGTTTAGTGATTAATAGTTTTCAATTTCAGCTTAATTCTGGTTTTAGTGCTTGCATATCAGTTCTATAGCTGAGTATCAGCCATTTCTCTTGCACATCAACTCTGCTCCTGAGTTTCTTAATTGTGTGTTAGTGGAAATTAGTTCTTCTACATTTTTCCTCAAGTATTAGATTTTTGCTCTTGAAATTGAGTCAGCTTATTTGATTTGCATTTAGTCACAGTTCATTTCATGCAGTTGGGTTCTATTTCCTGAGTTCTATTTCTACATTTCTGAATTCACACTCCATTCAGTTGCGTCTGCATTTGGTAGTTTCATTTCTGCAATTCCAAGTTCATCACTTCTGAATGATAGATTTGGAAACTTGTTTTTTTTTCAGTTGCCTTATCTGATTTCGCATAAAACTTGTTACCGAATTACATATCTGAATATAGAATCTGCCTTCCTGCATCGCATGTTTGCTTTAGGTTTGTTCTTGATTGATTAGTAGCTAGCTTTTGAATTCCTCCAGCTCATGCATAGCACTTCACTTAGGGCCTTACATTTCCAGCTGAATTGTTTAGTTTATCACTGAAATGTCAGTTTACAATGTCTGCATTCAACAGTAGTTTTTGGCACATAAGTATCCCCTTTGTGTAACATGCTAGGGCTACGGAATTGATTGGTGTCAAGTCAAATGAAATTCTAGTGTGCTTAGATGCTTGAATCAGTTAGAGTTGTAATCGGTTATCCTGAATTTTCTCTTGCTTCCGAAAGTTATTAGCACTGCTTTTATTCCTGTGCTTAGCATTTGGATTGCTTAGTTGCATTGGTAGATTAAGTTTTCCATTAGTTAAATTCATTGGTTGCACTTATATCATTAGTTCATTTAGTTAAGTTCCTTGCTTTTCATTGTTTTTTTCATTTCAAATTGAAAACCAAACCCAGATTTTATTTGAAATAAAAAAAAAAATCAACGACACATAAACTCAAGCTCGAATCAAACCATCTCAACTAGCCCTAGGAAAAATACGACCTGTGATCCCTTTACTTCATTTTATTCTTTGATATCAAAAAGGGTTTCCAGCTTTACAAATATCTAAATTTGAGACTCACATTCGTGACACCTAGTTCAGGTCCATCAGCCATACAGGGGAGATGCTGCCCAATTTTTGAGTATGCATGTGCCTCTGGGGTCGTGACACGGGCACTCCCGGTCGGGGATGCCCGGTCGGGCACATTTGGCCAGGAACTCCCCGACCAGATGACTTAATCACCCTGCCAACGGAATCATTCACCCTGCTCTAAAAAGCGACTTACGCAGGCCGACTGTCCTGTCGGGCTAGGCCGGTCGGACCTGCCCGGTCAGCAGATCGGACTCATACATAACAGGGATGGTTGGGTCTCCTTGGCGATGGATCCGTTCCACATACATGGATAGTCGTGAAGCCTAGCTTATCTGACCGACCATCTTCACTCGGTTGGCCAGACTCTGGTATGCCCACAACTGCCCGACAGGACGAGCCCGAGTGATCGAGTGACCACATTGCCCAAATTGTTTAGCTATTATCAGGCTCCCAACAGCAATGAGATTTCCCCAAATCTTCCTATTATAAGAAAAAAGACATCTGTCATAATCATGACTTGTCAGGGCATCAGACATTAATGAGGATAGAAGTGACGTCTTGGATAGACATCTATGCGGCTGTGATAGACTCACAGAGTGATTAAGGCTGCCAAAAGATCAGTCTGTCAGTTGATCAATTTTTGATGAGACAAGACAGCCTTGACAAGAGAAGGGGCCTCCTCCTCCCCTATATAAAGCCCCCTTGGTGCTTCAGAAAGGGGGTTCTTGCTGCTGAAATTTTCTTCTCCACCTCTTGTGTTCCCCTCCTGGTCCGATCTCGACTCACTTTTGTCTTGTCAGTCTTGAACCCGACCCAGATTCATACGCTGCTGCAACTTGAGTCATCTAAATCCAATCAAGTCATCCGAGCGAGAGCCCTCTCCGCTTGTCGACAGGATCAAGATACATAAACAATGACTGATATCTAGCAATGCATTATTGCTACAGAAGTGATGAGAAAGTTGAGATCCGACCTAACCTTTCTGTTTCTATTATAATGTATGACATTGTCCTTCTATCCTTGATATCTAGATTGATCAATGAGACATAGACCGTGTTATCCCCTTATTAATCTTTGTGTTTCTTGATCCCTAAGTATACTCACTCAACCAAATGAGCTCAATATCTCATATTGACTCATTTGAGTATGCTATGCATTTTAGTAGTCCTACTCGATCAAGAGGCTTATAGATATCACTCCCGTCATATGGAAGAGATATATCCTATCTACATTACTCATATCCCTCCGCATAATTTATTGCATACCGAGTGATCGACTTTATAGCTATAGGAACATATTCCTATAGCAATATAGAAGGGAGTAGACTTTATACCTAGTTGACCTACGAGTAGACAATGACATAAGGGTTGCTGTTATAGCTATAGGAACATATTTCTTATCATTGTCCATTAGACTTGTTTTAGAACTTGAAGAGAGCTATTTTGTGCCTATTTTAACTAAGAACATTACTCTTAATTATTCCTAGTCAAACATTAATATATAAGGACAATATTAATGCGTTGAGACTAGCATATAAATCAATTAATGATTTAATCTCACAAGTCATGAATATAGGTTATCAAGTTGATATATGAGTATATATTAAAGAATATGTACTGAATTGACCCGCCATGAGAAAGTTTCATGGATCGTTATATATGTGTCATAAATTTTCTCATAGTGACTATTGGTATGAATAGTTCTTAGACATGAAGTCACTACAATTCTCTACATAAAGAGTTGTGTACTTTAGTATCGGCAAACGCCACCTATAAGAAGGTGGACTATAAAGTCGATCACTGATTATGTAATAAATTATGCGGAGAGATGTGAGTTATGTAGATGGGATTTATCTCTTTCATATGACGGGAGTGATATCTATAAACCTCTTGATCAAGTAAGACTACTAAAATGTACAATCATGCTCAAATGAGTTAATATGAGATATTGAGCTAATTTGGTTAAGCAT
The DNA here is from genome assembly GCA_024364735.1 of Boesenbergia rotunda. Taxonomy (NCBI): domain Eukaryota; kingdom Viridiplantae; phylum Streptophyta; class Magnoliopsida; order Zingiberales; family Zingiberaceae; genus Boesenbergia; species Boesenbergia rotunda. Next base: position 938,953 of record JAGFNQ010004602.1, read on the forward strand.
GTCTACTTGGAGATCAAAAAAACACAAAGATTGATAAGAGGATGGCACAGTTTATGTCTCATTGATCAATCTAGATATCGAAGATAAAAGAATCAAGTCATATAAGATAATAGACACAGAAAAGTTAGGTTGGAGCTCGATATTTTTGTTACTTGGGTAACAATGATGCATTGTTAGATGTCACTCATTACTTATATATCTTAAATTATTTTAGAGACATTAGCAACATTACAAAACCCTATTGGGTCATACATAAAGAATATGTTGATTCAAAGATGAGTTTATTTTAGTTTAACTAAAATATGATGAATCTTAAGATTAAAGGGTTAAGTCTAATTTGAGTTAGACTTAAATCAATCCAACCCTTTGAATTATTAGATTGAGTCTAATCCTAGTTAGACTTATTGGATTAGATTCAACCAACTAAAAAAGAGTTAATGTCTATTAAAAGAATTTAATGGAGCATTATTAAAGAGGAAAACTAAAAGATAAAACCTTTGGTATTCACAGGATAAATACAAAAGATTAAGACTTTTGATATTCATTGAGATTGATGAGTATTTATCTAAGGAAGATTAAGAGGCAAAATCCTTTGTGTTCATTGGATGAATACAAAAGGGAAAATTCGTGAGAAGGCCAAGTGTTCTTCATCTTCTTCCTTGCTTAGCCGAAACTTTTTTCTCCCTCGCTTGTTTTCTTGACAAAACCCAATAATCAATTCTTCCTTTGAGGTGGAGTTTTCTTGGTTGTTTCATTTTAATTACCGCGTGCATGATTAGTCCATTCAAAATAGATTTAATACTAAAACATTTGAAAAGTAATTCTTTATATTATCTTATTTCTTCTCTTGTTGGTCGATACATGCTTTCACATTGTTTATCCTTATTTGATCTTATTGTTATTCATCCCTTTTTTTCTTCTTAAAATTTGTTTATGACATAATTAAAAGGGAGATTTAAAGAACATGTGAATCAATACTAATATTTTAAAAGAATATGAATTATTCAAATAATTTGAGAGAAAGTTTAAGATGTAATTATATCTCCAAATAAATAAAATAATTATTATATGATTTATACTTGACATTCTGAAATGAGTTGCGGGTTATCTATATAAGTTAAGAAAACTATAAACAAATTACTTTAACCGTAGACTCTAAGATTTAAAAGGTTTTGTGTAAACCTTATGCTAAATTAAGAGAATATAAAAGTAATAGTAGAGGCTGGTGGCTTTGGGATTAATCCCAGCCCGATATCGAAGTTCTTTATATTGGACTAGGTTAGGATCGTGGAACTCCATTCCAGCTAAGATGCTTCTGGCTTGCTGATACCCCTGATTTTGCTGGAAGTCGCCTAGCTCCGGAGGAGGAGGCAAGTCTTCTCGCCAGCGAGTCAGACAAAAAGGTCGCTCAACGAGTTGGATAAAGAAGAAGCGTTCTTTCTATCCCTTATGGAAAGAAGGAAGACCACCTATAAATTTGTGGTTGGAACGAGTAGTAAAACTAAAAGCTCCTCTGGATACGAGGTTTAAAAGGAAAAAATAATTAAAAGAACGAGGGGTCAAGGGTATACCGAACAACTTGAATAGAATGAATGCCCCGCCCATCTGGGCAAAGACGTTCGGAGTTATTTAGAGAAGGGGAATGTCAAAATATTTAGAGATGACCATGAAGAAATGAGAGATTGGAAAACGAAAGTGAAAATCTACCTGACCTAGAAAAAATATATAAAATCCTAAAGGAGGTTCTACGGGAGATTGGTTAAGCTTAGGAAGTCCATCGGGATGTCATAGGTTCGCAGGCATCTCTAAGGGCACTGGGTTTAACCTTTGAGGAAGTAATCTCATACCACTCCGAGTGATAAGTCTACTCCCTGTCAGGTTTTTCCTTCTTGCTCTGTTTTTTCTTTTCCTTTCCACTTTTGCCCATGATCTTAAAGGAGAGAAAAGGGTGATGGAAGAAGAAGAGGGAGGCAGATAAGACTTACACAGAAGGAAAAAAGCTTTAGCGAGCAGGAGTGGAAGGCATAAGCTCTGATAGTCGACGGCGCAAGAAGATGGAAGGACACCTCCGCTCACCCTTTTTATAAGGAAGGAGCAGCCACGATTCGAAGGAATAGATGCACGACGTGTGGATAAGAATGAATCACAAATCTCGAGGCATTACAGCTTATTATAGCCGCCAGTTGGTATGACTCAACTAAGCACATCAATGGAAGTTCGCGTCGAAGGGATCTTGCCATGTGGCAACAATTCGTTCGCTAGGAAAGTCTCCCGTCATTAATATACCCCATGCACCCTTAATAGGTGATGGGCAACCATTATTACAAGGCATCGGAATTCATACAAACTCTTGGACCGATTCAAATGACCACTTCAGGCCTAGGAGCGAATGTTTCGATTTCTAGGACCCAACAAGTCATTAAGGAATAGGAAATAGTAATTGTACACTCCACACATACTTCGCTCTTTCGTCACGCCACAAGTCAAATCAGTCAACCCAACTTCCTTCGATTAGAGTTAAAGTGAAGCTTGTGATCGGGATAAGTAATCCAGGGAGGACATGTGGTACGAGAAAACTGCGTGGCATGACTGACTATGCTGGAGTGCTCGAGGTTAGCCCGGCGAGAAGGTTTCGAGACCAGACCGGGAAGAAGAGTCTCAAGACCAGCTCGGGAGAGTAGAGAATGTTAGAGGTTAGTCCGGTGAGAAGGTTCCCGAGACTAGACTGGGAAGAAGAGTCCCAAGACCAGCTTGGGAGAGTGGAGAATGCCAGAGGTTAGCCCGGCGAGAGGTTCCCCGAGACCAAACCGAGAAGAAGAGTCCGAAACCAACTCGGGAGAGTGGAGCCCAAAGAGCAACTCAGTAAGAAAAAAACAGATTGGGGAAAAGCTTACCATGAGCTATAATAATGGTGCACTTGAAATCGTTCTCCCATAGACAACTTCAAGCACCTCCCCTCCAGGATAGGAAGTCTTGCAGACAGTTATTACCAGTAACGCATAATAATAATGGATTTAATGGGCGTGATAGTCGTTAATGGCCTTCCTGAGGGGAGAACGACTACTAAACAACCATGGACCATTAAATGTGGGAGTAAGAGTGGCAGTTACGGGGGAGGTGATGCGTGCAAAGGATAGATATCGAGCATATAAGGTACTTCGGCACCCAAGTGAAGTCTCTCGGTCACTGTGAAAAAGAAACTCTGATACTTTTCTTTCTCATTTTCTTCTTACTAAAGAGATTTCTGACTTGAGCGTCGGAGATGGCTCAATCGAAACTCCTTCCAGTGTATCCCCTTTACGCTAGTATTAATCTTGCATGCACAAGCATTCTCCCTCGTCGTCACTCTCGGCTACACTGTGGTGATTTATCATCTTCATCGTTCACTTCCAGAACACTCTATAAAATAAATTTATTCATCTAAATTATATATTTTTATTATTATGTGAGTTAACCATTTAGATGCTCAATAGATTCTTTTAGGAAGTGAATTAAAAAGACTTTAAAAAATAATGAAAGTGGTATATGTTTTATTGATTCGGACTGTTTTTTAAAAAACTTATTATGCAAAGCGATTTGTTTCCATTTGATGTTATTTAGGTTGCAGGCTACTTCAGTAAATGAATGATGCTCATTTCAATGCCTCTTGGGCTGGAACTGCACCATCAGCATTAATAGTTAATCATATATTTGTCGCTGGATCACTGTGATTGAACTAAGGCTGCGTTTGAGTTTGGTAGGGTGTAATTTATCCTGTAATGTAATCAAGATTATATTATAAGTTGGATTCTTTTATTTAGAATAACTTTAAAATTGTAATATAATATAATCTCGATTACAAAAGAGGTTGATAATTTATAATCTGGATTACAAAACAAAATCTCTATAATCTGGATTACATTACAGCTTGTAAAGTCGTCGGCCGGGCGGCGACGGTCGTCAGTCGTCGGCGGTTCGTCGGTTGCCGGCCGTCGCCAGTCGCTGGCCGCCACCGGCCGGCGACGGTCGTCGACCGGTCGGCGACGGTCGTCGACCGGTCGGCGGCGGTCGATGGTCACCGGCCGGCCAGCGGCGGTCGGCGATCGTCGGTCGTTAATCTTGATTACATTACAGGATGAATTACTCCTTATCAAACAAAGAAATCTAACTTGTAATGATTATCAAATATTACATACAATTCATTATCAAATATAATAATATAATCAAGATTATATTACATTACATTATAAATTTGATTATATTATAGACTTGATTATATTATTCCATATTAAAAGTAGCTTAATTCCTTGCGCCGTTATTATGATTGAACCAAGCCGTAGTCGAAATGTTTGAATCGACCCCAAGTTGTAGCAGGAAACATCCAATAGGAAAAGGGTACGGACACGAAGTGCTCCGGTTTGATTTTGGGGGTGGCTAGTCCAGTATTATCCTAATATAAATCTGTCTTTGATTGTTGCAGGGAGAGTCATTTGCATTTTTAAATTTATTTGATCATCTATTTGTGAAGTCGGGTTGAGTCAAAAGGTAAGATAACGATCCGTTCGATCCCATATAAATTTTTTATATGCCATTAAAATAAATTTATAAATACTCACGAATGATTTAGAAATCTAATATCTCCGAGTTCACGTTTTATATGGAAGAATTTTTTTACAAACTACGTTATAATCAGGAATCAAATTTTGAAAAATTAAATCACAAATATCTAAAATTATAATTAATAAGTATTTCATCGTACTGTAGCCCCGAAGGCTCCATGAGATTAAAAAAAGAACACTCATTGTGAGATGTAGATAACTGGATTACAAAATCATGAGAAGGAAACTTCCATAAGATCCCAGAAAAAGGCCCACAACTTCAATTGCTACCGTACACAGAAAAAACCCAAATAAGGCCACACCCATTCGCCTCTCGTGTACGCGGAAAGGCCCATTAGAAGCTTCCATTTTTCCCCTGATTTAAACGGAAATGCCCATTAGAAGCTTCCATACACCGCGTTTCATTTTCCCTTCATCGAGCTGCTCTTGTTCAACGCCGCCCTCATCACTGCATTTTCCCTTCGTCAAGCAGGCAACCGACCAAACGCGCAATGGATGATGCCCCTATAAATACCGCCATCCCACTTCCCTTTCCTCCTCACTTATCTCCTTCCGATCTTTCTCCCTCCTTAGCCAAACCTAATCACACTCATTCGACTCATGGGATATTTCAGGGAAGCCACCGGCATCCCCGGCCCAAGCGGATTCGGATCCGCCTCCACCGCCGAGCAGGTCACCGACGGCATCGACGCCTCCCGCCTCACCGTCATCATCACCGGTACACTACTTTCTCCACCTCTCCCACTTCTCGTCTTTGTTGCTCCAAGAATGCCCTAGATCCGGAGAAATCGCTGCCCAAATTGATTCCCAGCTTAGATCGATGTGTGATTCTTGATTTGATAGCTTAGTTATGAGTTGTTTCCTGCCAAAATTTGCAATCCAGGTGGAAGCAGCGGGATCGGTGCCGAGGCTGCGAGGGTGATGGCTCTCAGAGGAGCCCATGTAATCATCGGCGCCAGGAACATTGAAGCCGCCAATGGAGTGAAGCAGAGCATTCTGCAGAGCACTCCGTCTGCTAGAATTGAGATCATACAGATTGAACTCAGCTCGCTTAAATCAGTCAGAGCCTTCGCAGAGAAGTTTCTCGCCATGGATCTACCTCTAAATATTTTGATGTAATACATCACTGTTTCCCCATGCTAATTCCTCCATTCTCTGTCGCGACTGCGTCTTACGTTTCATCGTCAACTTGTTTCAGAAACAATGCCGGTGTCATGTACTGTCCATTTCAGCTTTCGGAGGACGGGATAGAGATGCAGTTTGCTACTAATCATGTTGGTATGTATCTTCACCTTCTCAAGATAGACTCATCCTCCAATTCTATGGAAGATTTTATTATTTTTTATTAACGATATTTGCATGTTCTTTTTTGACATGATTTTGTAATGTGATTGGGTTTTGATTGCAGGTCACTTTTTGCTGACAAAACTTCTTCTTGAGAAAATGAAAAACACAGCAGAGAGGACAGGAATTGAGGGACGTATTGTGAATCTGTCATCTGAAGCTCACATGACAACATATACAGGAGGAATACGGTTCGAAAAAATCAACGACAAGAACTCGTAAGTTATTCGAAACACTATACTTCTCTTAAACATTACCTCCGTTGCATTTCAAAATATTGTTGACCAGAAAAAAGACGACTTTTTCCCTTTATTTTTGCTATTTTACTGATTGAGATATCTATTCCCATCTTGCTTTTTAGATACAATGACAAATTGGCATATGGACAGTCCAAATTGGCCAACATATTGCACGCTAATGAGCTTGCCCGGCGCTTAAAGGTATCATCGACATTGACATGCCTTGCTTGATATTAACAAATTTATAACACACTCATGGTAAAACAACAGGAGGAAGGTGCAAATATCACAGCAAATTCACTTCATCCTGGTCTGATCAGGACAAACTTAGGAAGACACTCTACTGTTTTCGTTGGTATGATTATTCTCCTTAAACCTACAAATAAATAAATACATATTCTTAGAGAGACCTTTTTAAACCGTTAGATCGGGCAAAAATTGAGATAAAATTGGCTCCATTGTGGCGGCTAGAAAGGGACCCTGGCCCTTCATAAAATTTGTGTTGCAAATAAATGTCTTTTGATTCCTTTACTGAAGCTTTAAGTTGAAACTCACACCTGGAATTTGCTTTCGCTTGTAGCTGCTTTGCAAGCTGCAACTTGCGTGTTGTGGAAGACCATACCTCAGGTTTGTAATTCTAGCTAATAGTTATTCTCTATAGAACATACATACTCCATATACTGAACTCACTATAAATGCTTTCTTCATCTACGAAATCATTCAATAGTTCATATCTGTTCACCCCTGTCATTAGCTTAAAATTTCATGTTAGATTTTATGTATCCAAGGGTTGAGAATCAAGGTTCTACCTTTCGTAATTACAGGGAGCAGCAACTTCATGTTATGTCGCGCTGCATCCAAACACGAAGGGAGTGAGTGGTAAGTACTTTGCGGATTGCAACGTGTCGAAGACGACTGCTAATGGTAGAGACGAATTACTAGGAAGAAGACTTTGGGATTTCAGCGAAAAGCTAGTTAAATCAGCTTAGGAAAAATTGACAAGGATCCATCGTTCGTGTGTGTATATATATATATATATAGAGAGAGAGAGAGAGTCTTGTTCCCCTTTATTTGTGCTATTTATATGAGTTCTAGATTTGTGTTATACAATTTGTCTGATGGATCTTAATAGACTATTATCTGTTTATGTTCTTTTTGTATAGTGTCTTTTGTCATCTGTATTTGTAATCGTTGTTTGAGTGAAAAATATTTCACTATCCTTGGTCACAGACTACTTTGCATTGATACTTGAGTGGGTTAGAGATAAGGCATCGAGCAGGTGGATCAAGGACAAGCTTGATCGCTTTGATGCACACTCAATTCTCTAAATGCTCTCTCAAGCTATCACCATGACATGTCATAGCTTGCCAAGTGAGCCAATATACAACCAAGCAATGGCTCCCAAGCCGCCATATGGGTGTGGAATAGTGATTAAGTACTCGAAGGAGGATTGGGATTTAAATTTATTAAAATTTATTAAAAATGAAGAGTCTAAATGTCGATTTTTGAGGATTTACCGATATACAAATCCAAGGGAAGGTCGTTTATCTAATATGTATAAAAAAGGTTCCATTAAGTCATTAATGGTGCGTCTCCAATTTCCCTCAAGATAGTTTAAAAGCTTTCATGGTAAGTTCTTTGTAAACACATTTGTAGGCTGACAATGAGAAAGAACAAAAATAAAATTAATTAATTGTCCTTGATACTTCTTTTTAACAAAGTGATAATCCAACTGTTTGGTTTGCTCATGAAAGAATGAATTTGTTACAATTTAAATATTTGACCTTTTGTTACAAAATAAAATACTCAATCATGGAACTTTGATGAACATGCCCTTAGGATTAAGACTACCCATCTCTTTCTTTTTTTTTTTGGGAGTGCTTTTAGCCATTGCTCTATATTTAACTTTAGCTAGAGAGTAGAATTTAAAGTCAACAACGCCTTAGCAAGGAGTGTAACAAATCTAGTTATACATCTAGTTCTTGATTCCTAATTTGCATCACAATCAACATCTAAAACAAATTCATTACTCTTAAGGTGGAAGGTATCTTATCTGGGTATATCAAACCACACAATAGGCCATTTTCTAATAAGGTTTTCTTAGACGTTGTAGAAAGTTACTATGGAGATGAACAACATATAAGACATCCAATTTAGTTAAGATTAGATATAAGAATTTGCCATTGAGCCTCCTATAATCCACCCACAAAAGTGAAGTTTTAGCCTCTTTGTATCTAACTCTGTTTCATCTGTAATATCCTATTCATACTTACATTGGTTAAGATGTATCCCTTTTGCAAATCTTTGTACTTCCAAACCAACTGAAAAAATTATAATTTCATTGATCTTTCATTTTGAAACAATTGCATGCCTTCAAGTTATTCTGTGTAATAATAAGATCAGTAACATAGACTAGAACAATCATGCATATATTATTTGTTAGGTGTGAAGGGGAAATCATTTCATTTTCTTTGCTTGAATCCATAAGAAAGCAATGCTTTTGAGTTTTTCCAAACCATTATTTTGACACTTGTTTTAGTTCGTATAATAACTTTTGCAACTCGTAAACTAGATTCTTGTATCGATTGTAGAGGCTTCAAGGAATCTCCACAAACACATCTTCCTCTAGGTCACCATTAAAGAATGTGTTTCCCAACAAATGAAAATGTTTCATTGCTGTCTAGGCCTTTCACTTGGCTATAAGCTTCTGCAAAAATTCAAGCCCCATACCTTTCTACTGTCCCATTTATTTTGTATTTGATTTTGAACGCCCACTTTGAACCGATAGTCTTTTCCATTCTAATATATAGTTAAACAAAACTCCACATGCTTACCAAATTGTGTTTAGACTGTTTTAACAAACTGTTCAAATAAATATGGTGCCTCATTTTTGTTTCTCATCATTTAAATTCATGTATATTTAAAATAATCATCGACTAATAGTTACAAAACTATAAATAATTGCCATGAGTTCTAACACGATAAGAACCCATGTACCAATATTGATGAAATCAAAGAATTACAAGATTTATTATTCCTAATGGGAAAACAATTTAAAAAAAAAATGTTCTCTAGTCAATTTATTAATTAGAATCAAATTGCAATGAAGCTAAGTAAATATAAATAGATTTCAATATAATTGAGTCATTTTAATTTAATATACCCAATCAATTTTACTTGCGCAAATTTGCCATCTAAAAAAGGAGATTTTGATTGGCAACTTTGCTTCAAACTATCCCTTAAAAGTGGCATTAGGTACACCGAGACTCGCTTTTGCCGATAATGCTAGCAACCGAGTGCATAATCTCATGTTAGACCCATCTAATATAGCGGTATTTTTGCTCCATTTATCTCCTCCAATTTGTTTTTGTTACCTTCTTCATCCGGACTTTGGAGTAATTAATTAAAAGAACATAAGTAGATGAATATATTGCTTGTCATTATGTAACAAATTGTCATTATCTCACGGAATGAACTGATAACTAAAGCATGCGATGTTACCACCTTGAGATATATGATTAAAACTTGATAAAACTAGTGTATTCATTCTCCCCGCGTGCTAGCTACAATATCCTGATTAATAACTCCTATGATTTACTATTTCCGTGTTAATCCTAGCTAAGACGAATTGACGAGAACGCTTTGCCACCAGCATAACTAAGAGCATTACTTCCTGAGATTTCATTCTTTTATAAAAAATAATACTTACTAAAGAAATCAAATAGCTCAAAACAAGTGAACTAATTAAATGAAGGTTAGCTTTCACATTGTCGTGTGGGTCATTCAAAATTAGAGAATAAAATATACATTCAAACTGTATAAAGATGTAGACTCATCCAATGAATACCTATCGTGCCTGAGGAGAGAAATAATTTGTCGCAAATTTCTTCAATACCTTACGGATCGAAATCTCGAGAAATAATTTAATAGTAATTACGTGGAATTCAAAGGGATCATTCATCATCATTGACAAGAAAAGAGTTGCAGGCGAAACTCTGACGAGAAGAATCGAGTCGAGTCGTTCCCGAGAAGCTCCTGTTTGTTCGTATTCTTTCTAGAATCGTATATCGTCGTTCTGATCTTCATAAAAATAATGTTAAAACAAGCAACACGCGCCTCCAAAAAATATTTAGCAAATTTCAAGTCGACGCTTATAAATCCGCGCGCCGTCTCCGGCGCATGCAGTGCAGATCTCAGCGACTGAAGGGAAAAGTTGATCGGAGGCATGGGATACTTCAGGGAAGCCACCGGCATCCCCGGCCCGAACGGATTCGGATCCAAATCCACCGCCGAGAAGGCCACCCAAGGCATCGACGCCTCCGACCTCACCGTCATCGTCACCGGTATCGTACTCAACTGCCAATTCAATCTCAATTCTCCGCCTTTCTCAGGCGTGCTCCTTGTGATAACGAAATCCAGGCGGAAGTAGCGGCATCGGAGCAGAGACGGCGAGTGTGATGGCCCGCAGAGGCGCCCACGTCATCGTGGGCGCGAGGAACTTGGAAGCCGCCAGTGCCGTGAAGCAGAACATCCTGCACGACGTTCCGTCCGCCAGGGTGGACATCATCGACCTGGAGCTCAGCTCGCAGAAGTCCGTTCGGGCCTTCGCCGACAAGTTCCTCGCCATGAATCTTCCTCTCAACATTTTGATGTAGCTAGCCACATCCGTTTATTTTTGTTTGTATTCTCTCGCTGCACCTGCCTTTGGATAAAAATTTGATTTTTGCGTGTGTTAATTTCCAGAAACAATGCCGGCGTGATGAACTGCCCTTACCAGCTCTCAGAGGATGGAATAGAGATGCAATTCGCTACGAATCACATCGGTTTGTACGCGCTAGCTAGCTAGCTTCTCCTTCGCCTTCTCCGATTTTAATCATTTTCAAGTGTCTTGTTTTGGATTTCAGGTCACTTCCTGCTGACTAAACTACTTCTTGAGAAGATGAAAACCACGGCGGAGACGTCAGGAGTGGAGGGCCGTATCCTGAATCTTTCGTCCGCAGCTCACATGATGACATACAGAGAAGGAATCCGCTTCGACAAAATCAACGACAAGAAGTCGTAAGTCGACACTGGCATTTCGGCAAACACGTTCCGGGCGTGTGTTCATGACTCTTGTCTCCGCAGATACAACGACAAATTAGCGTACGGGCAGTCCAAATTGGCCAACATATTGCACGCCACCGAGGTCGCGAGGCGGTTGAAGGAAGAAGGAGCGAATGTGACCGCGAACGCTGTTCATCCCGGCCTGATTAAAACAAACTTGATGAGGCACTCCGTCGTGTTCGTCAGTACGTTACGTTCCTTGTTGGATTTTGCATTTTGCAGGCTTAGACTTGAAATTAATCTGCTGTTTGGGCTGCAGCTTTGCTGAGGGCTTTGACTTGCGTGCTGTGGAAGAGCATACCGCAGGGCGCGGCCACTACGTGCTATGTGGCGCTGCACCCGAGCGTGAAGGGAGTGAGCGGGAAGTATTTCGCCGACTGCAACGTCGAGAAGCCGACGGCCAAGGCCAGAGACGAAGCATTGGCGAGGGAGCTGTGGGAGTTCAGTGAAACACTAATCAAATAAGAAATGGGTGTATCCTGCGATCTGTCTACCTTTAGTTGTGTGCTAAATGCTCTTGGCTTTCTACTGCATGAATAAATACTTCGATCGCCTGAATATATATATATAAACTGCATGAATGGATAGATAGATGATCAGTAAATCTAGATGTTGCCTATGATAAAACTGGGATATTGAAGTGCTGCCATTTACTTTTATTTTGAGTACTTTCGAATTTATTCTAATGATGAATCGAAAATTGTTATGGAATCAAACCAGACATTCCTAAGGTTAATCAGCTCAGCTCGAAGGATTGAATCGTAAATTAGATTTGAGCATTCAATTCAAAATAGAATGGACCGAATTGAATTAATCGAGATTTAATACATTGAAATTTTTTAAGCTAACCGGACTTACTAATTTAAAAAAAAATTAAAATAAAATAAATCGGACTGATAAAATATTTATTAATTTAATTTTCAACCGAACTTTCAAATACTAAGACAAATACGGAAAGCTTAAATTGAGAGTTTGTGATTAACTTATATACAAAAAGAACATTTCTGAACAGGGATATCAGAAAAGGCAAATCAAATAAAACTCTAGGTCAAAATTTCAATTTTGATCGAAACAACCATCATCAACACAACAGATTATTTCTCTAAGAGAAAATATACAAATAAGAAAAAAAAGACTACCGGGAGGATTACTTGAGCGAAAGGAGACATAGATATATACTGGTTTATGCCTGGGGGGATGACCGCTGCGCTATCCATCTTGAGCTCAATCACGCGCGGGAACATGCATCAGAAGCATCGCTAATGTCATCAACTCCAAGTTGCGGAGGGGAGACAAGGACGATTCGACTTCGAGAGGTGAGAACGATATGGGAGGGCGGCCAGAGCGATAGAGAGGAGGGGTGTCGAGAGAGGAAATGAAAATAGTTGGAAGTTGCCATCACAGGAGTCACGATGCCTAATCGGCAGAGCCGGTCCTTATTGTCTAAAAGCCCTGGGCGAAATTATAAATTATGCCCTAATTTTAAAAATACGTAAGTAGATCTTTAAAACATCATTAATGTGATTTAAGAAAAAAAAAGAAACAGAAAATAAAAATGGTCCTAAACAGGGGCTTGCATTATTACAGATTGCATGAGTCTGAGAACTTAGGATATGGTATCAGCATAAAACAAACACTATTTAGAAGAATCTAATGGACTAATATATAGCAATAATTCTAAAACAAGTTATCTACTCGTGGTACTTATTTTTTCTTCTGAAAGATTCCTTGGTGAATAGAATGCCACTTTCAATTATCACCGAGTTTGTTTTGTTAAATAACCTCCCATTCAAAAATCTGGTGAGTTTCACATGTCCCTTTCCCAACAAAGTCATAAGTAGAGTTAGAATACCTTTTTGCATCCATGCTCAGCCATCCTTTCTAAGAGAGTGACTGTGCCAATAATGTTATTGTTATAATAAAGCAAGGGCTTTTGAACACTTTCTCCCACTGCCTTCAATCCGGCAAAGTGTATAACAGCATCAAATCCGAGAAGAAAATCAAAACTATAAATCAAAATTCAACATTATTCCAAGAAAACTACTAATTACTCCTTAAAGAAAAGGAATAACTAAGCACAGGCGCTCATACAAGGAGATTGTTAAATCCTTTATCCTTGAAAAAATAATTGAACTCCTCTCCTTGTGGACACTGAGACATAAAGAGGCCGTTTAACATTTTCTTTCTAAATTGATTATAAAAATGCTACAACATCCTTTAAGTAATCTCCGCATGCCATTAAAATTAATATAATTCATATTATGGAAAAAAAATTATAAGAAAAAGAAAAACTGCAGGTTTGTGGTGACTCTTCTAATCCTCTAGACTTAACATTTATTTAATATGAAGTCTAAAGTATTGGATGGTAATTCCATGCATGGTAAAAACCATATTTAATATGAAGTCTAAAGTATTGGACAGTAGTTCCAGCTCTTCCCTCCGTCTGCTTCAGATTTTTCAGAGTATGGAAGATATTTGAATTGAAATTAGACATAATTAACAGTTTTATAAAAACACGAGTTACGTAGAAGGTATCTGTAAGCAACATGTGGATTGCTTATGTATCAAGTGATCGGTCGTTAAAATCTCAAGTAGAAAACAGACTGAGACTAGGCCTCAATTCAAATCTCTAACCTCTTTTGGTTAGAGATTTCAATTCAGGCCTAGTCTCAGTCTCACAACCTCTTTGGTTTTTTCAAAGGTTTATCTGCGTGTAGGAAAATCAAAAGGAAACTAAATTTCATCTCCTTGTTTCAATAAAATCATGACATGTGCAAAATACGCTGGCATTTAATCATATGATGTTTTGATAGGTATGCACGCTGCTATATCACCCGGCATTTAATCATATCAGAATTTGCAACTGAAATTTTGTGCCCATTCTCAGCCAAGACCATTTTATTGAAGAAGAATCAAAGAAAAAAAATCCCAAAAGAAACCGAGAAAGAAATCTCTAACAAAACTCCAGATCTGTCGCCAAAAGAAACTGAGAAAAAAACATCTGATCACTCACCAGATCGACCGTTTCGTTCTTGATCGCGTCCAAGCTAATCTCCTTACCGTCTGTCCGAGAGAGACTGAGACTCTGAGAGAGCCAGGGAGGACTTGTCTTGCCGTCGCCAAGACTTGTAGTAGGCGCAGCGAGGAAGGGAAGGCGCGGCGAGGGACTTCGGCGAGGACGGGGCGAGGAGAATCAAAGGGCGAGAGGCAGCCCACGCTAGGGTTTCCAGAGAGTCGAGAGGTTCGAGCGTTGCCCTTGGAATTCTACGGAAAAAGAAAAAAAAAATTATTAGAGAAATAGAAATGCGTTGAGGGATTAGAGTCTAGCGAGAGATACATATAATATATAATATAATATATATATATAGAAAAATTGGGCCCTTAATAATTTTGGACCCTGGGTAGGTGCCCTGGTTGCCCTGGGCTAGGGCGACTCTGCTAATCGGATTGAGAAGATGTTTGGTAGATTTGTTTTTCATTTTTATTTTTTTAAAAAAATATGATTTTCTAAAAAACGTGTTTGATTTGTATTTTACAGTCTTATTTTTCAAAAAAGATATAGTATTTTTAAAAAAATTAGAGAATGAAATACAATTATTTTTCAGAAAATAAAAAAATATGATTTTTTTGAAAAATAAAAATAAAAAATGAAAAAACTAAACACCCCTTAAGAATTTTAAACTATTCGATTCGATTTATTAATAAAATATTTTAAAATCGAAATCCAACAAACCATCTAAAATAATCATTTAAAAAAATAAAATTTTAAAATAATAAAACTCAATTTTTAAATTCGATCAATTTAATCAAATTTTTCTCACCCCTCTGCCCAATGCATAACAAAGATAATTATTAGGAAGTGCATTAGAAATTTGCCAATCGAATAAATTATCTTCATAAAATTATCTTGATGAAATATAGTTCCAGTAACTCAAAGAAGAAGGTCGTTCATCTCCAACTAAGCTTAGACATTTAAAATATTTTTAAAAAATTAAAATTGATCCTAATCTTTAAAATGATTGAATTCTTTGTTTGATTACCATGTTTGGGGTCATTTGTGCAATTCCAAAAAATGAAAAATCTGCCACCTGAAGCTCTTCTCCTTCCCTCTCACACGCAGAGGAGTTAGTAAATTAAAAAATTGAAATTAGTTAAATTTTTTTTAAAAAATTAATATTTAACTTAATCTTTAAAACGGTTGAATGCTTTGTTTGATTACCATGTTTGGGATCATTTGTGTATGAAAAAATGAAAAATCTATCACTTGGAACTCTCCTCCCCTCCCCCACGCACACAAAGAGTAAATTAAAAAATTGAAATTAATCATCGCATGGAAGGGATAATTCTTTAGTCTTTGTTGAAATTTGGCTCTTACTTAATTTTATAAATTTATTATGTGATAATCAATTCGGCTATATCATGGGAGTATCATGTTTGAGATCATATTTATATACTTTGTGTTTATTTAAGAGAAAATAAGGAGAATGCTAAAGTCTACAAGCGAATAAAACTCCCTAAATAACAAAGTTAATTAAAGTCAAAAGTTTTATAAATTTTATTCGATTCCCAACTATGATATATTGTATGATATTTGGAATGAAAAATTTAAGATATTGACTATTGGACGAGGAGCAGCATGCTTCTACTAAGTCGGTCGCTTCCATAACTTAGCCGATTTTCAAAACTGAATATGTGGATTATTAAAAAAAACACACAAATTTCCTTTTTTTGCTGTCATTTCAATGAGTTTTGTGGTTGAGTTTGAAAAATATTATTTCAATGACTCGGTAATATGATTTAAGGTGGGCATGGATTGTTGGATAGTCAATGAGATTAGACGGAGTGAATGCTCGATTGTTTTGTTTACTTGTTAGATTTTATAATCATGATTAATATGCAATGGAAACATAAAAATAATTGAAAGAATCAAGATAAGCCATGCTAAGATATTTATGTGGTTTTGAACTCTCAATTTGTTTTCTATAATCTGATCATTGAGTCACCTTACGCTCCATTTTTTTCCTTCTTAAAAATCTTCGAGAGATGAAAAAAAGCTCTTATACTCTTCTTACAAGATTAAAAATTAAATGCAAAGAAAAGTAGAACAAATGAAAAAATTGGAGCACAAGTGAGATGAAACAAAGAGCAAGAGAATAAACATTTTGTCCCTTTATTCCTCTTTTGCCCATATTTACATTCAACTTTATTTTAGCTTTTAATTTGCTTTCTAGCTCTTGGTCATCAATCCATTCCTCTACATCAAACTCTATGCTACAACGTTAATATCAATCAACTAAAATGTGATATTAGTAAACTAATTAAAAATAGTATGTAGTTGATCCTGTCGCGAAACGAGATGACGATCCCTAAGACCAGAATGGCTTCTCCCGTGGCACGAGCGGCTAAGGAGGTGGCAACGACCTGGCGGCGCTCCGGCTTAGCTCTGCGAAACAGCGACCATCAGTAAACCCGCCGGGGGTTTCCCTGGTCAGGCACTCCGACGGTCAAGTCAGTATCCGCAGGAAGTATATGGGAGCTAAATTGAAATGCAGTATTAGATGAGAGAGCTCGCGTGCGCATACCTGCGGTAGGAGGAGTGCAGAATTTATATAGTCGGGGAGTGTTGGGTTCTCCCGACACAAAATAATAAAAACGCAGCGGAAACAAGAACCCACGAGCGATCCATGCGAAAGAAAACTCGTACAAAGCTATCTATCTAATAGATTCACCTACTGTTTATACCTTTGAAGCATGCCCTTCGATTATCCCGCTCGTCCAAGATGCGCACGGATCTCTTGAACGTTCAAGCGTCCGTGCCTCTACTAGTATCCACACGGACACAATCTCTCAACTTCGGGAGAGCTACCTTAGTTGTGCTAGCAACTTGAGGTAGCTCGCAGAACACCAAGAACCTTACAATAAGGTTTCGACCAAAAGGGAGGAGAGGAAGAAGAGAGGAAGGGAAAGGGAAAAGCTAAGGTAAGAAGAAGGAGACATCCAAAGTCACAAGGCCCTCTTTTATAATCATCCCATAAATATGAAGAGGTTTGTGTCTCTTTGGCTTCCTAATAAAAGAGCACATCTTTTTATGTGGCTCTTTATTATTTCCCATGCAAGAAAAGAATCTTTTTATCCAATGAAGAGAGATTTTTCTCTTTCCTTCATGCAACTCCGACCGGGCCTCTCGGGCTTCCGACTCGGTCTCTCGACCAAGTCTCCAGAGTGGCAAGCTCCCGACCCAGTCGGCCGAGTGTTGACCCAGTCCACCGAGTTCCGACTCGGTCCGCCGAGCTCCGACTCGGCCCGCCGAGCTCCGACTCGGCCCGCCGAGCTCCGACTCGGCCCGCCGAGATCCGACTCGGCCCGCCGAGCTCCGACTCGATCTCTCTCGAGTTCCCAACTCGAGTCCCCCGAACTGACCTCCCGAGTTCCCAACTTGGGCTCAGGTCTCCCGAGTTCCCAACTCGGCCTCAGATCTCCCGAGTTCCCAACTCGGGCTCAGATCTCCCGAGTTCCCAACTCGGGCTCAGATCTGCCGATCAACTTTCCCGAAGCATTGTGTCATTTGTATATGACCCAATAGGTTCTCGTGACGTTGGCAATGCGCCTAAACACTTTAGACACATAAACAATGACCGGCATCTAGCAATGCATCATTGCTACCCAAGTAACAAGAAAAGTCGAGATCCGACTAAACCTCCGTGACTATGATAGTGTATGACCTTGTCCTTCTATCCTCGATATCTAGATTGATCAATGAGGCATAGACCGTGTCATCCTCAATCAATCTTGTGTTTCTTGATCCTCGAGTAGATTCACTCAAACAAATGAGTTCAATATCTCATATTGACTCATCTGAGCATGGTCATGCATTTCAGTAGTCCTACTCAATCAAGGGGCCCACAGATATCACTCCCGTCATATGGGAGGGATAGATCTCATCTACATCACTCACATCCCTCCGCATAATTCATTACATACCTAGTGATCGCCTTTATAGTCCACCCTGTCATGGGTGACGTTTGACGATACCAAAGTACATAACTCCTTATGTAGGGAACCGTAGTGACTTTAGGTCTAAGGACTATTCATACTAATAGTCACATGAGAAAGTCTATGACACTCATATGACAATCTATGAAACTTTCTCATGGCGGGTCATTCAGTACACATTCTCCAATGTATACCCATGTGTCAACTTGATATCACATATCCATGACTTGTGAGCTCAAGTCATCAGTTGACCTACATGCTAGTCTCCATGCATCAATATTGTCCCTGAATAATTGATGCTTGACTAGGAATAATTTAGTGTAGTGTTCTCTACATTATCTCACTATCGATTCAACCAATCGATATAACGTAGATAAGAACCTACTACACAAGGACATTATTATACTTAGTCATTCGGCACAAATACAAAGTAAGTATAATAACCAAACATGCCTTTATTAATAATAGAATATGATACAAAAAGTCCCTAGTCAATCATCACATAATTGGCTCTAGGGCTCCTACTAACAGGGAGGACTGACAACCCTTGTCTGTGATTGACAAGACAAGGGTGTGATATCTGTCAGCCCGTACGAGAGTATTAAGGAGCTGCGCGACAGGGCGCGGGGTGCTCAGGCAGTACGATAGTACTTGATTGGCGGACTGACCGCAAGATGTGTCAAAGCCGAGTAAGGCGGGTGGTACCCCGACATCAGGGTCATACCCTGGTTATGATGATATAGGGAGCCTAGGGATGAAGTAGTTCGGGACTTGAGTGCCGACCGGCAATCCCGGGTGTCCAGGACCGGGTTGGGTATTGGCCAGGGAGCGTGGGCAGCCACGCGTCCGACTGGTAGTGTTGAGACGCAGAATATGCCTTGAGTCGGGGGTTTACCGGGACATGCCTAGCTGACTCTGTCAGGTATCCGATTTAGGTGGTGTGATGGGAGCGTGGGTCGCCACGCGTCCAGCTGGAGCGCACGACCTAGATCTAGGTCGGGAAACGGGTCGAGGTGACCGAATCAGGAGAGGCTGGGGACCGATCTAACCGACCCTGCCCGTTGCTGGTCGAATAATAATGTTCTGGGGTCTTCCAGGCTTGAGGACCCCCGGGTGACGTCTCTGCTGAACTATCTGATGAGCCTTCGTGGCGCCAGGTTGGCTGGCTGAATAGGTCGGCTTACCCGTAGGCAAGGTCGGGATCATAAGTGTCCCCCTTGAGTCTAGTCGAAGGAGGTGTTGAGTCCGACTGACTGGACTATCGTCTGTTGAAGCAAGCCTGGCGCTCCCGGATAGCCTAGTCCCTTCTTGAGGCCCTCAACTGACCTTTCGGCGCGCAGGTATCCGGGTCGGCCAGACGTGCCACATCATCTGTCTTTTCGCCTTCTGCTGCCCATGTGTGTTTGGTGCTTGAGCATACGAGACCTGAATGGGGGGGATGCACGTCCGCCCTCTTCTGGCGGGCGAGTGCCCGTAATATCAGGGTCACTGTGTATCAATTACTCGAGTCAGAATGTGGTTGAGCGCTCAGGATTCTGCGAGTATGTAATACTTCCTCAGTGTTCCCTACTTGGGCGAGCACAGTGGAAATCTTAGGACCGTGGTGGTTCCGTGAACCATCCTGGAGTTGGCTAGAGAGCGCCTGATCGAGCAGTTAGGTTATCGTTGTCATAAAGACATAGTTGCTTGTAGCTCGTATGCGAGCCCGAAGTGAGGCGTTTAGTTTAGACAACGCCCAGGGATCGAGGACCGAGCTGGGAGTCGATCCTGCTTCTGACCTGCCGGCAAGGCAAGAGTCAAAATGCTTGATCAGAGTCCTCTAAGGGAGAGTGGGTTGCCACGCGTCCGGCTGAGAGCCGATCCGAGGGCAAGGCTCGCACTGAGCGAGAATATAGCCTCCCGGTCGTGGGCCGCCACGCATCAGGCTGAGAGCCGATCCGAGGGTAAGGCTCACACGGAGCGAGAATATGGCCTCCCTGTCGGGGAACCTCTCAGGGAGCGTGGGCCGCCACGCGTCCGGCTGAGAGACGATCCGAGGGTAAGGCTCGCACTGAGCGAGAATATGGCCTATCGATCAGGGGACCTCTCAAGGAGCGAGGGTCACCACGCGTCAGGCTGAGAGCCGATCTAAGGGTAAGGCTCGCACGGAGCGAGAATATGGCCTCTCGGTCGGGGACCTCCCAGGGAGCTTGGACCGCCACGCGTCCGGCAGAGAGCCGATCCGAGGGTAAGGCTCGCTCGGAGCGAGAATATGGCCTCCCGGTCGGGGACCTCTCAGGGAGCGTGGACCGCCACGCGTCCGGCAGAGAGCCGATCCGAGGGTAAGGCTCGCACGGAGCGAGAATATGGCCTCCCAGTCGGGGGGCCTCTCAGGAAGCGTGGGCCGCCACGCGTCTGGCTGAGAGCCGATCCGAGGGTAAGACTCGCACGGCGCGAGAATATGGCCTCCCGGTCGGGGGACCTCTCAGGGAGCGTGGGCCGCCACGCGTCCGGTTGAGAGCCGATCCGAGGGTAAGGTTTGCACAAAGCGAGAATATGGCCTCCCGGTGGGGGACCTCTCAGGGAGCGTGGGCCTCCACGCGTCCGGATGAGAGCCGATCCGAGGGTAAGGTTCGCGCGGCGCGAGAATATGGCGTCCCGGTGGGGGGCTCTCAGGGAGTGTGAGCCGCCAGGCGTCCGATTGAGAGCGGATTCGAGGGTAAGGCTCGCACGGAGCGAGAATATGACCTCCCGGTCGGGGGACCTCTCAGGCAGCGTGGGCCGCCACGCGTCCGGCTGAGAGCCGATCCGAGGGTAAGGCTCGCACGGAGCGAGAATATGGCCTCCCGATCGGGGGACTTCTCAGGGAGCGTGGGCCGCCACGAGTCTGATTGAGAGCCGATTTGAGGGTAAGGCTCGCACAGAGTGAGAATATGACCTCCCAGTCGGGGGACCTCTCAGGGAGCGTGGGTCGCCACGCGTCCGACTGAGAGCCGATCCGAGGGTAAGGCTCGCACGGAGCGAGAATATGGCCTCCCGGTCGGGGGACCTCTCAAGGAGCGTGGGTCGCCACTCGTCCGGCTGAGAGCCGATCCGAGGGCAAGGCTCGCACGGAGCGAGAATATGGCCTCCCGATCGGGGGACCTCTCAAGGAGCGTGGGGCGCCACGCGTCCGGATGAGATCCGATCCGAGGCTTCCCGATCATGGACATCTCAGGGAGCGTGGGTTGCCATGCGTCCGCTGAGCGCCATGCCGAGGCTTCCCAGTCAGGGACATCTCAGGGAGCATGGGTCGCCACGCGCCCGCTAAGCGCCTAGCAGAGGCTTCCCAATCAGGGACATCTCAGGGAGTGTGGGTCTCCACGTGTCCGCTAAAAGGCGAGCCAAGGCTTCTCGGTCAGGGATATCTCAGGGAGCGTGGGTCGCCACGCGTCCGTTGAGAGCCGAGCCGAGGCTTCCCGGTCAGGGACATCTCAGGGAGCGTGGGCCGCGACGTGTCCGCTACGAGCCGAGGGTTCCCGGTGAGAGCCGAGGCTTCCTGGTGAGAGCTGAGGAATAGTGGGAGTGGGTCCCTATTTATAATTCGCGCGTAGCAAGCTGCTAGCCAGTCCTTGAGATGGTGTGGGCTTTTACTGGATGCATGGAGATTGCAAAATACATCTTCTTCACTGTACTGGAGGGTGAGAGCTTCCTCGGGTTGGCTTGCTTAAAACCATACACTTCTTTCTGCGCCGTGTTCTGGCGAATGGCCTACTCCTGTCCATTTCCTCAGGCATAGTGAAGAGCCTGAGATGCGGGTGAACTGGATCTTCCGGGATCAAGTTGCAAAGGGGCTACGCGTCTGAGCAACGGGTGGCTGGCCAACCGTGGCTTTCCCCTTATCACGCCGTGACGATGGCGTCTAGTGGGATGCGGATGCTTCGCCTGTCCCGGGCCTGACCACGTAGGCCCGACCACGGTGCGCGTGCGGGAGGAAGGGGGTCGAGCTTCCTGGAGGCGGAACGGCTTTTCCCTGACCTTCCGATGGAGTGGGCACACGGATGCTTGGGGCCACGTTGCGGGGTCACCTGCCCGTGACGGCCCCCGTAGGGTTCCTCTGGCTGGGGGCAGCTGAGGAGCGCTCGTACTCTTCAGGAGTAAAGGCCTCCCAAACGCGGTTAGGATCCTCCATCTTCACTTCCGATCAGGCTGCTGGTGTCCCTTCTTCTAGCGTCAAATTTGATCCTGTCGCGAAGCGAGGTGGCGATCCCCAGGGCCAGAATGGCTTCTCCCGTGGCACGAGCGGCTGAGGAGGTGGCAATGACCTGGCGGCGCTCCGGCTTAGCTCTGCGAAACAACGACCGTCAGTAAACCCGCCGGGGGTTTCCCCGGTCAGGCACTCCGACGGTCAAGTCAGTATCCGCAGGATGTATATGGGAGCTAAATTGAAATGTAGTATTAGATGAGAGAGCTCGCGCGCGCATACCTGCGGTAGAGGGAGTGCAGAGTTTATATAGCCGGGGAGGACTGACAGCCCTTGTCTGTGATTGACGAGACAAGAGTGTGATATCTGTCATACCATACGAGAGTATTAAGGAGTCGCGCGACAGGGCGCGGGGTGCTCAGGCTGTACGATAGTACTTGATTGGCTGACTGGCCTCAAGATGTGTCAGAGCCAAGTAAGGCGTGTGATACCCCTACATCAAGGTCATACCCTGGTTATGATGATATAGGGGGCCTAGGGACGAAGTAGTCCGGGCCTTGAGCGCCGACCGGCGAGCTCAGGTGTCCAGGACCGGGTCGGGTATTGGCCAGGGAGCGTGGGCAGCCACGCGTCCGACTGGGAGTGTTGAGACGCAGAATATGCCTTGAGTCGAGGGTTTACCGGGACATGCCTAACTGACTCTGTCAGGTATCTGATTCAGGTGGTGTGATGGGAGCGTGGGCCGCCACGCGTCCGACTGGAGCGTACGACCTAGATCTAGGTCGGGAAACGGGTCGAGGTGACCGGATCAGGAGAGGCTGGGGATCGGCCTGACCGACCCTGCCCGTTGCTGGTCAAATAATAATGTTCCGGAGTCTTCCGGGCTTGAGGACCCCCGGGTGATGTCTCTGTCGAACCATCTGATGGGCCTTCGTGGCGCCAGACTAACTGGCTGAATAGGCCGGCTTATCCGTAGGTAAGGCCGGTATCAGTAGTTATCCAACCTGGTTGCTAGAGTCAAATCAACTACTCTCTTTTAAGATTTCCATTAACCTATCAATCAATTTAATTAAACCATCAATCGATTGATTATGCATCAATCTGTCAATGATTATGCATCAATCTGTCAATTATACAGTCGATTAAACCTCCAGCAGAAACATTCTATGATGTTCTATTCATGCTTATCTACTAACTAGTTGACTCAAATTCCAATTAATTAAGACTGCACCTTCAATCGATTGAATGTCTAATTCAAACTATTTCTAGATTAAATATTTTCCTAAGTCTAGTCTCATCAGTAACTCATTATACATGTGCAGTCAACTCTTCTTTATAGAAGTTATCTACCTACCAATAGGTTCTAGGTCAAGGACTACATATACCAAAAAGTCTTGCTCCAAGTCATTCATGACTAAAGCCTTGCCTCTAGGTGTTTCTTGTCTTATCAAATATTTAATTTTTCTTATGGATGTTTGGTAGATTTATTTTTTATTTTCATTTTTTATAAAAAATATAATTTTCTAAAAAAACATATTTAATTTGTATTTTTTAGTTTTATTTTTTTAAAAAAAATATAGTATTTTTTAAAAAATTAGAAAATGAAAGAAAATTATTTTTCAAAAAAATGAAAAAAATATAATTTTTTGAAAAATAAAAATAAAAAATAGAGCAAATCAAACGCCCCCACTTATTAGAATTTCACTCTGTCATGTATTTGGTCTTCGATCTCTTTGAACTTCCACTTACTAAAGTTTTAATTTTTGACATACTTGACCTTCCACTTTGAAGTATTCAATCCTCAATTTAATGTGAACTTTCATTGGCATCTGCAATGTCAAAGTCAAGCAAACCTACACTTGCATACTTGATTTACCATATAAGTAACCACAATATAATCCTTACTTAAACCTTTGTTGAAAGTCAAAATTACATAGCATAATTACATTAACAAACTTTCATTTTTATATTGAAGTTAGGTCTTATAAAAGCAATTTTTATGTTTAGAAATGTACTTCTCAATTTCAATTTAACTTCTTTCACTCATTCCAAATTTGGATTAACTTCTTTCACCTAAGTGAGATACTTAGATTACTCGAGGGCAAAACACTTAGAGAAGGAGCTTCATGGACTTATTAATCACACGCGTTAGCCATAGCATTGGGGTTATTCAGGCTAGTAGTCCCCGTGATTTACCTCCTCCGTGTTAATCCTGGGACGAGTTGGCGGAGGCGTTGGAGGCGAGTGAATCGCCTTTTTACCACCTTGATGGACTTATTAATGCGCTCGGGACTATGGTGTAGCGGAAGGATGACTAACTGTCATCCCAGATATTCGCGATTTGATCCCCAGCTACGACGTATTTTGTAGAAATTTTTTCTCCAATTGGGCGTGAACCCTAGGACGCCCACCGGAAGCACTTTCGATTTACCCTGATAGCCAATGAAAAACTTTTGTAGAATCAGACTGATCGTCCGAGATTCGACGTTCTTAACCTCATTAATTGTTTTTTTAATGGACTTATTAAGTGTGGGAACCTCAATTGAGGAATAACCGAAGCCCTAAAAATATTAGAATGTTCTATTGTTTAGCTCATCAAGTACAATCACGTGGGAATGAAATATTGTATCGGTAAAGTTGCTTTAAATCCTTAATGGGGAGTCAAACTTTGCCTACACTCCCCACACAAGTTTTTATTTGTTTTTGTTCCCTAATGGAACTGAGTATAAAAGGGTAAAAATTGAGTATACATCAGTGAAAACTGAGTATAAAAGAGTGAAACTTGAGTATAAAAGAGTGAAAATTGAGTACAGGATTATTGATGTGGTAGATGCAAACTGTCATACTCAGTTTTCTAACTTTTATACTCAATTTTCTTCAAATAATACTCACCAAATATCACATCAGGGACTGCATGCAAAGAAATGTTTGGGTAGGGATTGAATGCAAAGTTGACTTGGTAAGTGGGGAGTTTAGGAAAATTTACCCATATTGTATTAGTGCAATTTAGATTTAGTAACTTATATTGATTCAATGATACTCTCAAGTTTATCTTTTTGAAATGGACAGTTGATTAGTACATGAGATATTATCATTATGAATATGGAGATTAATTCATGACTAATAGTCAAGTTTCTATCCTTTTCTATGTATTATTTGGGCTAATAGTCATTCATAATTTATCTCTCTTTGTGTAATCGGAAAATAGACTCCGAGAGATAGTACATGAGTTATTACCACCATGAGATATGAAGATCAATTCATGATTAATAGTTAGATTTCTGTCCTTCCCTATGTATTATTTGAGCTAATAGTCATTCATGATTTATCTCTCATCATTAATCAGAAAATAGACTCTGAGAGATATTTAATATAAACATTATCATCTTTTACCTCTCATTGGATTCAACTGTTATTTTAGTATATTTGGTTACGAGTTAGGTTTATTTGTGAAACTGATGAATACATCAAGTGGGTTAAAATTTAATAAAGTGCTCATAGAGTTCATGGCTCAATGAGATCATGTTACGATAGTATACTTCATGCAATCAAATTGTATGAATTATGCTTGATGGCTCAAAGTTTAACAAGGTGAAACTCAAAGGTAAACAACAAATGATAGCTTACAACATGAAAGAGATCATACATTTCTAATGAGGTGGGCTCTAAGACAAATAGCTTAAACATTTGCTAGTTTGATAATAGGTTATTAATGAAGAATAGAATGGAGCATCTAAGGTAATAAAAATTCCTAGTGTAAGTGAAAGCCAAGGATAACACATTTCTCTTAAAATATTTCTCAAGGTAGCAATTAATCAACAACCAATTTTCAACAGGTATTTCTCTTAAAACACTTCTCCTTTGCAACTCAATTCAAATAATAAAGCATCTTACAAAAAGAAAAATCAATTTCAGTTTTCTAATTGTCATCAGGATCAACCAGTGCTGAATACAAACAATAGTCGGGCCCCAGTATTTTTCTTTGAAACGTAGAAACTAATTATCACTCAGAAACCGAAGTTTCATCTGGATTTAAAATGAAAGACGCCCAACTCATAATAATCGGGTCCAGTATTTCTTGGCCCAAAGAGTAATGATTATCCCTGAAAGATATCAACTGAGAAGAGATCTTGCTAAGTGCTCACGAGCGGTCGCCAGGGCTTGAGATATAGTCTGTAAATGAAGAGTAAGCAAAGATCACGAGATGTCCAAATATGAAGCACTAGTTACGAGGTTTATCCTCACCTGCTCAGACAAGGAAGTGGATCCATCGAGGCTATTTGCTGTTACCTTTGAAGCGATAACACTCGGTTCAGTTTCCAGTATGATCCTACACCATAACAAAGATTAGTGATATCATAGTTTCATGGTATTATGTGTGACGCAGCTAAATAAATATCATTCAATGTGATTTGATCCTGTAGTTTAAACCACAATTAATATTGGCAAATATCATTATGGAGCCTTCATAACAATGCCTGTAATTGCACTCTTCTTTGCAGTTTGAGTCCCATGAAACTGTTCAGTACATTCTAAAAAAAAAAAATGATGAACCAGGCAGCAGACAAATTGAATCTGGGGTGACCGGCCCGGCCCCACGGAAGTTTCCCACCGGTCACCAGGGTAAATCAAAGGCATTTCCTTTCCAACTGTTCAGTACATTCTAGCAAGTATCGTTGACACCATTTTATGTACTCATAGTATGTTATTAATCAAAGGCATTTCCTTTCCAACTTCAGTTTGTTTATAGCATTGTTACCATAGTGATATTATATCATACTTATTGGCCAAGAAAATGGGAAAAAGTACACACACAAAAAAAAAGAGAAACGTAATATGGTTCAACCTACAGTAACTCCACAGGAAGAATGAAAGCCTGCATATAATATGATAATGACAGCAACAACAACAACAACCACCAATCTTTATCCCACTAGGTGGGATCGGCTATATGGATCATTCTATGTCATTGGGCTCTGTCCCCTATGATATCATCATCTATATTTAAATAAAATTTATCTTGTTTTATTACTGCTAACCAAGTCTTTTTTGCCTTCCTCTCTCTCGTTTAATGATATAATATGACAGCAAAATTATAAATAATCATAGACAATTAGATGCCCAATTATTGTCAAAAAGAAAAAAAAAACTTCTCAATGCTCCCTAAACTCCTCTCTCCCATCAACATAAAACCTTATCTTAGATGTTCTCCAAACACAAAAAAGTTTTATTGGAGAAGAAAATTATCCTCTACAAGCTCTCATTTTCTGTGGTTTGTACACACACCTTGAGATATCCACACAACATCGAAATTCTTGCTAAGATGAAAAACTCAGTCCCTCTTGTAAATCAAAGAGTAATGCTGTATGAACAAATCCTAATAATGTAAAGTTCTTCATAGCGAAAAACATTTTTCCTTTTCAATTTAGCTTCTTTATAACACCGACTAGAAAGTCGAACAATACAGTAGTGCTAAACAAATAAAAAAATTCAGCATTGCATGTTATGTAATTTTGAAATTTAAATAACAAGTTTGGTGTTAAAAATGTGGCCACTGGTGGGCCAAAACAATAGCTCTGAGTTGAATCTTTATATATACCTTGATGAGTGGAAGCTAAGAAACAACCCAACCAAAAAGTGTTGACTAGTCTATATATGAATTAGGCTGGGCTATGTAGAATCACTTCAAATTCAATACAAAGTTCACACAATCCAACAAATCTCTTCACTATAGAGAAGAAATTTACTTATTCCATGTAGATGAAGCTTTGGGCACCAAATTTGTGCACACTACATATAGACTACCTTATTTTTGAGTGAGGTGGTCTACAAGCTCTTCCTCTAGAAGAACAGACAATCTCATTCTATCGTTGAATAAATTAAATGAACCTTGATTTCACATTATTAATGGGGCAAATAATGCTTTAAGGAAAGTGAGTATACACTTTAGGATTATTGATTGACGAGTTGATAAGCCACCAGTTCAAACCACCAGTGACCAGATTTTAAGCATCCAGGAGTGGAATATATAGAAAAATGGCAGATACATGAAAAAGTCATGTGCTTCAAGTCAAGTTAGACAAAGAGAGCAAAGGAAAGAAATGTTACCCTCCATCAACAATTTCATCAAGGCAAAGAAGGATCAGATCCAAGTTTTCAAGTGCAGACATTTTATCGACGTTGTTCCTGTTAGCACACAAAGATATTACACTAAATAAGCATAAAGAAGTGGAAGGCCACGTGGCTTTATAGTTCTTATTCCTTTGATGACCGATTTGCAAAAGGAAAACCTGAGAAGAAGGCCAACTGCATCAAAGAATCCCTGGAGTACTGTTGCTATAATGAGTTCATTCTCATCATCTCCTCCCGTAACAAAAAAGTGAAGATCCTGAATCACTTTATAGATGACAATGTATCCATCAAGAATTGTTATCTCAGCTGTCAACCAAAATAAATTGCATTAGTAATAATAGAAGCACTAATACATGATCAAATAAGAGAAAATTCATCTTACAGACAGATCTAACTTTCTGCATTTGATGATGCCAAAGAAAACAGCCTACCAAAAATTGTTTCCTCCAAGTAAGGGAAAATGACCAAATTTGTATACATATGTGTACTCTTTCAGTATCATTGCAATATGATGTCAATTAAGTTTTGTTGCAAATGTGATTTTCTCATCGAATTGAGGTAACGGAGGCGCCTAGTTGGCATTTAAATTGAAATTTGATTTTGGTTATCTTTATATTTGTTTCATGTTTTTCCATTTATCTCTTCTATTTCCTCCTTCCTTCCTCTCACTCTCCCCATCTCCTTACTTACATTGTTGCTATGATGCTTCAACAAGAAGAGTGACAAAGAGGGAAATGGACAATGGAGAGGAGGAAGAAGAAGAGGAAATGGAGAAGAATTGAGAGAATAAAGGGAGCAAGGAAGTCGCAGGAGAAGAAGGAAGAAGAGAGAGAATCCATTTAGACTAGTTACTTCATTCTCTATTTACATTAGCAGGATCCTATGGAAAATAGTTAGGTTTTATATAGATGAAACAATACATTGATTATTCGAAAAGTGTTGTGTATATATAATATTCCACTTTTCAATTGTTAGGTTTTTTATCTACATGAGATTAGTATCCCTTTCGCTTTATCAATTTTGCCCAAGTTTCTATGTAATTCAACAATTCAATTTTGGTTGTGCCAAGCCTAACATTGAAATCTTGATCCTACTATTATCTATTACATTTGTCATTTTCAGAATAGGAAAAATTCTTGCTAAGGTTGAAGTTTGAAAAGTATCAATTCCACTCAATCTTAATCATGGCTTTACCATAGCTTTATCCTACCAGAATTGAGCTTACTATTGAAGTTGCAAAATAAGATTTGTGTAGATGATTCCCAAATAGTTGGGGCAAACATGACTTGATAATAATGATGATTGTAGTCCATGATAAACATGGTACTTCCACTTATTGAACCTTAACTAAACCATGAGTTGAATGCTTTGTCTTAAAACAAACATCAGAAGAATCATCATCCCTATTTCCAGGGTTTGGGAAAACACCATAGTGGAAGGATTTGACACCAACCCCATGTTCAGTGGCAGACTTGATTTTTGTAACTGAAATTACAGCATCCTTCAAGATAAGGCCTCCCTGGGCCCAAATATTATATAAACCCAACAAGAAGGAACCAATATCCACCCCTTTCTCTAAATTAGTGCAATAATAAGTATAATATGATCAATGTTATATGGTAAGTTATCGATGGAAAACAATAAACCCTCATAAGAGGCATGAGTTCTTAAACCTTTTACGTTGGTCATCAGAGTTTAAAATCGCATGCAAGTAACAGCAATATCGCATGCAAATAAAAGCAATGAAGTCCATGAAATTTGTAAAAGAAAAAGATTAAGAAAAAGATTCACTATATTCTTTAGTTAATTAATCAAATGTTTTGTGAGATGAACAAGAGTAGAATCCAGATGAAATAAAACACATTCTTAATTTCAGGCTTATTGAAGTATGTTTGATTCTAGAGGAAATTGGGATCCAATGAATTTACAAGTAAAAACAACCTGAGAAAGTAGAACAAAATGATGCACATGTTACCTTCAGTCCGGGAATTTGTTTTCAGTGTCTTCGTGAATACAGATTTCTCAAAAGCTAATTTAGCAGCCAGCGTAGGCCATTCATCTGTATAATACTTGACAGCTACTCGTTTTCCCTCAGAATCAAGAAGAAGGATATTTTTGATGGATGGACAAGATTCCTATTGATGAAACCAACAGACTGTTAGGACTCGTATTAATCTAAAGAGAATGAATACAAAAGTGAACTCAAGAATTTGAATTGCATTGGGAATACAGCTCAAGAAAAACATCATAAAAAATCAAAGACTTCGTGGTTGACCTATTGAAGTTCTACATGTTTCTTTATTAACCATCATGTTACAATGTCACATAAAGCAGGGTTATTCCTGCATCTGTGTAATAAAATCAAGAAATTTGATAATTTTGATCAGATTTTTGTTCCAACCATTTTTATTGACTATCTATGAGAATTCCTTTTAAGTATTTATGTTCATTTCTCTAGGAAAAGGGCTGTATCACAAAAATTATCCATCATATCATCAGTTTCAAATTTCAAATTCCAATCAGTTTAGACAGTGGTTTCAAGGGAAGAAAGCAAGAAAAAATGTAGGCGTAGTGAACAATGAGGAAGAGAATTGTTTCTCTGTTTCCTAGGGACAAAATGGAAGAAGAGAAAAAGGAGGAAGAGAAATATTTCTCTTCCCTTTTCTCAAACCATTTCTGCACAAGTTGGTTGGAAAGAGAAAGAAGCCTTTTGCAACCAGCTATTTTATTTCAAAATGAATTTTAGTTTTTCTATTTATCTAATTATCATCAATCTGGCAATATTCCATCCTAACTCTTAATTTCTAAATAAAAACTAAACCTAAAACTCAGCTAGATGCAAAGCATCTGGAACATTTTTACCATTAAAAAAAACAGATTGAGCAAGTGTAGCCTGGTTTACAGCAGAATTAGCTCTTGAATCAGCATTCATATAAGTACAAATAATTATATATATAGATAGTGACAAAAATTCTCTAGTACCAGACGGGTTATTTAGCAAACCATTGTATTACAATCCTTTCCAAGGACTGGAAAAGGAGTGATGGATTCA
Source organism: Boesenbergia rotunda (assembly GCA_024364735.1). Lineage (NCBI taxonomy): Eukaryota > Viridiplantae > Streptophyta > Magnoliopsida > Zingiberales > Zingiberaceae > Boesenbergia > Boesenbergia rotunda. Next base: position 970,576 of record JAGFNQ010004602.1, read on the forward strand.
GCGTTCCAATATAACTTACAAAGGAATTAATTGTAGGCAAACCAAATCTTAGCAATGCAACCCTGATCTCGCCTACCCAAAATTTTACACAGAAACCATCTCGAGAGTCAAATTCCAGTACAGCTCATCGTGAACTAAGAACTTGCGTAAAAACAACAACAACAAACGATATTATCCAAAGGAAAAGGGAAAATCCTACAAAGGATAAAAATCTTGAACAAATAATTCAATATTCAGGATCACCACCCTAAATCAAATAACCCTACGTGTGGGGTTTTTTTCACTATAAGTTCCTTTTGTAAATTCTCGTCCTATTCTGCTTCAGCATCTATTCCATTTCTACTTGACGAAAGGCACAGCATGGCCGCTAAGATGCAACCATATCACCGCCAGACAGATCTAGGTTTCCAGATCTCGCGATACATTGACGATGAGATCATACGAATGCACCAATACAGTAGATCTGAGATCAAGGAATGCGATTTCGATCAGAGCTGGAGAGAAGGACAAAGATGCGTACCATTTCGAGCTCTCTTGAAGAGGGAAGACTGAAGACGAGAGCAGCTGCTGGATCCAGGCACTCTCCCAGAACAACTAACGCTGATGCTGAGAAAGAGATTGGATACCTAAATTTCAGGGAAATAAGGAAACCGGATCCGGGTCGAGGTCCGATCCATATTCTAAATTTCCGATCCGACTCAACTATATGGGAAAATGCAGCTGTTTCTCGGGACATTGAATAGTAGTGAATTATTGGATGTGATTTGTTATAAAAATCTATTTTGGAATTATCTAATAAGAATTCAATTCTCTGTAGGGCATGTTAAACATATGTCGTATTCATAATATTGGTCCATCATGCTAGAGTTCATGTGTTTTTGGATTTATTTGATGATATATAAATAAAATTGAATTGTTGACTTTCAAAATTAATCAAAAGTTGGATAGCTGAGTTTGACAAAAAAAAAATGACTCTATTGACCTATTTGTAGTTAGTATACTTGTTGATCGACTAGTTAGTGTATATATATATATATCTTGTCCTTAATGAATTGAGGGGGTGATTGATATATAATCGGCAATGAAAATGGTAATAAATTTTGATTGAGAGATTTATGAGTTTAATGATAACTTAGTGGGGGTTGAATTATAAAATCAGAAGTATTATATTCATATTTTGATTCCGATTTTCATATATATTAAGTATCATAAATGAGAATGATATAAATTTCATTTCCATTTCCGTCTTCTAGTCTTCTAAACTTGTTTATCAAGCGCCCCCCTCCCCCCACGCGAGTTAAACAAGTTCTTTTCTTAGTAAATGAATGTGTGTAGTTGACCAATATTTAAATTATGTGTCTATATGATAGCTGCATTCCCTTAGGGAGTGTTTGGGAGAGCTTTTACTTCTTGAAAAGTGATTCTTGTAGTGATTATCTTGAAGTTAGTAAGAAGCTAAAGTATACAGTGTTTGAAAATAGAAGTCAAAAGCTGATACAAGGTAAAGTTTGAGTGTTTGGTGAATAATCACTTTTAAGCTTAATTTTTAATTAAATGACAATAATATCCTTAAAATATCAAAATTAATTTTTTTCAATTATTTAAATATAATTTTGATACATGATCTATAATATTTTATATATTTAATATTATATTTTAAATATTATATCAAAATTATTTTTTTAATAATATATATATTTTAAAAAAATATAAAGTTAATAAAAATAAAAAAATAATAAAATAATAAAATTTATATAAATTTATACAAATATGTATAAAATTTTTTGAAAATATAAATTATATAAAAATATAAGATTTTATTTAAAAATAGGATGGTAATTATGTAAAGTAATAAATTTATTAAGGGTATAAATGTCAACTTTTAATTCTACACCATAAGCAAAAAAGCAGAAGCAGAAAAAAGTATCAAATTGTTGCTTCTAGCTTTTGAGTAAAAGTTGCAGAAGTTAAAGCAGAATCTGACATTCCCAAACACTCAAAAGCACTTTTGCATGGCTAAAAGCTAAAAAGCAGCTAGCAGAAGCTCTCCCAAACACTCCCTTAGTATGCTTAGCCAAGTGTACTATGGAAAATTTTGTAAAACAATAGCAAATATTTAACATTGAATATATGACAATGATCAATAGTCCATGACATGACACGAACTTTATATTGAATAGCAAAGATAGGATTGTAATAATTGAATTACCAATACATAGTTTAGGAAATATAATATTTTATGAATACATTGTTCAAAAAGTTAATTAATTCACGGGCTCTAAAAAATCAAGGATGAAATTGGTTCTTGAGGTTGGGTGCAATGATAAAAAAATAAGATGAATTTTTTATATAATGATGGTTTAAATTTTTCTTAAAATATATTATATGTTGATCCGGTCGGGTAAGTTTTTGGAGCTGATTAGGGGCCCGGTCGGATTGGGTCTGGGTCAGACAAAGTGGGTCGGGTTCAGTATCGGATTAGTGCGCTAGATACTGATCCGGCTAAGAGGATCAAGATTCGAAGCAACTTGATGCGGGGCCCAATCAGTGGCACCCGAGCAGACATACCCGCCCGAGAACTTTAGCGGTCGGGGATCACCGGTCGGGGAAGTTTAGTCGGGATAAAGCATAAGCATTTTGTCATATCTCTTCACGAGTGTTCGGTAAGTAATAGACCTCCCAGGTGGGGTCTCTCGGCAGGGTGGCCGACCCCGACTGGCCGACCCCGAGTGGACGACCTCGAGTGACAGGGTGGTCGACCCCGACTGGCAGGGTGGCCGACCCCGAATGGCCGACCCAGAGTGACAGGGTGGCCGACCCCGAGTGGCCGACCCCGAGTGACAGGGTGCCGACCCGACTGGCAGGGGTGGCCGACCCCGACTGGCAGGG
>JAGFNQ010004602.1:973489-1009232 GCA_024364735.1 Boesenbergia rotunda
ACCCTGACCGAGCGTGGAACGCCACGCCCGACCGGGCCCGACCGAACGTGGAACGCCACGCCCGATCGGCGCCGAGTCCGGTGGGTGCGTGGGAGCATGCCCACTTATAACTTGCATGAGCAAGAGTCTGGACACCGTCTGGCTTACCCTGACCGAGCGTGGAACGCCACGCCCGACCGGGCCCGACCGAACGTGGAACGCCACGCCGATCGGCGCCGAGTCCGGTGGGTGCGTGGGAGCATGCCCACTTATAACTTGCATGAGCAAGAGTCTGGACACCGTCTGGCTTACCCTGACCGAGCGTGGAACGCCACGCCCGACCGGGCCCGACCGAACGTGGAACGCCACGCCCGATCGCGCCGAGTCCGGTGGGTGCGTGGGAGCATGCCCACTTATAACTTGCATGAGCAAGAGTCTGGACACCGTCTGGCTTACCCTGACCGAGCGTGGAACGCCACGCCCGACCGGGCCCGACCGAACGTGGAACGCCACGCCCGATCGGCGCCGAGTCCGGTGGGTGCGTGGGAGCATGCCCACTTATAACCTGCTGAGCTGCCTTTTAGCTGCCTTGAGTTTCACTATCATATTCGCGTGATACAATTACAAGAGTCACTCAACTCAACTTTCCTCACAATACAATTTTAAGTGTGTTGCACTCCAAGGTCTTCCCAGCTTCTTTCCTTGGGTATCTTGCAAATAATAGGCTCCCGACCCTAATTTCTCGATTACCAGGAAGAGTTCTCCCCATGGGGGCTTCAGCTTACTCACCTCCCCGACTGGTTTGACTCTCTTCCATACACGATCGCCGACTTGGAAACTCTGAGGTATGACCTCTGGATTGTATCTTCGCTGCATCCTCTGCCGGTAAGCAGTCATTCAGACCGACGCCCGATCCTGAATCTCCTCAATCAGATCCAGCTCTAGACGCCTCATTGCCTGTCACAACAGCAGATTTGCCTTCTTCCTCTTCGATCAGCGAGGAACTCCGGCAACTCACGATCGCCGAGCCCACGAAGGAGCAGGCTCCTTCACTGGCGGTGTCTCCAGTCATCAGGCAAGGGCTTGAGGGGTCCCGGTCGGTCAGACTTCGGCAGTGTCGGAAGGAAGTGCTTCGTTAGAGCTAATCATTTCCTAGTCGAGGTTGTCGACAATACTCTTTTCCACTATGATGTGAGCATATCGCCGGAATCAGTATCCGGCTGATACTTCTCCCTTCGAGTCAGAGGAGTTCAGGTTTCGTTACCTCAAGAAGTCATTCAAGCCCTTGATATTGTTCTCAGGGAGTCTCCTTATGTCAGGTATATTTCAGTAGGACGTTCTTTTGAAGTCGGCAAACTCTCGCACAGACCTCTCCGGGAGTCTGTCGAACCAGCACTGAGCGGGACCTACCAGGGCGGTCAGGACGCTCGACACTTAATACTATCCATGTATTGATGCAGCAAGGCTTCATTCTCAGACTTCATCAGGTCTTCCTCTAGATCTGTAGCTCCTTCACATTTTGGAATGGACAAGAGCCGGAAATGCTTGGGGACTGGCTCTTGCAGAACTTGTCTGGAGAAAGGGAACCCGGAATGGTCAGCCAGGACTTGGCTAATAGGGGTCTTCCCTTTGTTGATTCTTGCTTGGCTGGAAGAGACTTCCACTAGGTCGGACTGTCCCGCACCCTCAGACGGGTCGAACAGTGTTTGGTGAAAATGAGGGCTATCACCCTGGCGCGCTCCTCCCTCAGTGCCCCCTCGGGTAGCAGGCTCGGACGGGCCTTCCCGAGTGAGTTGGGCAGCTGCCTGTTGCGCGGCCGCCAGCTTCTTAGCTCTGGCTTCGACTAGCAGATCCAAGTCTTCTTGTGAAAGCATCACGGCCATCCGGTTAGAGTCGCTCATCTTCAGCTTCCGATCAGGCGAGATTCCCACAGACGGCGCCAAATTTGATCCTGTCGACAAGCGAAGACCGGTTCTCAATCGGATGACTCGGTCTGCCAAGACGACCCGGTCTGCTGTAACTGGAGGTCGGACCCGGGCCCAAATAAGGCTGAGGCTCAAGTCACTCGGCTCGGACCAAATGGAGCTCACAAAGTAGTGGTGTGGTTGCAAAATGGCAGCGATCCCCTCTTTGGAGCCCCAAGGGGGGTTTATATAGGGGAGGGGAAGCTCTCTGCCTTGTCAGAGCTGTCATGTCTCATTAAGAAATGGTCAGTTGGCAGACTGAACTAATGGCAGCCTTAGTTGCTATGTGAGACTGTCACAGCCGCCTGACAGTCTGTCTAGGTTGTCCCCTCTGACCCCATTAATGTTGGCGGCTCTTGTCAGGTCATGAGTATGTCAAGGATCCTCTTCTGACAATGGGGAGATTCGGATGACCTTTACTACTGCTACGACCCTTCACTTACTCTAGGGTCGACCACCCTGGGTCTGCCACCCTGGGTTGGCCACCCTGTCACTCTGGGTCGGCCACTCGGGGTCGGCCACTCTGTCAGTCGAGGTCGGCCACCCTGTCACTCTGGGTCGGCCACTCGGGTCGACCACCTACCAGTCGGGGTCGGCCACCCTGTCACTCTGGGTCGGCCACTCGGGGTCGGCCACCCTGTCACTCTGGGTCGGCCATTCGGGTCGGCCACCCTGCCAGTCGGGGTCGGCCACCCTGTCAGTCGGGGTCGGCCACTCGGGGTCGGCCACCCTGTCACTCTGGGTCGGCCATTCGGGGTCGGCCACCCTGCCAGTCGGGGCCGGCCACCCTGTCACTCGGGGTCGGCCACTCGGGTCGGCCACCCTATCACTCGGGGTCGGCCAATCAAGATTCGAAGCAACTTGATGCAGGGCCCAATCAGTGGCACCGAGCAGACATACCCCCGAGAACTTTAGCGGTCGGAGATCACCGGTCGGGAAGTTTAGTCGGATAAAGCAGAAGCGTTTTGCCATATCTCTTCACGAGTGTTCGGTAAGTAAAGACCTCCCGGCGGGGTCTCTCGCAGGGTGGCGACCCCGACTGGCCGACCCCGATGGCCGACCAGAGTGACAGGGTGGCCGACCCGATGGCGACCCGAGTGACAGGGTGGCCGACCCGACTGGCGACTGGCCGACTGGCCGACCAGAGTGACAGGGTGGGACCCGAGTGGCCGACCCAGAGTGACAGGGTGGGACCGACTGGCCGACCCAGAGTGACAGGGTGGCCGACCCCGACTGGCAGGTGGCCGACCCGAGTGGACCGATCCAGAATGACAGGATGGCCGACCCCGACTGGCAGGGTGGCCGACCCAGGTGACAGGGTGGTCGACCCCGAGTGACAGGGGTGACCGACCCCGACTGGCAGGGTGGCCGACCCCGAGTGGCCGATCCAGAGTGCAGGGTGGCGACCCCGACTGGCAGGGTGGCCGACCCCGACTGGCCGACCCCGGAGTGGCGATCCAGAGTGACAGGGTGGCCGACCCGACTGGCCGACCCCGAGTGGCCGATCCAGAGTGACAGGGTGGCCGACCCCGACTGGCAGGGTGGCCGACCCCGACTGGCCGACCCCGAGTGGCCGATCCAGAGTGACAGGGTGGCCGACCCCGAGTGGCCGACCCAGAGTGACAGAGTGGCCAACCAGGGTGGCAGACCCAGGGTGTCGACCCTAGAGTAAGTGAAGGGTCGTAGCAGTAGTAAAGGTCATCCGAATCTCCCCATTGTCAGAAGAGGATCTTGACATACTCATGACTGACAAGAGCGCCAACATTAATGGGGTCAGAGGGGACAATCCAGACAGACTGTCAGGCGGCTGTGACAGTCTCACATAGCAACTAAGGCTGCCATTAGTTCAGTCTGCCAACTGACCATTTCTTAATGAGACATGACAGCTCTGACAAGGCAGAGAGCTTCCCCTCCCCTATATAAACCCCCCTTGGGGCTCCAAAGAAGGGATCGCTGCCATTTTGTAACCACACCACTACTTCGTGAGCCCCATTTTGGTCCGAGCCGAGTGACTTGAGCCTCAGCCTTATTTGGGCCCGGGTCCGACCTCCTAGTTACAGCAGACCGGGTCGTCTTGGGCAGACCGAGTCATCCGATTGAGGACCGGTCTTCGCTTGTCGACAGGATCAAATTTGGCGCCGTCTGTGGGAATCTCGCCTGATCGGAAGCTGAAGATGAGCGACTCTAACCGGATGGCCGTGATGCTTTCACAAGAAGACTTGGATCTGCTAGTCGAAGCCAGAGCTAAGAAGCTAGCGGCCGCGCAACAGGCAGCTGCCCAACTCACTCGGGAAGGCCCGTCCGAGCCTGCTGCCCGAGGGGGCACTGAGGGAGGAGCGCGCCAGGGTGATAGCCCTCATTTTCACCAAACACTGTTCGACCCGTCTGAGGGTGCGGGACAGTCCGACCTAGTGGAAGTCTCTTCCAGCCAAGCAAGCATCAACAAAGGGAAGACCCCTATTAGCCAAATCCTGGCTGACCATTCCGGGTTCCCTTTCTCCAGACAAGTTCTGCAAGAGCCAGTCCCCAAGCATTTCCGGCTCTTGTCCATTCCAAAATGTGAAGGAGCTACAGATCTAGAGGAAGACCTGATGAAGTCTGAGAATGAAGCCTTGCTGCATCAATACATGGATAGTATTAAGTGTCGAGCGTGCCTGACCGCCCTGGTAGGTCCCGCTCAGTGCTGGTTCGACAGACTCCTGGAGAGGTCTGTGCGAGAGTTTGCCGACTTTAAAAGAACGTCCTACTGAAATATACCTGACAAAAGGAGACTCCCTGAGAACAATATCAAGGGCTTGAATGACTTCTTGAGGTAACGAAACCTGAACTCCTCTGGCTCGAAGGGAGAAGTATCAGCCGGATACTGATTCCGGCGATATGCTCACATCATAGTGGAAAAGAGTATTGTCGACAACCTCGACTAGGAAATGATTAGCTCTAATGAAGCACTTCCTTTCGACATTGCCGAAGTCTGATCGACCGGGACCCCTCAAGCCCTTGCCTGATGACTGGAGACACCGCCAGTGAAGGAGCCTGCTCCTTCGTGGGCTCGGCGATCATGAGTTGCCGGAGTTCCTCGCTGATCGAAGAGGAAGAAGGCAAATCTGCTGTTGTGACAGGCAATGAGGCGTCTAGAGCTGGATCTGATTGAGGAGATTCAGGATCGGGCGTCGGTCTGAATGACTGCTTACCGGCAGAGGATGCAGCGAAGATACAATCCAGAGGTCATACCTCAGAGTTTCCAAGTCGGCGATCGTGTATGGAAGAGAGTCAAACCAGTCGGGGAGGTGAGTAAGCTGAAGCCCCCATGGGGAGAACTCTTCCTGGTAATCGAGAAATTAGGGTCGGGAGCCTATTATTTGCAAGATACCCAAGGAAAGAAGCTGGGAAGACCTTGGAGTGCAACACACTTAAAATTGTATTGTGAGGAAAGTTGAGTTGAGTGACTCTTGTAATTGTATCACGGGAATATGATAGTGAAACTCAAGGCAGCTAAAAGGCAGCTCAGCAGGTTATAAGTGGGCATGCTCCCACGCACCCACCGGACTCGGTGCCGATCAGGCGTGGCGTTCCACGTTCGGTCGGGCCCGGTCGGGCGTGGCGTTCCACGCTCGGTCAGGGTAAGCCAGACGGTGTCCAGACTCTTGCTCATGCAAGTTATAAGTGGGCATGCTCCCACGCACCCACCGGACTCGGCGCCGATCGGGCGTGGCGTTCCACGTTCGTCGGGCCCGGTCGAGCGTGGCGTTCCACGCTCGGTCAGGGTAAGTCAGACGGTGTCCAGACTCTTGCTCTTGCAAGTTATAAGTGGGCATGCTCCCACGCACCCACCGGACTCGGTGCCGATCAGGCGTGGCGTTCCACGTTCGGTCGGGCCCGGTCGGGCGTGGCGTTCCACGCTCGGTCAGGGTAAGCCAGACGGTGTCCAGACTCTTGCTCATGCAAGTTATAAGTGGGCATGCTCCCACGCACCCACCGGACTCGGCGCCGATCGGGCGTGGCGTTCCACGTTCGGTCGGGCCCGGTCGGGCGTGGCGTTCCACGCTCGGTCAGGGTAAGTCAGACGGTGTCTAGACTCTTGCTCTTGCAAGTTATAAGTGGGCATGCTCCCACGCACCCACCGGACTCGGCGCCGAACGGGCGTGGCGTTCCACGTTCGGTCGGGCCCGGTCGGGCGTGGCGTTCCACGCTCGGTCAGGGTAAGCCAGACGGTGTCCAGACTCCTGCCTTTGCAAGTTATAAATGGGCATGCTCCCCTACAACCATCGACCTCGTGGCAGATCGGACGTGGCTGCCCAAGCTCCATTAAGGTCTCCCGAGCGACATTGAGACACCTGCTCTTCAGTAAGTTATAAAGGTGATTGCTCACACGCCTCAGCCGCTCTGCTCGGCACCCAGCCGCTCTGCTCAGCACCCAGCCGCTCTGCTCGGCACCCAGCCGCTCTGCTCGGCACCCAGCCGCTCTACTCTACCACTCAGCTCGCCACTCAGCTACTCCACCACTCAGCTTGGCACTCAGCCACTCTGCTATACCATCTGCTCAGCACTCCATCATTCGGCTCTGCCACCTGCCAGACAAATAGTCACTCTACTCAGTTACTTGCCTACTCAGCCATTGCTCAGTCGTTTACTCGGCTCTATGCCACATGCGTGGCACCCGCAACCATTTGTTTGGTTCGGCAAAAATGCTTAGTGGTTTCCCATGCACAGATTCATCACCCGTCCAACACGATCCAATTGCTCGCTTGACATAACTAACTACTCTAGCGGCGACATTCCGAGGGATGAAATACTGATTAACTGGGTAAAATCCAACCCGTGACTTCTGATTGATTGTTCTTCTATCAAAGGAGATCCATTCCAACCTAATTCCAGGATGGAAAGTACGGGTGGAATAAGTCAAACCACTAGGTTCAGTCTAGTTAGTCAGACTCGCGCCTCCTTCGACTAGACTTGAAGGGGAGGCTTGTGATCCGAGGAGATAAACGCGTGGCAGATGCATTGATGGCTGACTTGATAGGGGACTCGACATTTAAAGATAAAGATCATGAGGTCGTAATGAGGGTCAGGAGTGCGAAAGTAGGGTTTATCCGACCGGGCAAGAAGCCTAGTCAGTCGGACTTGACGCCTCCTTCGACTAGACTTGAAGGGGAGGCTTGTGATCCGGTCGGGTAAGTTTTTGGAGCTGATTAAGGGCCCAGTCGGATTGGGTCTGGGTCAGACAAAGTGGGTCGGGTTCAGTATCGGATTAGTGCGCTAGATACTGATCCGGCTAAGAGGATCAAGATTCGAAGCAACTTGATGCAGGGCCCAATCAGTGGCACCCGAGCAGACATACCCGCCCGAGAACTTTAGCGGTCGGAGATCACCGGTCGGGGAAGTTTAGTCGGGATAAAGCAGAAGCGTTTTGCCATATCTCTTCACGAGTGTTCGGTAAGTAATAGACCTCCCCGGCGGGGTCTCTCGGCAGGGTGGCCGACCCCGACTGGCCGACCCCGAGTGGCCGACCCAGAGTGACAGGGTGGCCGACCCCGAGTGGCCGACCCCGAGTGACAGGGTGGCCGACCCCGACTGGCCGACTGGCCGACCCAGAGTGACAGGGTGGCCGACCCCGAGTGGCCGACCCAGAGTGACAGGGTGGCCGACCCCGACTGGCCGACCCAGAGTGACAGGGTGGCCGACCCCGACTGGCAGGGTGGCCGACCCCGAGTGGCCGATCCAGAGTGACAGGATGGCCGACCCCGACTGGCAGGGTGGCCGACCCAGAGTGACAGGGTGGTCGACCCCGAGTGACAGGGTGACCGACCCCGACTGGCAGGGTGGCCGACCCCGAGTGGCCGATCCAGAGTGACAGGGTGGCCGACCCCGACTGGCAGGGTGGCCGACCCCGACTGGCCGACCCCGAGTGGCCGATCCAGAGTGACAGGGTGGCCGACCCCGACTGGCCGACCCCGAGTGGCCGATCCAGAGTGACAGGGTGGCCGACCCCGACTGGCAGGGTGGCCGACCCCAACTGGCCGACCCCGAGTGGCCGATCCAGAGTGACAGGGTGGCCGACCCCGAGTGGCCGACCCAGAGTGACAGAGTGGCCAACCCAGGGTGGCAGACCCAGGGTGGTCGACCCTAGAGTAAGTGAAGGGTCGTAGCAGTAGTAAAGGTCATCCGAATCTCCCCATTGTCAGAAGAGGATCCTTGACATACTCATGACCTGACAAGAGCCGCCAACATTAATGGGGTCAGAGGGGACAATCCAGACAGACTGTCAGGCGGCTGTGACAGTCTCACATAGCAACTAAGGCTGCCATTAGTTCAGTCTGCCAACTGACCATTTCTTAATGAGACATGACAGCTCTGACAAGGCAGAGAGCTTCCCCTCCCCTATATAAACCTCCCTTGGGGCTCCAAAGAAGGGATCGCTGCCATTTTGTAACCACACCACTACTTCGTGAGCCCCATTTTGGTCCGAGCCGAGTGACTTGAGCCTCAGCCTTATTTGGGCCCGGGTCCGACCTCCTAGTTACAGCAGACCGGGTCGTCTTGGGCAGACCGAGTCATCCGATTGAGGACCGGTCTTCGCTTGTCGACAGGATCATTAAAGAAGAATGAAAGTGAAGTATCAAGAGAAAAAAGTAACAGAATAATTCCAGTGGCATGTAGCAATTGGAACATCTCATTGACAAAGGAAAAGACAAAAAAGGTATTGTGACTACAAGAAGCTACATTTGTGGTTATAGATCCTGACTAATATTGTCAAGTTCAACTTGCCAATATTCCACAGTTGGGTAATTAAACTGCAATGCTTAAACATTGAGATAATAATAATAAAGCAGTGAAAACAACATGCTTCATACATACCACATCATTTCTTGATGTTCCATATTGCCAGTCAGTATGTTAAAATTCCCTTACATTGAATAACACTAATTAAAGGTTCAAGTTCAAATAACTGGTCTGACCACACCTTACAGCTTGCTGCTTCTAAATTTGATGACACCAAGTTCTCTCACAAAACAGCAGGGAAACAGGCTAAGCGTGTTCAGTGTTAAGCCATCTTTCCTGACATGCAGGCAAAGCATAGAGAAGCTTCCTAGAATCCACAACCTGCACCAGCCTTCATTACTGTCAGATCTGTGCCGTGAAGATAAATCTATACGTGATAACTGAACACAAACCAAGTGAAGCTAAAAAAAGGTAATATCCAAGCCAGAAAGTTCCTAAAGGAGATAATCATAGGTAATATTTTATCTGTCAAGAAAGCAGAAACAAGTAATAGCAACATAAATGGAAAAACTTGAGCACCTTAATAGTATGCACTAGATCCACCGCTGCCAGCATATCCACGGCTACTCAAACTACGCCCAGAAATGAAAGATGATGAACCACCACCACCCTGCAGAAATAGCATATGTAAAATACAACATAGCAGTAAAAAAATTGACAGTATGAGAAAGTATTTACATCAGATCCACGTGATAAATAGCCACTGCCAAAGCTTGATGAGTATACTCCACCTGCACTACTGCTAGTTGAACCTAGAAGGATATAATAATAAAATGCAATTATTAACAACCACAGCATAGCAATTCAATAGGCAGTTGAAAAAAATTTACATACCCCGCGCATAAGTCATTCCCTGACGAGTCCCATACATGCTATCATGACCAAAAAGCGAACCTCGGGTACTACCATATCCAACATTATCTTGCCCAAGCCTGCTCAGCATAGCAAAGAAGAGTATGGAGATAACAGTAAGAGCAGAAAAAATATTCTTCATACAACAAGAAATTAGAGACCAGACCTATCACTATAAGCAACAAGAAAAAATATTCTTCATACAACAAGGGTCACATCTTCTACGTTCTCAACTCCATAGTTTTTAAGTTTTTCCTTAAACTGTATTAAAGGAACAAAATGTCAATTTGACCAGAATGCAAAAAACAAAACATTGGAAAAAGACCAAAAAAACTTGGTAGAGAATGTTACATGTTCCTTTGTCCAAGATTTGCAAATATTACCCACAAACAGTGTATCACTGTCTTGACTTGGAGCAACTCCACATTGCTTACCACGTACCTATAAAATGAACTAATTCCATAAGGATTAAGATCAATATATAAGTTAAAAGATGAAAGAAAAAAAACACAAACCACAGGAGTCTTGAGGTCTGACACAGCACGCTTGGCCTGCTCAACAGTTGCAAAACGCAAAAATGCAAATCCTTTGTTTTTCTTTGTCACTGGATTCATCATTAACCGAATCTCAGTGACCTCGCCCACTTGAGAAAAAACCCGCTTGAGGTCATCTTCATTAGCATCTTTATCTAGGCCACCAACAAATACTTCAAACTCCTTTCTTTTTCTATGTTCTTCAACTACTTTGTGTTGTTCTTCTTCCTCAGCATTAAGCATATGCTCTCCCTCAACAGTTTCGTCTTCCTCACCTTCTAAGTGATCTCTATCATCCACGATTTCTTCATCAACCATATCAATTTCCTCCTCTTCTATTACATCACCTTCTTCACCCTCTCCATCAACATAATCTTCTTGAACTTCATTCTCAACATACTTCTCATCATAATCTACAGCAGTATCTTCTTCATGTTCATACTCCACCTCATTGTCCTCTAACTCTAACCTTTCACCATTTTCTTCTTCCAAGTAAACCTCCTTGACAACCTCTTCATCTGGAAAAGAGAAAACAAAGCCTCTTCAGATTCATCAACATGGTAGAATATTTGCACGTTTAGGTAAGATCCACACAAATTTATATAGGTTCTTCAAATGTCAAGGACCAGATAGTAAATAGAAGTAAGCACATCTCAATAAACAGAAATCACTGACAGTATTCCAAGCATTTGCTCACCCTATTTCATAGAAAGAACCTAAATCAGGTACCAAGCGAAAGTTTGCAAAAGGATCATATGTCAAAATTTTCTTTCATATTTTTTTTTGGGTAGCAGTAAGCCCCTTTTATATAAATTTTCTCCAGTGAAATTGCTAGCAGCCAGCGACACTGAATCAAGTATTAGTGGATATATCAATATACAAGAAAATGACAGCGAAATTATTAAAAAGATAAATAATGAATAAATAATGAATACATATACAATCAAATGTAAACAAGTTAGATAGCTAGGTTGAATAATAATACAGTCACAATTTAACTTGAACTATAATAACTCATATACCTTCTCTTGCTTCACAATCTGCTGTTTAGGCCAAGCCACAACAGATCCTATGGCATCAAAGTACTCTCTGTTTGGTATTCAAAGTACTCTCTGTTTGGTGTTGCAAGTACAACACTCCATAAAGGATCTTCAGGATCTTCAATATAAAATACTTGCTTTGCTTGGCTAGCTAGGATAAAAGCATCAGATTTGAATCCAAGTCTATTGAGGTTTACCAATGTGAAACCAAGATCATCTACTTTAATACCGTTATTATGCTCCACCCAATTACATTTAAACATTGGAATTTGAAATTTATGGTAATCAACTACCCATATTTTAAATTTAACAAATTTAAATTTATGTAGTATTCTTAGACAAAATTGTTACCCAAAAATCTAAACCATCTATCTAGACAAAATGAGACTGCCAAACAAGGAAAAGATTGCAATGCTGAAGCTGTAGGAAAAGTAGATACGGCAGACGAGAAAATTTACATCCTTGCGAGTCACAAACAAAACTAGTTCACCCCAGTACCTGGATTCCCAAATGGCTATGCACAGAGCATTGCTGTGCGAAGAAGCTGACATTGTAGTTCCATTAAATTCATTTAACCATACTCCAAAATCATGAAACTGTATGTGTGCAATTCCAGTTTAATCGGTCCATTGTGTTCCCTCACTCCGATCTCTGAAGCCAACCGAGCTGTGGATTGACGAATGGTTAAATATTCTAGATATCAGGAAAAAGGATATTTGAAAGATGGGGAAGTGTTACCTTCCAGGCATACATAGCAAAGAAGGCAACAGTATCCGCAGACCACACCACAGCAAACGACTTCGAGAGAAAGGGGATCGCGATGTTCAGAAGCGGAATGAGAAGAAACAGATAGTTGAGAGCTTCCTTCTCGTTCTTGGAGCAATCCCTCGCTCTAAGAGAAGGTATAGCTGCAGGATAACATGTGATACTCTTTAAAATCGAACGAACGAACTCGATCTGAAATGAGCGAGATGTGCCAATCGGAAAAGCGAAGCAGAACATACTGAACATCCAAATGGACCACATCCCCATCAATCTCCAAATATCTGGCTCATCGGACGGAAATATAAGGTTGAAGGAGAGGGCTCCGCCAAGGAACATGGAAGCATAGCCCTGCACCTCGAACACAGTGTAGAGCGCTGTTCTAGGCACAACGGGGTTCTTGGTCGCGGTGGAAGCCCTAGGCGCGAAGATCGCCGCCGTCTTCTGAACAACCTGCAGACATGGAACCGAAGCCGCGAGATCAGCAAAGAGGGGGGAAATGGAGAAATCGAGCGCAAAAGATACCTTTTTGATGTCCTTGTCGCTGATTGGGACGACGGAGGGGATGGAAGCTTGATTTCCGCCTCCGATGCTTGTCGGCGTTTCTGGAGGGTTTTCCTGGCCGCTTGTAGTGTCGGTGGTGTCTACGCCGTCAGATCCGGCTTCGGCTCGGAGTCTTGTGCGGCGGATGAGGGAGGCGGCTCGAGAAATGGAGGTGGAGGAAGTGAAGAGGGGATTGGGGAGCTTAGAAATGCTGGAAGGGGAGGGAGATGCGGAGGAGAAGGAGAACATCGCGAAGGGGAGCAGAGAGATTTGAAGGTCCGCGTGCGTCCCACCCTCGATCTCTCTTATCTCCTTGATGACGTCTCTAAGGGGCGGCGCGGATCCTCTGGTCCGCAGAAGCTTGAAATCTGACCGCCACAGAGTCAGAACGTCGGCGACTGCGAGAGAGAGAGAGCTGGAGAGGGTAGTGGCGAGCATCGTGATGCTGCCGCTGGGGTTCAGTTTCCACTCGACGGACGAAGAGCTCGTGGAGGATACTTCTTGGTGGTGAGCTAGGAGAAGATGTATGTTCACCAGATCGTACACAATGTCGATTTCGTGGAGAGGAGAGGACGAGGGAGGTGGCAATGAGGGAGGTGGAGGGAGGTGGAGGGAGATATTTCGCGGAGAAAAGAAGCGCGGAGAGATTTTTCGCGAGCCGCCGAGGGTTGGCAATGAGCGAGGTGGAGGGAGGGGATGTGTTTTTTATTTTAGCGGGAAATACGACAACGCTTTTAAAAAACGCTTTTGTAACAGTGTTGTCTTTCATCCGAAACCACAACACTAAGCACATCGCATCATTATAAAACGTTGTCGTTATTAAAAAGTAAAACACATACACAACGCTTTTCACTAAAAACGTTGTAAAACAAAAAAAGACAACGTTTTTTTTAAAAAACGTTGTCGATTGGGCGTTGTTGATTGCAAAAATTCTTGTAGTGATTTTTCAAATTGAATAACCCTTTTTTATCAATTCGGGAGATCGTAGGAACATCTCCAAATAGGTTGATATCCAACCATAGATAAGAACAACCATGACTGTGGCCATCAAGTTTTTCTTAGCTATGAAGGTAGGTAATTACACCGATTACATATCACATATATGTAACTATCACTTTATGCTATCAACTAATTGAATGTTTGCATAAATCATTGGGTTGTTGACTCATTAACAAGTATGTAACATTTTACATAGCACCCAACTGCACCTCTCTTTACATCGACCTTGGCTGTGGCACAACAAATCGATGCTCCAAGCTTAAGGCTGACCCATTAATCAAGAAATAGTTTTAATATGGTTCGAGCTCATTCAACCGTTTAGTTAGGCTTGGATGTGTCCAACAACCAAAACTAAGGATTGACCTCTGACTCCAACTATATTATTCATAAACTAATTCCATGGTTTGAACATGTTGAGGTTCAAGCTGGGCATGGATGTGTCCATCAACCCAAACGAGAAACAAAACTCCGATTCTAACCATATTAA
The DNA here is from genome assembly GCA_024364735.1 of Boesenbergia rotunda. NCBI lineage: Eukaryota > Viridiplantae > Streptophyta > Magnoliopsida > Zingiberales > Zingiberaceae > Boesenbergia > Boesenbergia rotunda. The sequence goes on from JAGFNQ010004602.1 coordinate 987,429, forward strand.
TGGAAGGTGTTAGCCTTAATATTTTGTAAGGGGTTTTGTGTCTCTTCTTTTCTAAGCACATTCATGACATATGTCATGACTAACGTTTTCCTCAATAAAGTATGTATGTGACTTAAGTTATCAAGTCTCATTAATTGAATTAGGAACCGGATTTCCTAATTCTAATCTCATACTTTAATAAAGGAATTGTTTTGGGAAACAATTTCCTAAATTATCATAATCAATTTCGGAAATAATATGTTCAAGACTTTGATTTCTCTAAATCAAAACTTATTAAATTAAGAGATAATTCCCTTAATTCAACCATATATTATTTTCATGAAAATCTCATTTAAGAAACTCTATAGGAAACCATTTTCCTAATTAATTTTGGAGACAACAATATGTAAGAGCATCACCTCTTAAAACATATTTTATTCATGGATTTAATTAATTACAACAAATCATTTTCTAAGGGTGGCTCCCCGAGGCTCAGATACCCAAAGAAAAATAATTTGTCGTAAATCCAATTGGACGGCTCCCCGAGACTCAATCCAAATCAAACATGACAATTTCAATTAAAAATTGGGAAATTAAATTACAACAACTAGCTTTAAATTGGACGGCTCCCCGAGGCCCAATCCAAAATAAAGAATTTTGTTGTCAATTTAAAGATCAATTCAAATTTAATTGTCAATTAACTGTCCATGAATTTGTCTAGACTTTCTTAAAAGAAAGTGCCCAAAATTGCGAGATTTCATAAATTGATTTTCAGAATAATTGTAAGTTTCTGATACAAAGAAAACTTACATATTTCCAAAGTTGGAAAATTTCTAAAATAGAAAATTTTCCAAAATTGGAAAGTTTTCAAAGATGGGAAGTTTTCACAATTATTATAAAATTTCAGAAACTAGAAAATTTCAAACGTTTGCGAAATTTCATGAGGATTTCCAAACTTTGAAATTCCTAAATCTAAAATTTATTATAATTTGAAAGTTTCCATAGTTGAAATTTTTTTTTGAAATTGTGATCATGACAAAGTTTTCCACAAAACAATTATATGATTATGTCGAACACTAACCGGCTCTGATACCACTGTTGGGACCGGGTGCATGTTGACAAGGATACGAGTTCGTAAAATTTAAAATTTTTACGTGCAGCGGAAGAGTTTGCATAAAATAATTTCCTAAATTATTTTAACTTCGTATCTAGCATGCAACCTTATAGTGTGTTGACATAATCATAAAATAAAACTTTGCGGAAAAGTAAACTAATTTACTTTATACCTTTCGTAACTCGAAGAAAGGGACGAGATCCAACCGTAGCGTCCCTTGGAAGCTCCGCCTCTATTCGCGTCCACGCCGAGTTCTCTTCGGGATGACTTCGCAAAGTCACGAGTTTTGTGCCGACGAGAACTACTAGATTCTCTATAGGCACAACAAAGAAGAACAAGAGAAAAATAGGAAACTCACCAAGAAGAAACGGAATCTAAATTCCGGGAAGAGAGGAGTCGCTATCCGCTTCTTCTTCTTGTTGTTTGGTTTCTCCTTCTTGTTGAAGCTCACGGCAACTCACAAGGGGAGGAGAGGGTTGCGCCGGCCCTAGTTCTTCAAGAGGGTGCCGGCCCTAAAACTCCAAGAGGGCGTCGGCCCTAGGTGGGGAGAAGAGAAGAGGGAGAAGAGAAGAGAGAGAGGGAGAGCTCTTCACAACTTGATTAGTTGATAGGGAATAAGGGCTTGCCTTTGGTTCCTTTATATAGTAGCAACTCCTTTGCTAAGTCTCCCTCTAAACCGAATTAACGGAATTAACGGAATTAGTTATAAGAAATTAATCCTATAAATTCTCTTATTAATTATTCCGTTTAAGCCGAGTCTTATTACAACTAATTTATAATAAAACAAATTCCTCTTCTCTTTAAATTATGGAATAAATTTTATAAGAAATTTATAAACTTTCTTATTATGGAAAAATCAATTCTTAATTGATTTTATAAAATTAAAATAAACCATTTCATGGATTATTTTAACTTCCATAAAAAGAATAAATTTCTACAAATTTATTTATATAAATTTCTTTATACAAATTTATTCATCCATAATTTATAAAATAAATAGCGCTAGATTTATTTTATTAATTAAACCAATTAAATTGGTTTATTCTCCCTTTATTGGCCGGCCACCCAAGGAGGGTTAACACCCTCTTTGGCCGGCCAAAACCGACCCGAACCGATCGCGAATTAAACTCATTTAATTAGCCCAAAAAGCCTTCAAAAGACTTAGCCATTTTTAGTTTCCATTGCGCCTCTGATTAACTCAGATTCGACTTATTTCTCTTTATCGGAAAATCTAATTTTCAACTCGTTTTAAATCCCTTGGATCACTCGGAGTGCGTGTGACTAAATAGGCTTTCGATTTATGTTGGCCGTCTATAATCAACTAATTATAGAACGATCATGAGTGGCACCTAGTAGTACATCATGATCCCCAATTAATCGAAAGATCAACGGTTTGACCTCAGAAGAAATTATTCTGAAACCCTTCAGCAGCTCTAATGAATCGTGCCTCATTCCCTTCACCACCTTATACCCACTTGGTTCAGGACACGGTCTATGGTGTCAGTCCCCACTAGGCTGACTACGTCACACCTAGCCCAAGTAGTGTCTTTCTCGTCCTTTGGATTTCTAATTACTCTCATGTAAGAGACTCGCACTCTAAACATGATATACTCTGGCCAGAAGTTTTGAGTAACAATCCGACGATAGGCCTGGGTATACATCTCCTCGCAAGGAGTGGTGAATCCTTTGTAGGCTGTTCAAACATCTTCGGGCACTTCGGCTTATACCCAATCATCCTGGGTCCACACCTCCTTGGAGATGCTTGCTTAAGATGTTAAAGTATAAGTCTCCATGACCAAGATGACTTGAACACCGCAAGTCAAAGGAACATCGCACTTAAGCTGCAGTAAGAACTTCATTGACATATCTTTATAGATAACCATATGAAGTTTTACAGCTAGTCACTCCAATGAACTAGTTCCCTTAACTAGCATCCATGTTTATCTCCGGACATCCCAATGTCACCAGCCAATGAAAATCAGCTGATTAGAGAATAACCCATGCTAGTCTCAACAGAATTGATAGTGCCCGTTTTTTTATCAATTCATCGACTAGGGATAATTTCAATACTTCACAATTGCACATTAGAGATAATCACTAGTTGTGATCCCATCACAAATTCTCTTATGCTGTGAGTTGTATTGCGGACATTCAGTAGATGAGTTTAAGATCCCAATCAAATACACAAAACATGTATACTCAAATAGTGAATTATCATTTATTTATATAAATGTTTACATCATAAGGCGATTGCCTTAGGACACTTCTCTCATATCACTAACATAACCAAGCTAAATGTTCTCTCAGCCGCTGCTAAAATAGCCAGAGCATCTCTCCTACAATGAGCTTAGAGAGTAGGGGCAAACTGGTTAGGTAAACCTTTAGTTAAGGCTTGTTCACACTTGTCATCCACTCAAACTGAGCCGACCTATGAAGAACCTTAAAGACAGGCAAATTCTTGTCATCCAATCTAGTTATGAATCAAGAGAGTGTTGTGATTTGCACAACGCTTGGATTTTTTCCAAATTGGTTTTGATTCCTCTCTCAGTTTATTACAATGTAACCAAGGAAACGACCATGCTTGATACCAACCAAGCACTTGTTATGATTCAATTTAAGATTATATCAGCGGAGCATGCCATAGGTTTCCTCGATATCATAAATCAAGTACTCGACTTGGGTAATTTTGATTAGAATATCGTCCATATAAACCTCAACATTTCTCTCAACCTACTGCTTGAAGATGTGATCCATTAATCATTGATATTTGTCCCTACATTTTTTAGTCCAAAGAGCATAACAGTGTAGCAGAAGGTTTCATCCAAGGTGATGAAGCTAAAATTTTCTTGATCTTCGACAACCAAGGGGATTTGGTGGTAGCCTTAGTATATATCTAGTATGCATATGAGCTCACAATCCGAGGTCGAATCCACTAATTGGTCGATTCGAGATAGAGGATAACAGTCCTTCAGCCAAGTTTGCTGAGGTCCAAAAAGTCTATACAGACCCTCCATTTTTTCTCAGGCTTGGGAACCACCAACACATAAGCCAACCATGTTGGAAAATGAATCTCTCGAATATGGCCAACCTCCATCAACTTAGTAACCTCGGCTTTGATTATTTTATTCTGTTCGGGCCCAAATCATTTCTTTTGTCAGACCGGTCAGTCAGGCTTATGGGTCAATGTTGAGTTGGTATTCCATGATTGAGGGCGATACTCCTATAACCTCATTGATTGACCAAGCGAAAATATCCTAGTTGCGAGATAGGCAAGAGATTGTAGGATCGGTGGCGTCGATAGAGAGGGGTGAATATCGACTTGTACTTTCTTTTGTCTTTGAGTCGTTCATTTGTTCAACTTTGTAATAGAGACGTTAGTAGCACAGCAGAATAATAAATAAAGAGAAAACACACAAAACAAACAAGCGAGATTTTTACTTTGTTCTCAACCCCCCCAGGGTCAGTACGTCCAAGAAGAATTACGGGTAGCACCCATCCACTAGTGGTCTCCTTTCCAGAAGTTTTCCAGAGGCAGAAAAACTCGTCTTACAGTTTTTGGTACAAGCACAATAATGATAATGAAATGAACACAACTTGTAAGTAAATGCAAACACCAATCCGGAAGTCCGAAACATCACACACTTCCTCCTAGAGTCTCCTTGGTTGCAGAGCTTCATCTTAGCACTTTTTCTTCACAGGGAATGAGTAATCGGATGGAAAGATTGATGTTCTGAACTGAGGGGGTGAAACCCCTTATATAGTAAGCATCCGGGCGCCCTAGAGCCCATAGAGGCGCCTTAAAGGTGATCGAAACTGATCTAGCCAGCGAATAGCATGCAAGGAATAAAATCTGCCTTCTTGGGCGCCTGGGATGATGGGGGCGCCTCCATACCCATAGAGGCGCCTCACCATGAGGGCACCTGGGCTAATGGGGGCAACCGGAAGCCCCTTTTCCAGGACTTGTTCTTTTGCGTTTGCTCTCCTATCTTGCCTCCAACTCTAGGTTCTTGCAAGATAAGCAAACACAAGACAAACAAACAATCCTAAGCCTAAAGCCTATAAGTCTGATTGACAGCTAGAGCTGTCTGGTTATGACTTTGGATTTCAAATGAAATCATAGGTCGAACCGACACTTACTATTCCCTCTTCCGGGGAACACGTCCTCACCTACTCCACTCCGGAGAAGTTACCTTTTGCCAGCCAAGATCTCTGGTTGGACTTTTGCTTGGCCTCCGAGACTCCCGGATCTCAAGACGTTCGATCCTCAATCCGTCTCTACTTTTGTCCATAGTCCTCGCTTGGCTAACTCTTCTGCCCGATCCTCGACCAGGACTTCGTGCCCAATTCCTCGAACCAGGTTTCGGTTCTCAACCCTCGTGTTAAATATTGAAAATTCGAGGGCTTAAATGCTAAAAATTGAAAACTAAGGGCCTTATTAGGATTAACAGAACTTGGAGGGCTTTATTGCAAAAAGCCAAAAACATTATATACCCTAACTTTTTCTCCCGAAATCCTTCTCTCCTTTCCTCTTCGCCTCGACGCCTGCCGCGCGAGCGATTTCTCCCCGACGCCGCACCCCTTCCGACTTCTTCTCTTCTCGTTCATCTTCTTCTTCATCTCTGGCGCCAACTTGTTCCTCGCATCGTTGCACACGAGGAACCACAGTGCTGCATCCCTAAGGCGCGATCCCCTTCTTCCTCGCGTGGAACCCTAGCCGACGCCGACTCGTTCTCATTCCTCTCCACCGAGCAATCGAGAACCACTAAGGACAAGCCAGTGATCCCTCCTCTCCCTCTTGTGCTGTCGCGATCACGCCCTTCCCCTGGGTGATTTTTCCTCTTATTCCACGGGCCACAGTCGATCCACTTCTAGCCATCTCTAGTAATGAATGGTTTGGATGATGTTTCAATCTTGGAGGAAATTGCTGTGAATTTGTGGAGCTATGATTAGATCTTTGGTTGCAATTTGAGCACTGATCAATTTTTGGGTGAATTAGTCTTGATTTCGGATTAAGTTGAGGTTGTAATGAAATCTATTTTGGTTTTGTTCTTGGCACATTTGTCCTCTTAAATCAGATTTGGGGATATTCTATTGTGGATCTTTATCTTGTCTCTGACATGACCTAGTGTTTTGATTGGTTTGGATCAATAAGTTTTGTTAGGATGCTAATCATGATATCAATGCAATTGTAGCATAGTGTTGTGCCTAGAGTGAATTGTAGCTATTGTTTGATCATATTATGAGTTGATGGTTTTAAGATTTGAGTTGTGGTGTTGGAGTTCTGTTGTGGGGGTGCTGTTTTAGAGTAGTTGATGTTAATCTTAGTTGCCTCCCTAGTTCACTTAGATCTTTCTGATCTTACATGCTATTGGGTTCTATTTCATGTTGGAATTGAATGTTAGCTTATGGATGCTTTACTCATCCCTGCCGTGAGCATCAATGAGGGGAATAGGTTGTTTTTATTAGGTTTGATGTCTTCTTAGTTTAACTAGAAATTAGTGTTGAGTTTAATATAGGATTAAAAATATATGGAAGCTAACCATGATGATACGGATTAATTTAGAGTTAAATCATTTAATTGATATTAAATGATGAAGATGATAATTAGGACTACTCCTATATGGTTAATAGTTAGTTTAGCTAATTATTGTTTTGTTAAATAGTTAAACTTAACCCTTGATATAGGACTTTGACTTTAGACTCGCACGGTTGATCATGGGATATTTATTTGGGCGTGTTCTACATAAAAGGCAGGGTACTTCTCCTTTGTATTCTAGTAGTTCTTTTATCTTAATGCATAACTTGTTATGTCTAAATAGGTCTGCTTGACCTTGTTTCTTGTTGTTGTTTATTTTATATTGTCTGTTGATACTTTCTTGTTTGACCTTCGAGTTTAATCGAAACTTCGTATCCGTACAGTCTCTTGATGACTTTCTATTCTATAAAATACCGCTTGTACGCGAGTACTTAGTTGTTCATTAAACACCACTAGGATCGTTGACATTAGAGACACCCTACCTAGTAGTTTAGTTGCATATTCGTTGTTTTCTGGTTGGTTTCTGGTTTGTTATTTTTGTTGTAGCATCGTTGTTATTCGGTTGTTCGTTGTTATTCGGTTGTTTGTGCATTTGTATCATGCACCATATTTGCACCATTGCATACTGACGACTGTTGGGCTTCCATATGGTTAAGCCGTCGTCGGTCATCTAGTTACTTTGTCACTCAACCACTTGTTGTGGTAGTTGCTAGAGTGGGAGCAACTGTCCTGTTATGTCACACTCGACCACTCATGTACAATGGATGTTGGAGTTGTAGGCAAACAGTTGACACCCTCACCGTTGTTTTCGAGGGATATCAGAGCTGTTGATAGCTCCCCCTATATATCGGGGTTTGGAGTAGTTGGCTCCCCAGCATCCTATCCACTCAACCACATATATCTGTAGTATTCATTGGAGTACGTACATTTGTCACAACCCTACCCACTCGGGCACACAGATGTGATGTGTTGGCGGCTTGACTGGTGTCAGAGGTGACACATGTCATTGCATCATATGCATTTATTATAATTATACATTTTCTTGTGTTTGTTGCATTTATATGAGCTATAGTTGCTGCATTTGGTTGACGTGCATGTTTGTTTGATACTATGCTATGTAGGATGTTTTCACGTGTTTTATACATGTTTTGAGTTCCTCTATTTTCCTAGAGACTGTACATCATTGTATTCTGCTGTTTCATATATAAATTTATGATGTCATGCTATTGTCTATTCATATACCCGCAGAGTCCACCCGGACTCACCACCCTTGTTTTCTATTTTTGTTTCAGGTAGCAAGTAGTTGCATTACTTGGAGCCAGGAGAGGATTCAGTTGTCAGTCCCACATTGTCGAGTTTGTTTCCACATTTGGGTTATTATCACAGTACTTTATTTCTGCGTTTTCGTTATTTCCACATTTACTTCATAGATTGTTAGATGTTTTATTGGTCCGATGTTGTCAAAGTAGAAGTATGTTCATCTTTGGACTTATGTTAGAGTTTCGTCGGTATTCGGATTTTCATTTGCTTTATTTCTGTTAAAAGACAATAAAGGTTTAAAATGTTTAATCTTATCTATCATTCTTGTTTATATATAAACTGCGTGGTTGTGTTTTCATTTTCCGTTATGATGGCTGAGTCATCTTTTATGTTGTAAGTGATGTACTATTGTCCCAACTTGTCCGCCGTACAGGGGAGATGCTGCCCGATTTTTGAATAAGCATGTGCCTATGGGGACGTGATAATTTTTAGTATCAAAGTGAGGTTTTGCGATGTTTTGGTGTCTGTGGGTTTACGGAGTTGTTTTACGAGGTCAATATGTATTTTATGAATTTGGTTGTATTTTTGTGGAGTCATTGTCTTGACATGGTTGTGTTTTGGGACTTGGCAGCGACGAGATCTCTCCCGGCAAACAAGAAGTAAGTTGGTTTTAAATTTGGATAAAATTATATCTAAATAATGCATTTTGGTTTTGTGAATAGATATGCCTCGTCGTATTGAGTTGTCTCCACCCCGTGCTCGTGGTCGTGGACGATGATCACAGGGGAGGCCAGAGGAGGTCGAGGGAGACACGGGTCAGGAGGTTGAGAGGCCCACCATAGTGGAGCCGACTAGTCGGGGAGCAGCTCACCAGGACCCTTTGGGTGAGCTGAGACCTCCACCACTGAGAGTACCTCCTCCTTATCCGATAGTAGTTCCAGTCACACCATCAGAGGCAGGTCCATCAATGCCACCAATGGCAGTTCCTGGAGTGTCATCAGTGGTACCCCCTGCCCAAGCAGGTTGGCTTCTAGACAGAGCTCGGATTCCGTTGTTGGCAGCTTCTGTGAAGGGTCGTTTCACACTGTTCCATGGGGAACCAAATCCGTAAGCTGCTCGTGCCTGGTTGGAGGCATTGGAGGGCACCTTCAGCTATATGACCTCACAGACATAGAGAAGGTGGAGTTGGCTACATATCACTTTCGAGATCAGGTCGTCACTTGGTGGAACATGCAGAAGACTCTTATTGGTGGACGACCAATTTCTTGGGTTTCTTTTCGCAAAGCTTTTGAGGGCAAGTATTATCCTGCCGCATTTCGTACGACCTGATGGTAGGAGTTTCTTGCACTTCATCAGGGAGATCGCTCAGTTATGGAGGATAAGGCCGAATTCAATCGCCAGGCGGAGTTTTGTCCTCAGTTGATGGCTACAGAGGATGAGCAGACGACATAATTCACGCTGGGCCTAGCTGGATATATCCAGTTACATATGTCTAGATGGGCTCCTACTTCTTATCGAGAGGCCCTGGATCGGGCTCTACACATCGAGATGATCCAGCATCAGTTGCATGGTTATAAGAAGAAAGGAAAACAGACAACTCAGGGTTCAGCAGGGACACAGAAACAACAAACTGTTGGATAGAAGCGCAGTAGCAGGAGTCAAAGTACGCAGGAGACTTCTGAACCTCAGTCTCGATCCCAGAAGTCTGGACGGTTTTCAGCAGGATCGTCGCAAGCTTCTCAGCAGACCCAAAGGTCTGCTACTGGTGGGGTTCATTGTTTTCAGTGTAGATCTAGGGGCTACAACAGACCAGATTGTCCCCTAGAGCACCCCATCTGTTATTATTGTAAGCTTTCGAGTCATGAGTGTCGAGGTTGTCCCTTAAAGGCTCAGCATAAGTCGGTAGCAATTACTCCCCTGGGAGGCCGATCAGGACAGCAGAGGCAACAGCGAGGCGGCCATCAGACTCAGATGTCATATCTGTTGGAATGGCTTGGCGGGTTTCCTAAGCGGATACCATGTCGATCCGAGAAACCTCTCCATGCATACGGATTAAAATTTAATCCGAATGGAGAGCCGTCTCCCATCGACCGTCTCGTGCCGTATCGAACAATCCAAATTACAACTTAGCCAATTACCAAAATTGACCTTACAATTTGCTCGATCGTTCGACCGCGGAAAAGGCGACGAGTAGATCGTCGGCTTTTGTGTTCATGGTTGGGGTCCAGTTAAATAATTATTAACTATGATTCGCAATCAAAATAATTAAATAACAAACATAAAATGACGAGGCAAATAAGTAAGACACAAAATAAGAACATAGGGAGCTAGGGAAGAATATACCTTCCGTTACCTTACGATCTTCTACCGTATGACCCTCCCCTCTTGGACGTCGTGTGGGTGACGATCTCCCAAGAACCGTGATCACCAAGTTGATCCCTTCTCCTTGCGCCAACCAATCCCTTACCAAAGGGATGCCACCGGCTGCTCCTAGGATGAAGATAATCCAAAACACAAACCCTACTTCTCCTCTCCTTCACCGTCGGTGGCCAAGCAACTCTTCTTCTCCACAGCTACTCCTCAGCAGCATCTCTTCTTCTCCAACATAAGCATGAAGCCTTAAGCAAAGTTGTGGCTGCTACCTTAAGTCAAGTTGCGTGAGAGCAACTTGGCTACCTTGAGCAAAACCTTGCTCCCGTGGAGAAGACACCGCTGTGAGCAAAAAAAACTTTTGTTGCTGCCGTGGAGAAGATCACTGTCGCCTCCTTTTTTAAGCTGATGGCTCACGCAACCTTTAAGTAGGCTGCTCCCTCGAGCAATTAATCCCATGGAGATTAATTGAGATTAATTGCATGTCATGCGCTCAAGAATTAATGCCATGCGCTCAAGAATTAATCCCATGGAGATTAATTGAGATTAATTGCATGCCATGCGCTCAAGTTGCATGGCAACTTCTGCCTTAGCAATTAATCACCTCGAAAGGGATTAATTGCATGCACGCGTGGAGGAAACGCATGCATGAATTTTTGAAGGATTCATTCTCCATAGCTGCCTTCTTAATTAATTGCAAAATTAATTGCAAAGAACGTTTGCAATTTCTTAATTGCAAAGACGTTCTTCAATTTGGCATGCAGGTCGGTGGAGAAACGTCTTCGGCGTCGAGTGAAACGACGGAAGAGAGAGAGAGGAGAGAAGAGTTGAGGCTAGGGTTTCTTGTGATCTATTGGATTAACCATCAACTTGGTTCTATGCCACCATGGGGTATTTATAGGGCTACGGTAGGGACCATGAGGAGGAGTTGGATCTTGGCCTACTAATGGACCCGGTCCATTAATGAGGATCCATTCCACTAAAGGGCCCTCATTGACTTACCTCACCAACCCCCATATTTACATATGGGCTCCACTTATTACAAGTCGTCCATTCCCCCGTGTTTAAGATTTCAAATGCCCGTTAATTAATTAAATTACTGACAATTTAAATTAATTAACTTCTGGATCCTTGACTAGTACCACTCAACCTTATCATCGTACCGGATCAAATCCACCTGCAGGGTTTAGCACGATGAACCTTTTGAGCTCATCAAGGGGGCATCATCAACCCGACTCACCAGGACACGGATTCCGTCAATAATCAACGGCACATCATATTATTAATATTATCTCCCAACTTATCGAGGCCTATCGATCTAACAGAATAGGTCTCGCCCATTGGTAAATTAAAGAAATAATAGTTAATAATATATGCCCGTTATTATATCGGGATTAAGGGATTGTACTCCATAATAATATCTTGAGGTTTTATCCAATTATCGAGTCAGTACAAATCGGATAACCTCGGGTTTTGGTCCTACCCAATGTACTCAAAACACACTAGTGTAATTCTATGGTCAAGACCAACCACACCTAATTACACTACAACCATCCCGATAGGTTGTCCAATTCCATCTCGGTTGTGAGCCTCTTATTTATACTAAGCAAGGGACTGATAACATGATCTTCCGTGTGACACCACACACCATGTTATCTACAATGCAAAGTAATTGGACTTCATGCATGTACTAATATAAACAGGCACCTAGTGTGGTTGTGATTCTCTTTTCAAAATAAAGATGTTCATATATATAAAAGAAGCATGTCTTTCAGTATACACATCTAACAATATCGACAGCAGCAGTTAGGATGTCAGTAGGCAGTTCCTCTACCAGTTCAGATATATTGTATACCTGAGCATGAGTACCCCTCACCAGCGGTGTCTCAGTATTCTGGGATGGGGTCGTACTATCAGCAACCATACCTAGCATACCAGCCTGCAGTTTATCAGCATCAGCAGTCGCTGGAGCTTTCAGTTATCAATCTCAACAGTCAGTTGGGCCTCCTGGATATCAGCCCCAGCAGACTACCGGACCTTCATCTTCTCAGCCTCAGCAGGTTTTAGCATTGCCACCTCCAGCGCCAAAGACAGGTCGAGTCTATGCAGTCGCCAGAGAGGAGGCACAGCGGGCCGATGGATCTGTCTTTCGTGGTATGATTTCAGTTTATGCATTTCCTGCTGAATTGTTTATTGATACTGGTAGTTCTAGTTCTTTCATATCATGGTTGTTTATGGGAAAGATTAGTAGGTTTCCTACCCTTAGATCACAACGTTTATCAGTGTCTCTATAATCCGGTGAGGTATTGGCTATCACGCAGGAAGTCAAGGCATGTCCATTGGATTTCGGCGATTATACTCTCACCGTGGATCTGCCAGTTCTCGAGATGGAAGAGTTTGATATTATACTGGGCATGGACTCATTGGCGGTTTATCATGCCACAGTTGATTGCCAAGCGAGAGTGGTCACATTTCGGCCTCCGAACCAACCCTCGTGGGAATTCATTGGCACCAGAGATGATGGGATATCGATTATCTCTACACTTTAGGCTTAGAAGCTTATGTCGCATGGATGTCAGGGTTTTCTTTTATCATTAATTAGCACTGATGATAGCAGTAGCCCTCAGCTCTCGGATGTTCCAGTGGTCTGAGAATTTTCGGACGTATTTCCAGAGGAGCTTCCTGGTTTGCCTTCCAGAAGGTAAGTTGAGTTCATGATTGAGTTGATTCTAAGGACTGCGCTGCCATCAAAGGCTCTGTATCGTATAGCGCCTAAGGAGTTGGACGAGCTAAAGGTCTAGCTTCAGGAGTTGCTTGACAGAGGATTTATTCGTCCTAGCGTATCTCCATGGGGTTCGCCAGTTCTATTTGTAAAGAAGAAAGATGGTTCTCTGAGGTTATGCATTGACTACTGGCAGTTGAATGCAGTAACCATCAAAAACAAATATCCCCTACCTCGTATTGAAGACTTGTTTGATCAGCTGAAGGATACCTCAGTGTATTCTAAAATTGATTTGCGGTCAGGATATCACTAGTTGAGAATTAGAGATTCTGATATTCAGAAGATAACTTTCTGCACCCGGTATGGACATTACGAGTTTTTGGTAATGTCATTTGGGCTTACCAATGCTCCTGTAGTATTCATGGATTTGATGAATCGGATCTTTATGGAGTATTTGGATCAGTTCGTTATTGTTTTCATCGACGACATCCTGATTTACTCCCGTTCAGAGGAGGAACATGCGCGCCCATCGACGACATCTTGTTTTTGGCAAGTCAACTCTTACCACCTCAACATAGCACTTTTGTGCGGCAGTCTGGCTGCCCATGACTTCACCCACCTCGTCATCTACGATGAACATTATCTTTTGATGATAAGTGGACACCACGGCTCAGAATAAACTCAAAGCGGGCCAGCTTAGGATGATGTTGTAGGCAGATGGGGCATTGACTACTACAAAGGAAGCAGTCCAAGTTGTTTATGAGGTTCCTCTCTTAGGGACAGTGACAAACTGATCTGCCTGAATGGCTTTACCTCATGTCCAATAAAATCGAATAGCATTGTAGAGATGGGTCGCACTTTATGTCGGTCAATCTATGTTTGTTCAAAGGCATGTTTGAAAAGCGCATTCACCAAACTCTTGTATCGATGAAGACTCTTGCTACATTGTAATTTACTATGATGAACCCAATCATCAACACATCCTCATGAGGATTAACTACACCTTCCAGATCTCAAGGGCCAAAGTTGATCATGATCCTCGTTTCTATCCGAGATTTGGAGTCAATCTCGTAATTCTCGAGTCTTCGGCTATGAGTCTTCCTAACTCAATGTGAGTCTCCATCAGTCGAGCCTCCCGATATCATATTAATGACCTCTCGGCACGAGTAATCCTCTGGAGCATTTTCGAGATGGGTTGGCTGTTGATGTTGCTTTGTCTCGCACGACTAAGACTTCTTTCTCGGGGGTGTGTCTTGTCGCCAATTAGTTTGGCGGCCTGATGAATCTCTTTGATGGGTTTGGCGTTCTGAATTCCCTTCTCGGGCCTGCCTGCCTAGCGATCGCCAATGGTGTACTAGAGATGATCCTTGAACGGAGGAACACTCATCAGCTGCGTGATAAAGCCTTTTAGCATACTACCGACATTTATGGGTGCAATACCTACGAGACCAGTGGTAAATACAATAGCACTCTGACTTTTCATTGTCTATCCTACTCAAATCAAAGTAAGAAGTCGGGGGCTACTTCTACTGTTTGCACGACTCTGCCCCTATCTTGAACTGAATATGTTGATGGTGGGGAATGACTCCTTGTATCGAACAGGTGGTGAAGGAGCCTTGCACTCCGCTCGAGCAGGCATCGATGTTGGTGTCATGACCTCCTTCTCCAATGTGACTTGAACTTCTTATACATTAATATATTTCTCTACCTGATCCAAAGGTGATCGAAAGTTGTCAGAGACTTCTTCACTAGAGATCCGAAGAGGTCTTTTTCTTGTAAACTTTGGGAGAAAGCATTTCGAGAACTTTAGAAGTAGTCGAGGGCACGCCCAAGGCATGTTTGTTAAACCGATATATGTATGCACTCAAGCTCTCTTTAGATGTCTGCTTTAGGGTGAACAAATTGAGAGACGTCTTATGATAGCGTTTACTATTGGCAAAGTTGTGCAGTAACGCATCTTTGAAGTTGGTGAAATTGTTAATGGATGAGGATGGTAATCAGTTAAACCACCGTTGAGCTGAGCTAGAGAGAGTTGTTAAAAAGACACAACCCTTGACGCTATCGGTATATTGGAGAAGTAGAGAGGTGTTTCGAATCAACCCAGATGGTCTTCAAGGTCAGTTGAACAGTGTATTCCTCTAGTTGTGGTGTCTGGAAATTACATGGCAACTCATCGTTCAGGACCTGGCTTGAGAAAGGCATGCCCTGGTAGCTCCTTTCTTTGGCATAAGGGCTCTTTACTCTTATTCTGGTTTGGAGGAGGTGTTTGATGTTTCTCCTGCCATTCATTCATTTGAGTTCTCATCAAGTGTGACCCTAGTCTTGCTCCATGATTTGATAAAGGTGGTCAGCGGAGGGCCTGCTGGGTCCATTGGTACTTGATTAGGGATGGGCAGCACCTTAGTCGAGGCATTGGGTACTACTTCCATAGTCGAATTTGTGGGAGAGAGCTTTTGGAGAATCTATTGCACCGCCTAGTCAATTAACACCTGTAAATCTCCTCAGGCTATGGTGATGGTCTCACCCTGAGCCATGTCACCTCAGGCTATGGTTAGTTTTCACCATCTCAATGTCTCAATTCAAGTCATTTCCCGTAGATGGCGGCAATTTGTTATCTGAGATAATGGTCTAGTGAGTCGACGGGAGGCAATAGTCAAGGGGAATAACTTGAATGCCTCGGTTATGAAGAAATTGTCTGAGATATCTACAACACTCAAAGAGAAATCAAAACGGCGCCAAGGGTAAACTCGGAGTGATCACTTCAACGCTCAAGTTTGCATAGGGGCTAAGAAGGAGTAAGGATGAGCAAGGAACAGGAGTAGAAGAGTTTAAATAGTTGTGTTCACATACTTACACACGTTGGGGTGGGTGACTTTATATAGAGCAATGAATATATTCGTTGCTTGGATATATGTGCATCCGTTTGACATGTTCTCTAAGATATACATTGACATTTGCCACTTCTTCCATACAAAACAATCCCATGAATGAAGTCGTTATGCCCCATCCCACGCCTTTAACAAACCAAGTAGGATGAGGGACGGCTAAGAGCCCTACAGGGCTATAGAAATTTAGGAGATTAGGTTGAAGAGGTATGTTCTGATGGAGTCGGTTGACCAAGCTAAGGGAGTTGGATGACCGAGTTGGCATATCTCTTGGCCAAGTTGATGGAGTCGGTTGACCAAGTTGAAGGAGTCAGGTGGTTGAGCTGGTGTAATCGTTTGGCCGAGCTAATGGAGTCAGTTGACCGGGCTAAAGGAGTCGGGTGTGCAGGGGCGTAGCCAGACTTTCAAATTACATGGGGCTAACTATGATTGATATAAAAATTTAATTAATTCAAAAATATAAATAACATAAAAAGTATGTAAATATTAAATTTTAGAAGACATAAAACAAAAATATTCAATATTCAATACATCCAAAACCATAGAACAAAATATTATTGAAGTTGTGCTCTTCGATTCTTCTTAGAATCAAACTCATTAATAATTATATCATTATCGATGTTTTCAACCAACTCCCATTTAATATAGATGACCATAGAATCTGTTAAAAACTCTTCTTCCATCTTATTATGAAGAGCTGTTTTAACAAATTTCATAGCTGAAAATGCTCGTTTCGTTGTTGTTGTAGAGACAAGAAGAGATAAAACAAGATGAATCAACCTATCGATTAAACAAATATATTAATTTAATATATAAGTATATGATATAGTTATAATATATAAACTATAACAAATAAGAAAAAATTACCTATCAATCAAACTTGTAGGTTCCTGATTTATTTGTTCCAACTAATCTTCGACATAATTCAGAAATAGTTGATAAATTCTAAAATCTTTCATGACCAACAACATCAACCTTATAGTGATCTAATTGCATTCTCAAGTGGTGCAAATCTTGTGCGTCGAAGTTAAGAGGATAGAATTTATCAGTAAGTTGATAGATATGATCAACATTAAGAAGTTTAAATATTTTTTTAGGTTCTAAAGCACAACTAAGTTTAAGAAGTTCAACTGCCTCATCTTTGAATCTACTATTAAGCTCTTCAATTTGAAAATCTATTGTAGCAACAAATACATCAAATTGATAACGGTGCTCAACTATAATTGAATCATTTTATTGACAAGAACGGCCTGTAGCAGATTTATAAAGAGCTTCCATATCAAGTATCCAATATTATATTTAGCACAAATTTTTTTCACATAACTAAGTAAAATAACAAAATCTTCTTCTCTCAAAGTATGAAGCAAAGTTTTAGTAGTTGAAACAGAGTCCATTACATTTAAAATGGCTAGAGATTTCTCTTGCAATGCCTGGCAAAGCAAATTTGTTAACCCCATTATCTTTTGCATCAAGTGTAATATTAATATGAAATCAAAAGACTTCATCGTAATCAACAAACCACTAGCTTCACCACGGATGAAGTTAGAAGAGGACCCATTATGCACTATGTTTTCTAACACAGTAATCACAGAGCTATACATAGCAATCATGTTACAAATTGAGGCAAAATTAGAACTCCGATGAGTCTTTCCAGGCCATAGTAAATGTCCAATTTGATTGCATCCTCTACCGGTATCACGTTCACCAATAGCTACCAATGTGCAACTTCAACTCTTTGAACAAAAAGTAACTCAGCTTGATGTTTAGGAGATGCATTAAAGAGATTACAAATAGAATTCAATTTTAAAAAAATAACCAAATGGATACCTCTTTCTCAACAACTGTAGTTAATACTAGTTGAAGTCGATGAGCAAAACAATGTACATAATATGCACATGAACAATCTTTCAAGAAAAGAGTTTGTAATCCATTTCAACAACCACGCATATTGCTAGAACTATTATCCTTGTCCCCGTATGTTGTGGATATGCAAGTCATAACAACCAAGAACATCAGATATTTCTTTCTTAAATGTTACAGCAGTTGTATCAGTCACATGTACAATGGCAAAGAACCGCTCTCGTAAAAAACTATCAATATCCACAAATCTTAATACAATAGTCATCTAGTCCTTATTAGATGTATCTCTTGCTTCATCAAGTAAAATGCAGAATTTTTCATCCCCAATTTCTTTATGAATCTTGGTTCTCACTTGATTGACAAGAATATTCAAGATATCTTTCTGAATATCTGGTGAAGTATACATTGCATTTTTTGGAGCTTTCTCTAAGACGATATCCCCAATATTTTCATTCATTTTCCCCATAAATTTTATCATCTCAATAAAATTTTCGCGATTATTAGAAGATGGAGATTCATCATGCCCTCTAAATGCACATGCTTGTAAAGTGAGTCATCTAATACTTCCAATAGTTGTTGTAAGTCTCAATCTGTTCTTCTGTTTTTCATCTGAAGATTGTGCATTCATCACTTTGTCAATATGACAAGGTATATTCATTAAATTATGAAGATATTCCACAGCATTATTATGTGGTGAAGTATTGCATCAAATATGCACATCTATCACCATCATTAACTCGCTTCCAATATTTGAATCCATCCGCCATAAATGCAAGATTGTGAGGATGCTTATGATCAAACAAGAAGCATGGAAGGCAAAATCCAACATCTTTCGAAGGAGAGTATTCTAACCAAGTAAATTTCTTAAACCAATAACTTTGGAATCGTCGATTTTGACTTCCAAATTTGGTCAATGGATACTCATTCTGAATAGGTTGATATAGCCCCATCTTAATATAAGCTCGTTTAATTTCATCCCTTTGATTAACAGGATATTTCCATATTTTAGTGCATAATGCCAGATTAAGTTCAAAAGAACTAACATCAATCTCAATTATAGGAGATTTGTTAGGTTGTTAATAACTAGAATTTGATATATTAATATTGGTTGGAGAATGTCCTTGACTTGTTGATGTTTGATCTTTTACTTTAAAAAACGAATTGATAGTTTTTCTTTTTTTTTATTTCCTGAGTTTTCTGTATTAAAGTGAATAAATACAAAAATTATCATATCTAATGATGAAGAAATATTCTTTATTGGCCAATCTAATATAATATAATACATATGAAGTCATACTTGTTAATATCAAATAAACAATACAGAAAAGTAACCAATTATATAAATAAAAATAACCAAATTAATTAATAATCTTGTTAATAAATTTAATCAATTTATCAAAAGAAAATAATTATAGTTGATTCATACAAATAATATTAAAAGAAAATAAATTTGCGGCGATGAACGCATAGGTATCATATATTATTCGAGAGAGGAGATGTTACGGTTATACTCGTCGAGTCACTGTCAATCGCATGTACATGACATAAATATGAACGATACAAATGAAAAATATTATAAAAGTTTTTAAGAAATAGAGAAATTGAAGATCGAAAGAAATTCTTCCCAAATACAAATAGATTTGCTCTAATCCAATGAAGAAAAAAGATAAAAGGATCGAAATTAAAATCTTTTGTAACTGTGACTATGAAGAGGATCAAGAAAGACGTTGGTGGCGTGCGACGTGTGGCAGCAGATAGAAAAGGTTGCATGGGGTGGGGAGGTGAATCGGTGAAATATAAAGTTTTTTATTTAATTAAAGTGTGCATGTTGATTTTGGTTTAATTAAACCTTGCAATAGAAAAAGGTGGGGCTCTAATCCAATGAGAGTTGTGTTTCGCGGGCTATATATATATATATTTTATGGGTAAAGTGTCACGCCCTGAGATCAAAGGAGCCGCTGATCCAATATAAAATCGGATAGCATCTTCCCTGTCTGACGGATAATTTACACACACATACAATACACACAGTATAATAATAGGCATCTGCCCTCAAAACAGCAGATAATATGAAAAATAATAACTGCATCTCAATAGTAAAGCTATAAAACTCACCTAAGCTGCCTTCAGGGCAGGCACGCAACAAAACAACAAACACAAAGTCCAATAGAGGACTCAAAAATACAATACCGCAGCAAATGAATCGCAACACAAGTCCACAACATAAAAAATGAATACAAAATCAAAGATAATGCTATAAAAAAAGCAAAATGCGCGGAAGCACCCATCGCTGGAGTCGTAAGGACTCGGGACTATCAACTGGGCTCCTCTGGTGACCTATCAACCTGAAAATAAAAATATTGTGATGGGTGGTGAGTCCAAGTGAACTCTGCAGGTATAGAGAAGGATATACATGGCTGAACAAATAGCTGAGTAAGCTATACAGAAATAACAGAATACAGTCTCAATAGGTATATCAGAATATGCATAACTGAAAGTAACAAATGAATGTATATATCAGAAATTAGTCTAGCCTGATCATAAAAGGGGATCGTATCATACAAGTAAGTGCAGGATCATCAAACCACACATATAATATATCCTGTATGTGAATGTCAAACATATGCAGCAAATAAGTGCAGCAATCACAATCAAATGCATAATATGCACATGATGCAATGACATGGTCACCCCTAACACCAATCCAGCCACCAAGGCATGTCATATGCGTCGGCCGAGTGAGTAGAGTTGTGACACTGTCCGTACTCAGCCATCACTGCTCCTAAGTGACCGAGTGGACAAGATGCTAGCAGAGGGCCACCCCCTACCCCATGTATATATGAGGGAGTGTCGCTCTCATCTCCTCTGATCTATGGGAAGAGAAGGGACCCCTGCCTACTATCACGCTGCGGAACCACTACCCATGAGCGGCCGAGTGGAGCAGTACAAAGCAAATGTGCACACCCAACGGTATCCACTAACCCATGAGTGATCATGTGTGCATATCATATACCGGACGATGGCCACAGACTACAAGAGAGTCGATGATCGCCGGCATGTAACAGTACAGGGATGGTGCATGACTCTAACACATGCAATCCTTTACATAACTCAACTTAACATACACAGGTCAATCACATGTATAATAATCTATCCATCATACATCTAAATACACATGTAAGTATAACTAGAAATCAATCCATGCTGATATAAAGTGACAAGCAACTATATCTACGCATACATGAATATTATACAGAGTCAAATATCAAATATAGAGACTATATAAATAGAAATTAGATCATCTCAAAGATTAAGCAATAAGTATCAAACAGGATAACAAACGATGACAAATTTAAGTTAAATAAAACCTACTGCACAATTATAAACAGTCATGCATAAAGATAAAGTGGATCTATAGGACACATGCAAGAAGCACCCATCTCAAAGTAGGAGTCTGTATCAAATGAGAATTTCCCGTCTAGAATAATCCGTAACAATAAGTCGAAATCAGTACCCTGTATCAAAGGACATAGGTTTTAGTTATCATAACAATTATTAAGTAGCTAAATAAATTCCTAAACCGTATTAAGATTAACATAATCCTCATATTTCATTTAATTACCTTTAATTAAATGGTTAGCCCTTGCTATATTGGGTTTAGGTTCAACCCTAAGGCTCACCTCAAATACCACTAATCCATCACCTAATTAGCTCACGATAGCTACCACATCAAAAAGGAGGACTTAAGTGGTGATCCAACCTTAAACAAGATCCCAAGAACGAAGCTCACCGTAGGGGTCAAAATCGTGTACGAAACCTTACATCCCATGATCAAAGGAACACCATCAAAATCAATCGCAACTACTTGTAATAGAGACAACTCCAAAACAAAGGTATAAACCATTTCAAGCCCTAACACAGAGTTCATTCCAAGAACCAACATCAATCAGATTACCACTCAAGAGCCTAATCCTTACACAGATCAGTGCGATAGCTCATTACATCACCTTCTAACTCAGACCATGTAACACAACTCAACGGAAAGATTAATATGAAGGTCCACTGAGCAATGCATCCC
>JAGFNQ010004603.1:0-200673 GCA_024364735.1 Boesenbergia rotunda
AAAATTCCGGGAGAACTTGGACTCGGGAGAACTAGCCGACAACACCAAGACGGTCAAGAGGAAGCGCTTGGAGAAGCCGCTAGACCTAGGTTGACCATCGGATCCTCTCATTGGCTTGAGAGGGTCTTAGTAGGGCCATGACCAAGTCACTTATGTTTATTTTTATTATTGCTATGCTTGTGATGTATATGATGCATGATAATGTAGAATAGTAAAAATAAACTTAAGTGTATGAGATGCACAAGTAATGTGGGAACCACATTTTGATGTGCACTTAATACACATTTAGGATTAAATTAGATTTCATAAATGCCTAGATGTGATGCACATCCTCGATTAGATTAGATCTAAAATCGAATCAACTCGTAAACGCCTACCGGGTCCTGATACCCATCACTACCTCGATCATATGCGCTTGTCGATTCTGCCAAAGCAGAGCAACGCATTTAATCTTGGTAGGATGCGGAGGGACAACCTTGGTCCGCCTATCACGGCTCGGGTTAGATCGAGCTCAATCAGATTGAGTAACTAGTTAACTCAATTGGATCGAGTAAAGCTATAGGCGTATTCCAATAGTTGGAAAGGGTAGGACAAAATCACCGTTTTAAATAGTCTTGAGCGATTTAGCCAAAGCTAACTCAAGATTATTCGTAAACGTTAAATCTTGATCCTATAAACAAGAGTTGCATAGAGATGTAATTGATAAATTAGTTATCTACCGATCATACTAAGTCTTGGGCGATTTAGCCAAAGCTAACTCAAGGCATAGTATGATGTGGATCTGTCCCACATAAATTATAGTAAATTGGTACGGATCTAGTAGTGTGGTTTGACCACTCCAATGACTTGATTCCACCAAAATTCCTATAATTTAGTGGAGCATCATTTAATTAAAGGCCTAATTAGATGATTACTAGAATATGATATTTATTCTCTGCATTTATCTGTTGTAGATTGCCATGTCTTCAAACGCGAATACTCTCTCTCTGCGATCTGTCCTTGAGAAGGACAAGCTCACTGGAGCTAATTTCCTGGACTGGTACAGGAACTTGAGGATAGTCCTCAAACAGGAACGTAAGCTGTACGTTCTAGAGCAAGCAGTTCCTGAAGCACCACCACCCTCAGCCATCCGTAGCGTTAGAGATGCTCATCAGAAGCATCAAGACGACGCGTTAGACGTGTCGTGCCTAATGCTATGCTGCATGTCCTCTGAGCTTCAGAAGCAACACGAGAACATGAATGCTTACGATATGATTGGCCACCTCAAGCAATTATATCAAGGGCAGGCAAGGCATGAGCGGTTCGAAGTGACTCAGGCCCTTTTTTCATGCAAGATGAAAGAGGGAACCCCAGTAGGAACTCAGTACTCAAGATGATTGGGTACGTCGAGAACCTCGATAGACTAGGGTTTCCCTTGGGCCAAGAGCTGGCTACCGACCTGATTCTGCAATCGTTGCCGCCAGGTTACCGTCAATTCGTCATGAATTACAACATGAACGAATTAGACAAACCACTTCCCGAGATACTCAACATGTTAAGAACTGCTGAGCCTAATCTCACCAAGCCTAGTACCGTCCTGATGGTACAGAAGGGCAAAGGCAAGGGTAAGTGGAAGCCCAAAGGTAAGGGTAAGACCCAAACCAAGGGCAAAGCCAGCTCTGCAGCACTTAAACCCAAGGGTGGGGTGCAGAAGGATGCCACCTGTTTCCATTGCGGTGAGAAAGGGCATTGGAAAAGAAACTGCAAGATCTACCTGGAGGATCTTAAGAAGAAGAGAAGCGAGCCTTCTACTTCAGGTATATATGTTATAGAAGTCAACCTTTCTATTTCTACATCATGGGTATTAGATACTGGATGTGCTTCTCACATTTGTACCAATGTGCAGGGGCTGAGAAATAGTAGGGCATTGGCAAAGGGCGAGGTGGACCTACGAGTAGGCAATGGAGCACGAGTTGCTGCTGTTGCTGTAGGAACTTATTTTCTATCTCTGCCCTCTGGGCTTGTACTGGAACTAGATGATTGTTGTTATGTACCTGCACTTACTAAGAACATAATTTCTGTTTCTTGTCTAGACAAGAAAGACTTCTCATTTATAATTAAGAACAAATGTTGTTCAGTCTATTTAAATGAAATGTTCTATTGTAGTACAGATCTTATCAACGGACTCTACATTCTAGACTTAGAACGCCCTATCTATAATGTAAGTACCAAGAGGTTGAGATCAAATGAGTTGAACCCAACCTATCTCTGGCACTGTCGCTTAGGCCACATAAATGAGAGTCGCTTGTCCCAGCTCCATAAGGATGGATTGCTAGATTCATTTGATTTTGAATCATATGAGACATGTGAATCATGCCTTCTAGGCAAGATGACTAAGACTCCCTTTAGTGGACATAGCGAGAGGGCAACAGATTTGTTAGGACTCATACATTCTGATGTATGTGGCCCTTTCAATGTTGCTGCTCGAGGTGGTTATAGATACTTCATCACATTTACTGATGATTTCAGTAGATATGGTTATGTGTACTTGATGACACATAAGTCCGAGTCCTTTGAAAAGTTCAAAGAATTCAGAAATGAAGTACAAAACCAACTCGACAAGAGTATTAAAATACTTCGATCAGATCGAGGTGGAGAATACTTGAGCCATGAGTTTCGTGACTATTTAGCTGAGTGTGGGATTCTATCTCAACTCACTCTTCCTGGGACACCACAGTGGAATGGTGTATCCGAAAGGAGGAATCGTACCTTATTAGATATGGTACGATCTATGATGAGTCACGCAGATCTTCCTATATCCTTTTGGGGATATGCTCTAGACACGGCAGCGTTCACACTTAACCGTGTTCCATCAAAGGCGGTCATGAAGACACCATATACGATATGGACTGGGAGGAGTCCCAAGATGTCTTTCATGAGGGTTTGGGGTTGTGAGGCTTACGTTAGACGTCAAATCTCAGACAAACTGGGACCCAAGTCCGATAAGTGCTATTTCGTGGGATATCCCAAGGAAACTAAGGGATATTACTTCTACATTCCCAGTCAACACAAAGTGTTTGTTGCTAAGACTGAGGTCTTTCTAGAAAGGGACTTTGTTTCTAGAAAGACTAATGGGAGTTCGTTTGATCTTGAAGAAGTTCAAGACAACGACTATAGCACTGAGCCCTTGATGGATACTGAACAGGAACCACAAGAAATTGTGGATGAGATTGTTACACAAGAAGTTGTGGAACAACAATCTGTTCAGGTAGACCTACCTCTTCGCAGGTCTGATAGGGTACGTCGTCTGCCTGAGAGATATTCATTTCTCTTGCCTGACCATGGCGACATTATGATCATTGAGAATGAGCCTACCACCTATCAGGAAGCTGTGATGAGCCCAGATTCTGAGTCATGGCTGGAAGCCATGAGATCCGAAATGGAATCCATGTACACTAACCAAGTTTGGACCTTGGTTGATCCACCTGAAGGGGTCAAACCCATTGGGTGTAAGTGGGTCTTTAAGAGAAAGCCTAACATGGATGGACTTACTCATACCTATAAGGGTAGACTGGTAGCTAAATGTTTCAAGCAAATTCATGGTATTGACTATGATGAAACTTTTTCTCCAGTAGCGATGTTTAAGTCCATTCGGATCATGCTTGCTATTGCAGCCTACCACGATTATGAGATCTGGCAGATGGATGTCAAGACAGCGTTTCTGAATGGAAACCTCCTCGAGGATGTGTACATGACACAGCCTGAGGGTTTTGTAGATCCACAGCATACTGGCAGAGTATACAAGCTGCATAGGGCCATTTATGGTCTAAAGCAAGCTTCTCGGAGCTGGAATCTTCGATTCGATGATGCGATCAAACAGTTTGGTTTCATCAAGAACGAAGATGAACCTTGTGTCTACAAGATGGTTAGTGGGAGCACAGTAGTCTTCCTAGTCTTGTATGTGGATGACATACTACTCATTGGGAACAACATCCCTTCGCTACAGTCTGTGAAGACTTGGTTGGGGACTTGTTTCGCAATGAAGGACTTAGGTGAAGCAGCCTGCATTCTAGGCATTAAGATCTATAGAGATAGATCTAAGAGATTGCTTGGCCTAAGTCAGAGTACATACATCGATACGGTATTACACCGTTTTGCCATGCAGAATTCCAAGAGAGGAATTCTGCCAATGTCACATGGTGTGAGTCTTTCGAAGACTCAGAGTCCCTCTTCTAGAGAGGAGAGAGACCGCATGGATAAGATCCCTTATGCTTCTGCCATAGGATCTATCATGTACGCCATGTTATGTACTCGTCCTGATGTCTCGTATGCTTTGAGCATGACGAGCAGGTACCAGTCAGATCCAGGTGAACGTCACTGGATAGCGGTCAAGAATATCCTTAAGTACTTGAGTAGGACTAAGGAATATTTTTTTGATATTTGGAGGCGATGAGCATCTAGTTGTAAAGGGTTACACTGATGCCAGCTTCCAAACCGACCAGGATGATTACAGATCGCAGTCAGGGTTCGTGTTTTGCTTGAATGGCGGAGCTGTGAGCTGGAAGAGTTCGAAGCAGGACACAGTTGCAGATTCTACAACAGAAGCTGAGTATATTGCTGCATCAGAGGCAGCAAAGGAAGCAGTTTGGATCCGCAAGTTCATCACTAAGCTTGGGGTGGTTCCTAGCATATCTGATCCCGTAGAGCTCTATTGTGACAACAATGGAGCTATTGCGCAGGCTAAGGAACCTCGCTCACACTAGCGGACCAAACACATACTACGGCGATTCCATCTCATTCGAGAGATCATCGATCGAGGAGATGTGAAGATTTGCAGAGTACCCACAGAGGCTAACGTCGCAGATCCCTTGACCAAGGCTTTGGCACAGATGAAGCATGATGGTCACACTAGGTCATTGGGTATTAGATACTACAGCGATTGGCACTAGTGCTAGTGGGAGATTGTTAGTGAGAGCCCTAGAGCCAATCATATGATGATTACTTTTTGGACTCATTGTATCATATTCTTGTATATATATTTCTTATATATAAAGGCATTTCTTATGGTTATTGTACTTATGTGTATTGGTGCCAAATAACTTAGTATAATAACGTCCTTGAGTAGAAGGTTCTTATCTATATCAATCGATTAGTTGAATCGATAGTGAGATGATATAGAGAACACTACTCTTAATTATTCCTAGTCAAGTATTAACATTCAAGGACAATGTTAATGCATAGAGACTAGCATGTAGGTCAACATGATGACTTGATCTCACAAGTCATGGATATGAGATATCAAGTTGACACATGGGTATACATTAGAGAATGTATACTGAATGGCCCGCCATGAGAAAGTATCATGGATCTTTATATGAGTGTCATATACTTTCTCATGTGACTATTAGTATGACTATAGTCCTAGACCTGAAGTTACCATAGTTCCCTACATAAGGAGTTACGTACTTTGGCTTCGTCAAACGTCACCCGTAACTGGGTGGACTATAAAGGCGATTACTGGGTTTGTAACAAATTATGCGGAGGGATGTGAGTAACGTAGATGGGATCTATCTCTCCTATATGACGGGAGTGATATCTTCATTCTTGATAGAGTAAGACCACTAAGTGCATGGCCATGCCCAAATAAGGCAATATTAGATATTGAGCTTATTTGATTATAGTGAGTCTACTTGGAGATCAAGACATATAGATTGATTTGAGGATGACACGGTCTATGCCTCATGAAAGATCAATCTAGATATCGAGGATAGAAGGACGTTGTCACATATTGTGATGGTCACAATTATTAGTCACAATGGTGATGTTGGATCTCGACATTCTTGTAACTTGGGTAGCAATGATGTGTTGCTAGATACCTCTCATTGCTTATGTCCTTAAATAGGTTTAAGGGCATTGCCAACGTTACAAGAACCTATAGGGTCACACACATAGAGCAATAGATGGAGAATAAGTCCATATGATGGATCGAGAGTAATGAAGTCAAAGTTTGACTTTGGCTAAATATGGAAAGTCCATAAAAGGCAAGTTTGACTTGACTCAAATTAGACAACTTGAGTTGGACTCGAGTTTGATCCAAGTGTTGGATGAATCTAATCATGGGAGAGTAATGAATTCAAAGTTTGACTTTGGCTAAATATGGAAAGTCCATAAGAGGCAAGTTTGACTTGACTCAAGCCACATCAACTTGACTTGACCAAGTGATGACTTGGCATCATCATCAAGGCTAAGTAACCTCCCCATTTGAATTTTGAATTCAAATAGGGGGTTACCAAAGGTGGTGGCCGGCCACTTAATGGCCAATAATGGCCATTAAATGGCCGGCCACTAAAACACACAAAAAGGAGTTTTTTGTGGGTGTGTGATTCATTCTTCTCCTTACTTGGTTTTGTTTTGTTTGACTCTCCCTCTCCTCTCATCTTGCCGAGACCCCAAGTAGTGCTAGCACACTTTTGGGCTCTCCTCTCCACTCTCTTGCTTGTGTGGATACTTCTAGAGGGTTGCTACTTTGCATCCTTGAGATCCGACACCAACCGAGGAGCGAGCGGGAATTGCGGGGCACGCATCGAAGGTAGTTTTCTCTTCTCTAATAGATCTAGGTTGTAGATCGGTTTTGAAGCATGTAAACGAGCACTCGTAAATTTTTGAAATGGTTTTCTTCGCTCGGATCCTTTCTATTGGGGCTTTCGGGGTTTCCGCGACGCGAAAAAGCGGTTTTCGCGGCCCGAAAAACCCTACAGTTGCCACGGGATTCCATTAACTCCTTCGCGGAGTTCAAGTCGGCCTTCCTCCACCATTTCGTGAGTAGCCGGCGCTACCAGAAGACATCACTCAACCTGCTCGCTCTCAAGCAAAAGCCTAAGGAATCGCTCAAGGAGTACATACAGAGGTTCAACCGGGTGGCACAGGATGTACCCAGCGCGATATCGGAGATACTCGTCAGCGCTTGCACCCCAAGGGCTCGCGGTAGGGGACTTCTTTCAGTCCTTGGTGAGGAAGCCCCCCGCCAGTTTTGATGATTTGCTGGGACGCTTAGTCAAGCATGTCAATGTAGAGGAAGTACAGTACGCCCGGCGCAAGGATCTAGTTGGAGTTCCTCCTCCGGCAGCCCCTCGGTCAGACAGGAAGGAGCCCCCGGCTCTGGCGCGGGGAAAGGACCTGCCGCCTAGGAAGGATCACTGGACTGGTAGGCGTCGGCTGGTAGAGACAGTAGACCCTGAGCAGCCAGAGGCATTGCCCAAGTACTGCAATTATCATAGCAGTTCGACTCACTCCACAGAAGAGTGTCATGCCCTGAAGAAGAAGTTCATGGAGGAAGCGGATACCAAACCTCGGAGAAAATGGAACAAGTCAGGGTATCACCGAAGGTCGCCACGGCGAAGCCTTTCCCCTCGACGACGGTCTGCAGGGGTAAACGAAATCCGACCGCGGTCCCGTTCAAGATCCAGAGGCAGAAGCCGGGGGCCCGCACCCCGAAGATCCCTCTCCTTGGAGAGAGATCCCCAAAAGGGCAAAGCCCCTATGCGGGGCCCCCCTTTGGGCCACGTAGGGGTCATCTCCGGAGGACCTACCGGGGGGGGGGACTCTAACTGAGCCCAAAAGTCGTACACCCGGTGGTTGGAAAACTACTATATCGGGACAAGACGAAGCTAGGTGGCGGGCCCAACCATCTCGTTTGGGTCATCCGACCTCGAAGAAGTAGAAGCTCCTCTGAGGATGCCATAGTGATCGTGGCCCGCATTGTCAATTATGAGGTGAAGCGAATCTTCGTAGACACTGGGAGTTCTGTGAATATTTTGTACAGAGCGGCTTGGGAACAGATGCAGATAGACGAGGATGAACTGCTCCCAATCTCAACCCCATTGTTCGGCTTCATGGGGTATCGAGTGCAGCCGCTGGGCCAAATTACCCTGTCACTCTCTTTGGGCAACGACAGGCTCGTGAGAACGCGGAGAACTCCTTTCTTAATCGTGGACGCGCCTTCCTCCTACAATGCCATCCTGGGTCGCCTCGCGCTCAGTGCTTTCCAGGCTATAGTTTCTATCTACCACCAGAAAATCATGTTCCCCATGGGCGACCGGGTGGTGGAAGTTCGAGGAGACCAGCGGGTGTCCAGATGATATTACAGTGGAGAGGTCAGAACAGAGTCTCGGAAGAACCTGAAGGGCCAGGAAGACTAGAAACACAATTGGTCCTGGTCCAGCTGCGGTCTCGGACCCCCCTGACCTTGGTAAGATTTGCAATTTGCTTTTAACAACTGTCTATGTCTCTCTGTGCTCTTGCAACAAAAGCATGTAATAAAATGGGATGCTTCTTTCAAAATGACAAATGTGCTACTTAGGCTTGGTCTAGGACATATGTGCCCGACCAAGTAACCAAAACCCTAATGCCCCCGCGGTGCAGCCTATGCCCGGGGTACTTAGGCTTGGTCGAGGAGATACGCGCTCGACCAAGTAACCAAAACCCTAATGCCCCGGGGTGCGGCCTATGCCCGGGGTACTTAGGCTTGGTCTAGGACATACGCGCCCGACCAAGTAACCAAAACCCAAATGCCCCGCGGTGCGACCTATGCCCGGGGTACTTAGGCTTGGTCTAGGACATACGCGCCTGACCAAGCACCAAAACCCTCATGCCGCGCATTGCAGCCTATGCCCGGGGTACTTAGGCTTGGTCTAGGACATACGTATACGACCAAGTAACCAAAACCCTAATGGCCTGCGCTGTAGCCTATGCCTGGGGTACTTAGGCTTGGTCTAGGACATACGCGCCTGACCAAGTAACCAAAACCCTAATGCCCCACGGTACAACCTATGCCCGGGGTACTTAGGCTTGGTCTAGGACATACATGCCCGACCAAGTAACCAAAACCT
Source organism: Boesenbergia rotunda (assembly GCA_024364735.1). Classification (NCBI taxonomy): domain Eukaryota; kingdom Viridiplantae; phylum Streptophyta; class Magnoliopsida; order Zingiberales; family Zingiberaceae; genus Boesenbergia; species Boesenbergia rotunda. Next base: position 8,868 of record JAGFNQ010004603.1, read on the forward strand.
TAATGCCCCGTGGTGCAGCCTATGCCCGGGGTACTTAGGCTTGGTATAGGACATACGCGCCGACCAAATAACCAAAACCCTAATGCCCCGCGGTGCAGCCTATTCCCGGGGTACTTAGGCTTGGTCTAGGACATACACGTCCGACCAAGTAACCAAAACCCTAATGCCCCGCGGTGCAGCCTATGCCCGGGGTACTTAGGTTTGGTCAAAGACATACGCGCCCGACCAAGTAACCAAAACCCTAATGCCCCGCGGTGCAGCCTATGCCAGGGGTACTTAGGCTTGGTTTAGGACGTACGCGCCCGACCAAGTAACCAAAACCCTAATGCCCCGCGGTGTAGCCTATGCCTGGAGTACTTAGGCTTGGTCTAGGGCATACGCGCTTGACCAAGTAACCAAAACCCTAATACCCCGCGGTGCAACCTATGCCTAGGGTACTTAGACTTGGTCTAGGACATATGCGCCCGACCAAGTAACCAAAACCCTAATGCCCCGCGGTGCAGCCTATGCCCGCGGTACTTAGGCTTGATCTAAGACATACGCGCCTGACCAAGTAACCAAAACCCTAATGCCCTGCGATGCAGCCTATGCCCGGGGTACTTAGGCTTGGTCTAGGACATACGCCCCGACCCAGTAACCAAAACCCTAATGTCCCGCGGTGCGGCCTATGCCCGGGGTACTTAAGCTTGGTCTAGGATATACGCGCCCGACCAAGTAACCAAAATCCTAATGCCCCACGGTGCGGCCTATGACGAGGTACTTAGGCTTGGACATACGCGCCTGTCCAAGTAACCAGAACCCTAATGCCCCGCGGTGCGGCCTATGCCCGGGGTACTTTGGCTTGGTCTAGGACATACGCGCCCGACCAAATAACCAGAACCCTAATGCCCCGCGGTGCGGCCTATGCCCGGGGTACTTAGGCTTGATTAGGGACATACGCGCCCGACCAAGTAACCAAGCCCCTAATGTCCCGCGGTGCAGCCTATGCCCGGGGGCACTTAGGCTTGGTCTAGGGCATGTGCACCCGACCAGGCGAATTCAGACTCTACTACTTCGCTACACTGGGAACTTAATGTAGGGATCTATAGGTAAAAATATTTAAAATCACAGTGGAAATAAGATCCCTCAAGCGATCCATGCGAAAGAAAAACTCATACAAAGTGATCTATAATTCCTATCTTATAGGAATACCTTTGTCGCGTGCCCTTCGCTTATCCTGCTAGTCCTTTGGTTCGCCGAATCTCTTACACGTTCAAGTGTCCGTGCCTCTATGCGTATCCACACGAACACAATCTACGCCTCGGAAAAGAACCACCTTAGTTGTGCTAGCAACTTGGGATGGTTCACAAAGCACAAGAACCTCCACTAGGGAGTTATGGACAAGGAGGAAGAAAGAAGAGGAAGAGAGATGCACCCTCTAGCCTTTGGCAAGAGGGGGGGGGTATTTATACTCATCTAATGAATATCAAGGGTCTATGTCCCTTGAGCTCCTCTCATCTTAATGCTAATAAAACCCAATGAATACCAAGCCTCTTGGTATTCCTTGAGACTCTTAATATTCTATTCATCTAATGAATAGAATGTCTCTTAGCCTTCCTCTTAAATAATATTTATTAAACCCTTTAATGAATATTATCCATAATTAAGTGCTTGAGTCTAATCTAGATGAGTCTAACTCAAATTAGACTCAATCCCATAATCTAATTGGATTCACTTGAGTCTAACTCAATTAATCCAATTCGAATCAAATCTTAGTCAAACCAAGATCAATTAATCTCCAAAGCATCGTGTCCTTAGTGTGTGACCCAATAGGTTCTCGTAACGTTGGCAATGTGTCTAAACCACTTTAGACACATAAGCAATGAGCGACATCTAGCAATGTATCATTGCTACCCAAGTAACAAGAAAAGTCAAGATCCGACAAAACCTCGGTGACTATAATAATGTATCACCTTGTTCTTCTATCCTCGATATCTAGATTGACCAATGAGGCATAGACCGTGTCATCCTCAGTCAATCTTGTGTTTCTTGATCCCCGAGTAGACTCACTCAAATAAATGAGCTCAATATCTCATATTGACTCATTTGAGCATGACCATGCGTTTTAGTAGTCCTACTCGATCAAGGGGCCCACAGATATCACTCCCATCATATGGGAGGGATAGATCCCATCTACATCACTCATATCCCTCTGCATAATTCATTACATACCTAGTGATCGCCTTTATAGTCCACCCTATTACGGGTGACGTTTGACGATACCAAAGTACATAACTCCTTATGTAGGGAACCGTAGTGACTTCAGGTCTAAGGACTATTCATACTAATAGTCACATGAGAAAGTTTATGACACTCATATGACAATTTATGAAACTTTCTCATGGCGTGTCAATTCAGTACACATTCTCCAATGTATACCCATGTGTCAACTTGATATCACATATCCATGACTTGTGAGCTCAAGTCATCAGTTGACCTACATGCTAGTCTCCATGCATTAATATTGTCCTTGAATATTACTACTTGACTAGGAATGATTTAGTGTAGTGTTCTCTACATTATCTCACTATCTATTCAACCAATCGATATAATGTAGATAAGAACCTACTACCCAAGGATATTATTATACTTAGTTATTTGGCACAAATACAAAGTAAGTATAATAACCAAACATGCCTTTATTAATGATAGAATATGATACAAAAAGTCCCTAGTCAATCATCACATAATTGGCTCTAGGGCTCCTACTAACAATCTCCCACTAGCACTTGTGCCAATCACTGTAATATCTAATACCGAGTGACCTAGTATGACCATCATGCTTCTTTTGTGCCAAAGTCTTAGTCAAAGGATCCGCGATGTTAACATCTGTGGGTACTCTACATATCCTCACATCTCCTCTATCGATGATCTCTCGAATGAGATGGAAGCGTCGTAGTATGTGTTTGGTCCGCTGATGTGACCGAGGTTCCTTAGCCTGTGCAATAGCCCCATTGTTGTCATAATAGAGGTCTATAGGGTCTACTATGCTAGGAACCACACCAAGTTCTGTAATGAACTTTCGGATCCAAACAGCCTTTTTTGCTGCCTCAGATGCAGCAATATACTCAGCCTCTGTTGTAGAATCTGCGACTGTGTCCTGCTTCAAACTCTTCCAACTCACAGTGCCACCATTCAGGCAAAACACATACCCTGACTGCGATCTAAAATCATCCCTGTCTGTTTGGAAGCTTGCGTCACTGAAACCCTTTACAGCTAGCTCCTCATCGCCTCCAAATATCAAGAAATATTCTTTCGTCCTTCGCAAGTACTTAAGAATATTCTTGACAGCTGTCCAGTGACTTTCACCTGGCTAGCTCATTTGCCTTGACATTATCTGCCCGATAGATCTTCTGCAGGATAACCTCCGTGAAAGAAGCTTATAGCTGCTCATAGAGGGCCACATACCTTTGCAGGCGTTCACACCTTACCTCGATGTTGCCCTTTATTTGTTGTGCCACAAGTTGAGAGTCCGAATGTACAACGACCCGAGTAGCTTCTACATGCTTGGCTGCTTGCAGGCCTACTAGGATCACCTCATATTCAGCTTCATTGTTGATGGCTTCGAAGTGGAGTCGAATAGATAAGTGTAATGTACCCCCTCGTGGGGAGGGGGGGGGGGGGGGGGGAGGAACCATTAACACTCCGACTCCGTTGTGCCTGCTGTTCGAAAACCCATCTACATAGATCTTCCAGACTCTCTTGGCCTCAGGTTCTGGGATGGCCTCGAGCATGAAATCCGAGAGAGCTTGTGCCTTAATAGCGGTACAAGGCAGGTACTTAATCACGTACTTAGCTCTACCGTCCATTTGATCAGTCGACCTGAAGCTTCGGGATTGGTGAGGATCCATCCAAGCGGGCTGTTGGTGAGAACCATTACAAGATGTGCTAAGAAGTATGGCCTTAGCCTTCAGGCCATTAAGACCAGAGCATAGGTCGGCTTCTCCATCTTAGTGTATCGTGTCTCAACATCCTTCAGGAGATGTCCGAAGAAGTAGATGGGATATTGCACCATACCTTCTTCTCGGACGAGCGCAGAGCCCACTGCTTTTTCTGCTGTAGATTGGTAGACAAATAATGTCTCCCCCTCCATTGGCTTGTAGAGGATGGGGAGTTCGGCTAGAGAGGCCTTCAGATCGATGAATGCCTTCTCATACTGGTCATCCGAGTCGAACTTGACTGCCTTTCTCAGAATCTTGAAGAATGGTAGGGTCCTGTCTGCAGACTTGAAGATGAACCTCAATAGAATCGTAATCCTACCATTTAGTCATTGTACATCTTTGAAGTTGCGAGGGGATGACATATCTAGAATAATCCTTACTTTTTCTAAATTAGCCTCGATTCCCCTCTCTATCACCATATATCCCAAGAACCGGCCACTCTTCACCCCGAACAGGCACTTAGCAGGGTTCAAATTCAGCTTGTTGGCCCTCAAGGTGGAGAACATTTCTTCTAAGTTGACTATCATGTCCTTTTCCTTGTCGGTCTTGACCAGGATATCGTCCACGTACACTTCGATGTTCCTCCCAATCTTATGCCTGAAAACCTTGTCCATCATCCGCTGGTAAGTTGCCCCAACGTTGCGCAATCCGAAAGGCATGACATTATTGTAAGATGTGTATACTGAAAGACATGAATTTCTTTATATGAACATCTTAGTTATGAAGAGAGAATCACAACTACACTAGGTGTCTGTTTATATTAGTACATGCATGAAGTCCAATTACTTTGCATTGTAGATAACATGGTGTGTGGTGTCACATGGAAGATCATGTCATCAGTTCCTTGCTTTATAAATAAGAGGCTCACAACCGAGATAGAATTGGATAACCCATCAGAATGGTTGTAGTGTAATTAGATGTGGTTGGTCTTAACCATAGAATTACACTAGTGTACTTTGAGTACATTGAGTAGGACCAAAACCCGAGGTTATCCAATTTGTACTGACTCAATAATTGGATAGGACCTCAAGATTATATTATGGAGTACGATCCCTTAATCCTGATATAATAACGGGCATATATAATTAACTATTATTTCTTTGATTTACCAATGGGCGAGATCTATTCTATTAGATCGATAAGCCCGGTAAGTTGGGAGATAATATTAATAATATGATGTGCTGTTGATTATTGACGGAATCCGTGTCCTGGTGAGTCGAGTTGATGATGCCCCCTTGATGAGCTCGAAAGGTTCATCATGCTAAACCCTGCAGGTGGATTTGATCCGGCATAATGATAAGGTCGAGTGGTATTAGTCAAGGACTCAGAGGTTAATTAATTTGGATTGTCAGTAATTTAAATTAATTAACGAGCATTCGAGATCATAAACACAGGGGGATGGATGACTCATAATATGTGGAACCCATATGAAAATATGGGAGTTGGTGAGGAAGTTTAATTAAGATCTTTTAGTGGAATGGATCTTAATTAATGGATCGGGTTTAGATCCATTGGTGGGCCAAGATTCAACTCCTCCTCTTGGTCCCTACCTTAGCCCTATAAATACCCCATGTAGTCATGATACCAAGGGTTAGAAAAAAGGAGATCCAAAGCTTAGAATTTCTTCTTTCTCCTAGGGCTTGTGGGCGCCGGTTGCTTCAAGAGGTGGGGCGGCAAAAGAAGAGGTGATCTCCATCTCTTCTTGTCTTCATCTTCTTCTTCCCTTTCACCTTTCTTCTCCAAAGGGGGTTGCGGTCTGGTCTAGATAAGGAGAAGCTTGGCTTCACCTTTGGCCGGCGGCGCAAGCACAAGGAAAGGGATAAGGGTCGGCGGTGCAAGCAAGGTGAAGGAAGGGTCGTGTAGCTCGGTGTGGAGGGAAAGAGCTCTATCTTTTCCTTCTTCTTCTAGATCTCCTCGTTCCTCCTTTGTTCACTCAGTGGACGACGCAAGGAGAGAAGGCTTCCTCCCATCTCTTGACCGGCGGGAACCCTAGGGGACTAGGGTGGTTGGCACAAGGAAGATAGGAAGCAAAGGAGGGTTTGATCCGTGACCTTGGTGATTACGGTTCGCGGTAGACCATCGCCCACACAACGTCCATGAAGGGAGGGACATAAGGTAGAAGACCGCGAGGTGATCGGGAAGGTATATCTCTTCCCAAGCTCCCTTGATTATTCTTATGTCATACATGTGCTTGTTTTGTTTACCTCGTCATTTTATGTGTGTTAGTTTATTAATTTGATTTCGTATCATAGCAATTAATTCACTAACTGGGCCCCGACCATAAACATAAAAGCCAGCGATCAACTCGTCACCTTTTCTGCGGTCGAACGGTCGAGCAAATCACAAGGCCGATTTTTGTAATTGGCCGAGTTGTGATTTGGATCGTTCGATACGACACGAGATGGTCGTAGGGAGACGGGTCTCCATTCGGATTAATTTTTTAATCCATAGATATGGAGAGATCTCTCGGATCGACCGAGTATTCGCTTAGGAAACCCGCCAAGCCATACCCAACAAATGGTATCAGAGCTGAGGTTTTCGGCTTTGTGTGTTTAGGATTGGTTAATTTTTGCATTTTCATTCATACATTTTATTTTGCTGAATGATGCGTGGATGTGCGTAGGCTAACTTTGTATTGCAGGCACGAGATTCCAACTTCATGGCCAAAATATTTGTTGTGTGATGGTTATGCAAATTTTTGTAATTAATTAATTTTCGGGGTTGACGAGGCTAGGTATTTAATTTTTGTAATTAAATACGGCACATGTTTAGCCGAGCTTTTTATTTTACTTTCGATCTAGTTTTCATGTACACTCCTTCGTGGAGTATAGGATCGATGATGTAAATAATTAGCTTGTCATTTCGGCTCGGAGATCCCTCAAGGTAGCTTGCACAGAAGGAAGGGAGAAGCGGACGAAGTGACGACACGACTGGAGGCACATCAGAGACCAAGGGCCATGAAAGTTAGAAAATCTAGGATTTTATGTATTTTTCATGTATTTATGTGCTTGGTTGTGTGGTTGTGCTAGTAAAATTCCTCGAATTAAATTACTAAGTGGGAGAGGGACCCTAAGGGTCCCACGACTTTCATTACAATCCGATAAGTGATGCGAACAAGTCTGTGCGTCGGCTCTGAGTGCCTTCCTCCCCATCGGATGGACTTATTCTGCGGATCACTGGGTCGGAAAAGACTATAGAAAATTGTTGAAGAGCGTGTGTACTTCCTCATCGGAAGGCACATAATCGGAAATAATTTTCTTAATGTCGTGTAATGGTGCACACTTAGATGCGAATAATAGTATCCTCCCCATCGGAGTCACTGCTATTATTTCGCAGAGCAGAAGTGAACCAACTATCGATCTTACTTGTCAAAAAGTTAGGTTGACAAGATAGTAAGATTGATGGGTAAAACCTCCTCTTACAAATGTAGGGATTCGTATACGTCCACATCATCGCGGCATGCAAATTTCTCGGTGTATAGGGGTGTTGGTTGATTTCGAAAATTAATTATTTTAAAGAATCAATTTATTTTTGATTTCTAAAGTAGTGTATGTTGTGATTCTCAGGTTTTTCATAATGACCTTTAACCCACAGCTACCATTCTTAAAGAAAACAAATTTACTGGCCCAAACTACATAGATTGTAAGAGGAACCTTAACATTGTCCTCACTGCTGAAGAGTACAAATTTGTACTCTTTGAGGAATGTCCGGAAAGGCAGAGAGGACTTTGGTGAAGAGTTGAAGCAGCGTTACAAGAAGTGGGTCAAGGCGGATGAGATGGCGCGGTGCTACATTCTGGCATCAATGTTAAATGTGCTGCAACATCAGCATCAGGTCATGCCCACTGCTAGTGACATGATGCTGAACCTCAAGGATCTCTTCGGGTACCATGGTCGAGCTGCTAGGTAGACCGCGATGAAGAGTTTGATGACGATCACTATGGTCAAAGGGACACCCGTGAGGGATCATGTCCTAAAGATGATGGCTCATCTCAATGAGATTGAGGTACAGGGAGCACAAATCAATGGGGAATCCCAGTCGATATTATACTCCAGTCTCTGCCTAGGAGTTTTGAGCAGTTCAGGCTCAACTACAATATGAACAAAAGGGATTATACGTTGGGTGAACTACTAGGAGAACTTCAGGCGGCAGAGGGCCTCTTTCGTCAGAAACAGGCAGACCTTAGTAACTCAAAGGGTTTCTTCTTCTGTGCCGAAAGGCAGGAAGAAGAAGAGAAACAAGGAGGGTTCAAGAAGGCAGCAGCATCGTTGGGACCCCTGACTAGCATGAAGAAGCCGAAAGGCAAGTGCTTTACGTGCAAACAAACTGAGCACTGGAAGGCGGGCTGTCACCGTCGACAAGACAAAGGTATCTCTTCAGCCTTAGTCATTGAAACATGTTTAGCGGTGCTATCTACCAGTACCTGGTGCGTAGATATGGGAGCCACTGACCATGTCTGCAATACTCTGCAGGGGTTCCAGGAAACCTGTACGAATGAATGTGTTGCTAGAGGGGGGGGGTGAATAGCACTCTTTCGAATTCTCTACAAAATTGTTAGCACAATACAAACAAAATATGTGAAAGACAAAAGAGCAATGCTAACTCAGAGTATTTTTACTTGGTATCCACCCGAACGGGTGACTAATCCAAGGATCCACGCGGTTGCACACTCTCCACTATGAAATCCTCCTTCAAAGTGGAGAAACCTTTACAAAGAACGTCTTCTTCCTCTTTACAAGATGCGATGAAGAGAGAGAGGAAGATCTGATCACACGGGGCACGAACAGCACTTCGTTACAGTGTAAAACCGTACCGTTCACGTGCGGAAAAGTCCCCTTTTTATAAGAGAACAGGACAACTTCGTACACTGTCCAGACCCGCACCAGTCGATTGCCCCTGGGGCAGTCGATTGGCCTAGCAATAAATGCCAGCCAAGGGCTAGTTTTTGGGGGTCACCAGTCAACTGCCCCTGGGATAGTCGACTGGTCGAAGACTGAAAACATTCTTTGAGTTTTGGCAGTCGACTGCCCTTCGGCCAGTCGACTGCCCAGCCTCTAAACTCACTTATAGTCACTCCAAGCACTCTCCTTCACGTATGCCTTCAGGTATGCTCCCTTGGCTTGCCCCTTGAAGTCTTCTTCCTCTGGCTATCGTCCCTCGGATGCGCACACAAGCCTTCCTTGGCTTGCCTCCATGCCACCCTTCACGTGTGCCCTTGAAGTCCACTTCCCGGCTTGCCCTTGGAGCACTCCTCCATCGGCTCTCATCCCTCGGATATGTTCTCCATGTGTGATTCTCCAAGTCCTGCAAACTCAATCACACATATCAAATATAATATAACACCCTAACCTTAAACTTATTGGCACACACATCAAAACCATGATCTTCCCGATCATTCTTGGGCCGATTGCCTCAACAATCTCTCCCTTTTTGATGTGTGGCAATATGTTTAAGTTTAGGGATAAAATACCAGTCAACAAAGTAAATAACAGTAGCAATTGAAAAACATAAGACATATCAAAAACCTAAGAGGTAACCTCCCCCTTAATCCATGTTTTCTCCCATTTTCAATTCTACTCATAATCCAAGTTAAGTTTCAAACCTAACTTAACACCAAGCAATAGCAATTAAAAATATAAGACAAAACCTAAGAGGTAACCTCCCCCTTAATCCTATGCCTTCATCCATTTTCATCATAATCCAAGATTTTAACTTAAACCATCCATTCTCCCCCTTTGACACTATCAAAACGATTGTCCCAAGCAACCAAAAACCATGGCATCAAATGAGAGAAATTTGGATTTCTGAAAAATAGCTCAGCAGGCTGAAATCAGGCGTATCAGTCGACTGCCCTTGATACTCTGTCTGTCTCAATTTTCAGCTTTTGTGCCAAATTTATGAAACCTTCCAGAAATTCCAGAAAATTTCAAAAATTGTAAAAATTTGTAAGCATGTTTGATATACTATACTCTATCAAGAAAAAATATCAGTTCGTGAAAAATTTCAAACATGCTTGACTTTTGACCAAAGTCCAAAATTCTTGAAAACCACTAAGTTTGTATCAATTTTTCAACCTAGTTTTGCATTCAAATTTCTTCTAGGCTTATGACAAAACATATAAAACATGAAATGGTTTTCAAATGTGTAAAATGTCCAACCATGATCTTTGGGCAAAGTGTCCATTAATTAAGCACTTGCTTTCCCCATGGTTGCCTATTTTTTATATTTTGATACTTTTAATGATTCAACACTATGCCACAAGCACAAGTGAACCAAATGTATCATCCTAATGGATCAAGCACACTTTCCTATTGTGTTACTCCAAAGTTCATCCTATACCTCTACAAAACACATTCCAAGTTCTCTTCTTAAGGATGTATACTCCGATTCGGGAAGAGGCTTGGTAAAAATATCGGCAAGGTTTGACTTAGACTCAACATAGTGTAATTCTATATCTCCCCTTGCCACATGGTCCCTAATGAAGTGATGTTTCACTTCAATGTGTTTTGTTCTAGAATGGTGAACCAGATTCTTAGTCAAATTGATTGTACTTACATTATCACACAAGACTTTGACCTTGGAATAATGTAATCTAGCAATCCATCCTTATGGAGCTGGGACAAGCGACTCTCATTTATGTGGCCTAAGCGACAGTGCCAGAGATAGGTTGGGTTCAACTCATTTGATCTCAACCTCTTGGTACTTACATTATAGATAGGGCGTTCTAAGTCTAGAATGTAGAGTTCGTTGATAAGATCTGTACTACAATAGAACATTTCATTTAAATAGACTGAACAACATTTGTTCTTAATTATAAATGAGAAGCCTTTCTTGTCTAGACAAGAAACAGAAATTATGTTCTTAGTAAGTGCAGGTACATAACAATAATCATCTAGTTCCAGTACAAGCCCAGAGGGCAGAGATAGAAAATAAGTTCCTACAGCAACAGCAGCAACTCGTGCTCCATTGCCTACTCGTAGGTCCACCTCGCCCTTTGCCAATGCCCTGCTATTTCTCAGCCCCTGCACATTGGTACAAATGTGAGAAGCACATCCAGTATCTAATACCCATGATGTAAAAATAGAAAGGTTGACTTCTATAACATATATACCTGAAGTAGAAGGCTCGCTTCTCTTCTTCTTAAGATCCTCCAGGTAGATCTTGCAGTTTCTTTTCCAATGCCCTTTCTCACCGCAATGGAAACAGGTGGCATCCTTCTGCACCCCACCCTTGGGTTTAAGTGCTGCAGAGCTGGCTTTGCCCTTGGTTTGGGTCTTACCCTTACCTTTGGGCTTCCACTTACCCTTGCCTTTGCCCTTCTGTACCATCAGGACGGTACTAGGCTTGGTGAGATTAGGCTCAGCAGTTCTTAACATGTTGAGTATCTCGGGAAGTGGTTTGTCTAATTCGTTCATGTTGTAATTCATGACAAATTGACGGTAACCTGGCGGCAATGATTGTAGAATCAGGTCGGTAGCCAGCTCTTGGCCCAAGGGAAACCCTAGTCTATCGAGGTTCTCGACGTACCCAATCATCTTGAGTACGTGAGTTCCTACTGGGGTTCCCTCTTTCATCTTGCATGAAAAGAGGGCTTGAGTCACTTCGAACCGCTTATGCCTTGCCTGCCCTTGATGACGTTATGATCATTGAGAATGAGCCTACCACCTATCAGGAAGCTGTGATGAGCCCAGATTCTGAGTCATGGCTGGAAGCCATGAGATCCGAAATGGAATCCATGTACACTAACCAAGTTTGGACCTTGGTTGATCCACCTGAAGGGGTCAAACCCATTGGGTGTAAGTGGGTCTTTAAGAGAAAGCCTAACATGGATGGACTTACTCATACCTATAAGGGTAGACTGGTAGCTAAAGGTTTCAAGCAAATTCATGGTATTGACTATGATGAAACTTTTTCTCCAGTAGCGATGTTTAAGTCCATTCGGATCATGCTTGCTATTGCAGCCTACCACGATTATGAGATCTGGCAGATGGATGTCAAGACAGCGTTTCTGAATGGAAACCTCCTCGAGGATGTGTACATGACACAGCCTGAGGATTTTGTAGATCCACAGCATACTGGCAGAGTATGCAAGCTGCATAGGGCCATTTATGGTCTAAAGCAAGCTTCTCGGAGCTGGAATCTTCGATTCGATGATGCGATCAAACAGTTTGGTTTCATCAAGAACGAAGATGAACCTTGTGTCTACAAGATGGTTAGTGGGAGCACAGTAGTCTTCCTAGTCTTGTATGTGGATGACATACTACTCATTGGGAACAACATCCCTTCGCTACAGTCTGTGAAGACTTGGTTGGGGACTTCTTTCGCAATGAAGGACTTAGGTGAAGCAGCCTGCATTCTAGGCATTAAGATCTATAGAGATAGATCTAAGAGATTGCTTGGCCTAAGTCAGAGTACATACATCGATACGGTATTACACCGTTTTGCCATGCAGAATTCCAAGAGAGGAATTCTGCCAATGTCACATGGTGTGAGTCTTTCGAAGACTCAGAGTCCCTCTTCTAGAGAGGAGAGAGACCGCATGGATAAGATCCCTTATGCTTCTGCCATAGGATCTATCATGTACGCCATGTTATGTACTCGTCCTGATGTCTCGTATGCTTTGAGCATGACGAGCAGGTACCAGTCAGATCCAGGTGAACGTCACTGGATAGCGGTCAAGAATATCCTTAAGTACTTGAGTAGGACTAAGGAATATTTTTTTGATATTTGGAGGCGATGAGCATCTAGTTGTAAAGGGTTACACTGATGCCAGCTTCCAAACCGACCAGGATGATTACAGATCGCAGTCAGGGTTCGTGTTTTGCTTGAATGGCGGAGCTGTGAGCTGGAAGAGTTCGAAGCAGGACACAGTTGCAGATTCTACAACAGAAGCTGAGTATATTGCTGCATCAGAGGCAGCAAAGGAGGCAGTTTGGATCCGCAAGTTCATCACTAAGCTTGGGGTGGTTCCTAGCATATCTGATCCCGTAGAGCTCTATTGTGACAACAATGGAGCTATTGCGCAGGCTAAGGAACCTCGCTCACACCAGCGGACCAAACACATACTACGGCGATTCCATCTCATTCGAGAGATCATCGATCGAGGAGATGTGAAGATTTGCAGAGTACCCACAAAGGCTAACGTCGCAGATCCCTTGGCCATGGCTTTGGCACAGATGAAGCATGATGGTCACACTAGGTCATTGGGTATTAGATACTACAGCGATTGGCACTAGTGCTAGTGGGAGATTGTTAGTGAGAGCCCTAGAGCCAATCATATGATGATTACTTTTTGGAATCATTGTATCATATTCTTGTATATATATTTCTTATATATAAAGGCATTTTCTTATGGTTATTGTATTTATGTGTATTGGTGCCAAATAACTTAGTATAATAACGTCCTTGAGTAGAAGGTTCTTATCTATATCAATCGATTAGTTGAATCGATAGTGAGATGATATAGAGAACATTACTCTTAATTATTCCTAGTCAAGTATTAACATTCAAGGACAATGTTAATGCATAGAGACTAGCATGTAGGTCAACATGATGACTTGATCTCACAAGTCATGGATATGAGATATCAAGTTGACACATGGGTATACATTAGAGAATGTATACTGAATGGCCCGCCATGAGAAAGTATCATGGATCGTTATATGAGTGTCATATACTTTCTCATGTGACTATTAGTATGACTATAGTCCTAGACCTGAAGTTACCATAGTTCCCTACATAAGGAGTTACGTACTTTGGCTTCGTCAAACGTCACCCGTAACTGGGTGGACTATAAAGGCGATTACTGGGTTTGTAACAAATTATGCGGAGGGATGTGAGTAACGTAGATGGGATCTATCCCTCCTATATGACGGGAGTGATATCTTCGTTCTTGATAGAGTAAGACCACTAAGTGCATGGCCATGCCCAAATAAGGCAATATTAGATATTGAGCTTATTTGATTATAGTGAGTCTACTTGGAGATCAAGACATATAGATTGATTTGAGGATGACACGGTCTATGCCTCATGAAAGATCAATCTAGATATCGAGGATAGAAGGACGTTGTCACGTATTGTGATGGTCACAATTATTAGTCACAATGGTGATGTTGGATCTCGACATTCTTGTAACTTGGGTAACAATGATGTGTTGCTAGATACCTCTCATTGCTTATGTCCTTAAATAGGTTTAAGGGCATTGCCAACGTTACAAGATCCTATAGGGTCACACACATAGAGCAATAGATGGAGAATAAGTCCATATGATGGACCGAGAGTAATGAAGTCAAAGTTTGACTTTGGCTAAATATGGAAAGTCCATAAAAGGCAAGTTTGACTTGACTCAAATTAGACAACTTGAGTTGGACTCGAGTTTGATCCAAGTGTTGGATGAATCTAATCATGGGAGAGTAATGAAGTCAAAGTTTGACTTTGGGTAAATATGGAAAGTCCATAAAAGGCAAGTTTGACTTGACTCAAATTAGACAACTTGAGTTGGACTCGAGTTTGATCCAAGTGTTGGATGAATCTAATCATGGGAGAGTAATGAAGTCAAAGTTTGACTTTGGCTAAATATGGAAAGTCCATAAGAGGCAAGTTTGACTTGACTCAAGCCACATCACCTTGACTTGACCAAGTGATGACTTGGCATCATCATCAAGGCTAAGTAACCTCCCCATTTGAATTTTGAATTCTGATCCAAAGTAGTTGAGAAACACAACCACCCATTGCCACATATTCGGCTTCCGTTGTTGATAGGGCAACACATGGTTGTTTCCTACTACTCTAACTAACTAAGGAAGACCCAAGGAATTGTCACCCTCCACTAGTACTCTTCCTATCTAGCTTACACCCCGCATAGTCCGAGTCGGTGTATCCAATAAGATCAACGTTTGGTGTTCTAGGATACCAAAGCCCGACATTGAGGGTACCGTTAACATACCTTAGGATCCTCTTCACTACCACCAAATGGGACTCTTTGGCACATGATTGGTATCTTGCACACATACCTATCGCAAAAAGTATATCGGGTCTACTAGCGGTTAGGTACAGTAAACTACCAATCATGCTACTATATTGCTTTGAGTCTACCATTTTTCCTTCACTATCACTATCCATTTTCACATTTGTTCCTATAGGGGTAGATGCTACCTTAGCATTTTTTAGTCCAAATTTCTTTAGCATTTCCCTAGCATATTTAGTTTGAAATACATGTGTTCCTTTATTTGTTTAACTCTCCTACAAGACTCATCTCAAATTCATCTTCCATACATTTGATGAATTCTTGTAGAAAGTCACTATTTGTTGACCCAAAGATGATATCATCGACATACACTTGGGCAACAAATATGTCCTTATCCTTAGATTTTAGAAATAAAGTTGGATCAATTGTTCCTCTCCTAAAACCCTTAGACACTAGAAATGAAGAAAACCTTTCATACCAAGCCCGGGAAGCTTGTTTCAATCCATACAAGGCTTTTCTCAACTTGTATACATGTCTAGGATAGTTTGGGTCCTCAAACCCGAGGGGTTGTTCTACATAGACCTCTTCCTTAATGGCCCCATTAAGGAATGCCGACTTCACATTCATTTGGTGAAGTGTGAAACTCATGTGAGCGGCTTGCTAATAGAATTCTAATGGACTCTAATCTAGCTACGGGGGCATAGGTCTCATCATAATCCAGTCCCTCAACTTGGTTAAACCCCTTAGCTACCAACCTAGCCTTGTTCCTAGTGATTTTGCCTTGATCATCTAGTTTGTTCCTAAAGACCCATCTAGTGGTTACAATGGTGCAATCATTGGGCCTAGGAACCAACTCCCAAACTTCACTTCTCTCAAATTGGTTTAGCTCTTCTTGCATTGCTAAGACCCAATCTATATCAACTAATGCCTCATCAATAGACTTAGGTTCTAATTGAGATATTAAGGCAATTTGACTACTTTGGTCTCTAAAATAGGAACTAGTCCTTACTCCTTGAGTGACATCACCCACTATTTGGTCAATAGGGTGATCTTGGTGATGTCTCAAGGGCCTAGAGGTTATGGGTTCATTGACTACATGTTCCTCATCCTCTAGGGTACTTCTTCCTCCCCCTTGATCATTGCCCTCCAAATGTAGGTCTTGGATTCTTTGGGCAAGGGGTTGACTTTCCTCTATATCCTTATCAATTGAGGCTTTCCTAGGGTAAGTATTTGGAAATTCATCAAAGTCAACATTTGAAGACTCCTCAATTACTTTTGTCCTTTTGTTATAGACTCTATAACCCCTACTTGTGGATAAATAACCAACTAATATTCCCTCATCTTGACTCAAACTTCCTTAGATCATCCTTAGTGTTCAAAATATACACTTTACACCCAAAGACCTTAAAGTAGTGGACTTGTGGAATTCTCCCATTCCACAACTCAAAGGGGATTTTACCTAAGAACCTATGTACCAAAACCTGATTTTGAATGTAACAAGCGGTATTAACCGCTTCGGCCCAAAAGTAGCTAGGAAGAGAATATGCATTAAGCATAGTCTTAGCGGCCTCTTGTAGGGCTCTGTTTCTCCTCTCTACTACCCCGTTTTGTTGAGGAGTCCTTGGGCATGAAAATTCATGCTTATGCCCATTTTCTACACAAAATTGTGAGAAGCTTGAGTTTTGGAACTCCCCACCATAGTTACTCCTAATTCGGTTAATCTTTAGGTGTTTTTCATTCTCAACCCTCTTACTAAAGCCTATAAAGATTTCTAAGGTATCGTCCTTATGTTTCATAAAGAAAACCCATGTAAATCTAGAAAAATCGTCTACAATGACTAAATAATATTTACTCCCTACTAGTGAGGGAGTACTATGACAATCAAAAAGATCAATATATAAAAGCTCTAGAGGTAAAGTAGTGGTAGTTAGGGTTTTACCTTTGTGTGATGATTTTGATTGCTTACCCTCTTGGCATGCATCACACATTTTTGATCATAGGGGGCCCCTTCACCAACTCCTCTTTGGTCACTCTTGCAATGCTCCTCATGTTGACGTGTCCAAGTCTTAGATGCCACAACCACCATTCTTCTTCTTTATACATGAGACACTTAGGCAAATTGTTAGAAGCATAAACAAGATCAAGATAGTAAAGGTTAGCCTCTCTATACCCTTCTAGTATGACATTATCGGACCCATTTTGTTTAATTAGGCATTTTCTAGCATGGAATTCAACCCTATAGCCCGCATCACATAATTGACTTACACTAAGTAAATTAAATTTCATGTCCTTAATTAAAAGTACTTTGTGGATAGAGATTGTAGGAGATACCTCAATGGTGCCCTTACCAATTATTTTGAGTTTCCCACTATT
The DNA here is from genome assembly GCA_024364735.1 of Boesenbergia rotunda. NCBI lineage: Eukaryota > Viridiplantae > Streptophyta > Magnoliopsida > Zingiberales > Zingiberaceae > Boesenbergia > Boesenbergia rotunda. Next base: position 26,187 of record JAGFNQ010004603.1, read on the forward strand.
TCCAAAGGAAATCGTCCCTTCTCTTAGGTAGCTTATAGTGGTGAACTTGCTCACATCTCCGGTCATATGTCTTGAGCACCCACTATCTACTATCCACATGTTTGAGGCCTCCTTCACCTTCACCTATACACATGGAAAACACACTCTTTTGGTACCCAAATTTTTGATCCACAAGCATCATTTAAAAATTTCTTTGGTACTCACACCTTCTTGATGTTTCCCTTAGCCCCTTGTCTCCTAGATGCACCATTTCTACCCATAAGTGAGACAAAGGTCACTTCCTTGATCTTTGGCCTATATCGTAATCCGGTCATGTTATAGACGGCTCTTTGACTGTTTATTATCATGTCAAGGTTACTAGAGCTGACTTGAAACTTTCTAAGTGTCTTGGTTAGGTCTTCTGTCTTTTTCCTTAGTTCCTTATTTTCATTTTCAAAGCATGTATCATGTGACATGGTAGAGCAAGCATGCAAATCTTCTTTAAGTTTTGTAGATTCTACTCTAAGCATGGCAATTTCATCTTTTAAATCCTTAATTTTTCTTCTAGCTTTAGCTAAATCAATGTTTGTGCTAGAAATTATTTTGACCAAAGTAGAGGAGGGTAAGCTATATACCTCACTTACCGACGCCTCTGATTCGGATGATGATGAAGATGAGCCGCTTTCATCACTACTTGAGCTTCTCTCATCGTCCGATGACTCCATGTGGTCCACTCCCATAAGTGCAAAATGGGACACTTGCTCCTCTTCCTCGTCCGAGGATGATGGATCATCCCAAGTCTCCTTGAGGTTGGTGGCACTCTTCTTCTTTCCCTTTGACCTCTTCTTGTCACCTCTCTTCTTTTCCTCCTTTTCTTCCCTTCTCTTTAGTTGGGGGCACTCATTCTTCATATGCCCCTCTTGGTGACAGTTGTAGCATATTATGTCTTTTGCTTTGCCCTTGCCCTTTGATCCTTTCCTAGCATAAGACTTGTTAGAAAAACTTTTAAATGCCCTGCGCATTTTTCTTACCATGAAGGCCTCTTGGTCGCCATCCATAGAGGCACTAGACTCCTCTGAGTCGGATGAAGAGGAGTAGACCACCTTCTTTTTCTCCTTTTTCTTCTTCTTCTCCTTTTCTACAACGAAAGCTATACCTTTCTCTTTAGAAGAAACATTAGCTTGCTCATGCAATTCAAACTCACAAAATAGATCATCTAATTTTACTATTGAAAGATCCCTTGATACTTTGTAGGCATCGACTATTGATGCCCATAAGGTTGTTCTCGGGAAGGATTGTAGAACGTACCTTACGAGATCCCGATTTTCAACTTTCTCTCCAATCACATGGAGTTCGTTGATGATCTCCTTTACCCTTCCATGCAACTGGCTCACGGTCTCGTTGGTCTTCATGGATAGAGATTGGAGTTGGGCAATGAGTAGATCCTTCTTTGCTCGGCTTGACTCGTTCGACCTTCATTGAGTTCAACGAGTTTCTCCCATAATTCTTTGGCGCTCTTGAATGACCCCACTTTGTTGAGTTGCTCCTTTGAGAGCCCGCGTTGAAGTGTGGTGGTGGCTTTCGTGTTTGCTTGCTCCTTCTTCATAACTTCCTTCGACCATGTTCTCATAGGTAGTGGCTCTCCTCTTTCGTCGATGGGTGCATCAAATCCATCTGCAACACTTATCCAGTTTTCAATATCATTCATCAAGTAGTATTGCATTCTACCTTTCCAGTATGCGAAGTCGTTCCTTCGAGAGTGGAGGCGTGCAGTGCTGTAACCACTGAAACGCATTTTTTTACTCCGTCGATGTATTCCGAAGCGAACCGCTCTGATGCAAAATGATGTAGATGAATAGCATAACCAAAATAGTAAAGACAAAAGAGCAATGCTAACTCAGAGTATTTTTACTTGGTATCCACCCGAACGGGTGACTAATCCAAGGATCCACGCGGTTGCACACTCTCCACTATGAACCCCTCCTTCAAGGTAGAGAAACCTTTACAAAGAACATCTTCTTCCTCTTTACAAGATGTAATGAAGAGCGAGAGGAAGATCTGATCACACAGGGCACAAACATCACTTCGTTACAGTGTAAAACCATACCGTTCACGTGCGAAAAAGTCCCCTTTTTATAAGAGAACAGGACAACTTCGCAAGCTGTCTAGACCCGCACCAGTCGACTGCCCCTGAGGTTGTCGACTGGCCTAGCAATAAATGCCAGTCAACGGCTCATTTTTGGGGGTCACCAATCTGGTCAAAGGCTGAAAACCTTCTTTGAGTTTTTGCAGTCGACTGCCCTCTGGCCAGTCGACTGCCTAGCCTCTAAACTCACTTACAGTCACTCCAAACACTCTCCTTCACGTATGCCTTCAGGTATGCTCCCTTGGCTTGCCCCTTGAAGTCTTCTTCCTCTGGCTATCGTCCCTCGGATGCGCACACAAGCCTTCCTTGGCTTGCCTCCATGCCACCCTTCACGTGTGCCCTTGAAGTCCACTTCCCGGCTTGCCCTTGGAGCTCTCCTCCCTCGGCTCTCGTCCCTCGGATATGTTCTCCATGTGTGATTCTCCAAGTCCTGCAAACTCAATCACACATATCAAATACAACATAACACCCTAACCTTAAACTTATTGGCACACACATCAAAACCATGATATTCCCGATCATTCTTGGGCCGATTGCCTCAACAAACCCGACGGCTAGCGGATGAAGAAATCGCGGTCTACATGGGCGATGCTACAAAAGTGACAGCAATTGCAGTGGGAGTTTTTTATTTATCTTTTGAGAGAAATAAATTGTTAGTTCTGAGATATTGCCTTTATGTACCCTCGTTTAGACAGAATCTAATTTCAGTTTCTAAATTGATAAAGGATAGATATTCTGTTGCTCTTGATAATAAAGTTATTATTATAACAAATAGAGAGATTATCTATTCTGGTACAATGGTCGACAATCTGTATACTCTAGAACCTATGACTCCTACAATGCAAACTGAAGTAAATAGCTTATCATCTAACTTAAATAAGAGAAAGGAGCCTTCTAAGATGAATCAAACGTATCTTTGGCGCCTTAGGCTTGGTCACATTAACCTTAGTAGGCTTTAGAGGTTGATAGCCGATGGGCCCCTGGGTTCATTCGTGGTGAATGATCTCCCGACCTATGAGTCTTGCTTGGAAGGTAAAATGACCAAGAGGCCTTTTAAGGCTAAGGGGTATAGGGCCAAAGATGTGTTAGAACTGATTCATTCTGATTTGTGTGGTCCTATGTCAATCTAGGCTAGAGGTGGCTTTGAATACTTCGTCACCTTCATTGACGATTATTCAAGGTATGAGTACATTTACCTGATGCGCCGTAAGTCTGAATGCTTTGATAAGTTCAATGAATTTAAGGCTGATGTGGAGAAACATCGAGCTAAAAATTGTTGGTGCCGGAAGCACCAAAGTCGAACCTATGTTTTGATAATAGCAAAGGGTTCAGAAGTTAAGATTTGGTTGTGATCTTACAAAGTTACTAAGTATGCAGGAAAGTCCTAGGTACACTAGACACTAAGTCTTGGTTCTTTGAATTGGGCACTAAGTCCTGACCGCGCTGGGCAACTAAGTCCTGATGTAATGTTGGGCAATAAGACCTGGTGAGTGAAGCTGACACTAAGACCTGGTCGAGGACTGGGCACTGAAGACCTGGTGAGTGAAGCTGGGCACTAAGACCTGGTCGAGGACTGGGCACCGAAGACCTGGTGAGTGAAGCTGACACTAAGACCTGGTCGAGGACTGGGCACCGAAGACCTGGTGAGTGAAGCTGGGCACTAAGACCTAGTCGAGGACTAGGCACCGAAGACCTGGTGAGTGAAGCTGGGCAAAAGTCCAACCGGAGGAGCCGGTTGGCAAAAAGGAAAATTCTCCCGAGAGGAGTAGGTGAGGACGCGTTCCCTATAGGAGGGAACATTAGGCGTCGGTTCGACCTAGGGTTCCATTTCGGAGACCCAAAGTCAGAACCAAGACAGCTTAGGCTGTAAATAATATCTAACATATCATATATTTGCTTCTTGTGTTTTGGAACTAACCCTGGTTGCAGGAAACGAAGGTACAGTTTTTCTGCAGCTCAGGCGTCTCATTCGAAAGAGGCGCCTCACTGGGCTAGGCGCCTATATGGATACAGGCACCCCAGTGCAAGGCCAAACCAAGCCATCGAAGCAAACTGCCACGAAAGCCTTTGGACCAAGTCAAGCTAGGCGCCTGTGTTATCACAGGTGCCCCAGACAGCTCAGGCACCTCAGGCGCCTGTGTTAAAAAAAAATGTTCTAAGTGTTGAAAAATCAATTCCATCTTTAGACTTAGAAACGTTTTTAACCCCGCGAACCTTTGAAAAACCTAGGGGGAGATTCCTTTCAGGGGGAGGAAACTAAACTGGTATTTCACCTGTTTTTTGATTAACTTAACTTTTTGAACCGAGTTGCCATAAATCAAAAAGGGGGAGATTATTGGTGCAGACAGCACCCAAGTCGAACCTAGGTTTTGATAATGGCAAAAAGTTCAAATGTTAAGATGTTATCTTGATCTAATATGTTACTTGAGTGTGCAGAAAAAAGTCCTAGCGAAGGACTGCTAGGCACCTAGCGAAAGACTGCTAGGCATCGAAACCCTAAGACCTGGCGAAGGGCTGCTGGGCACCTAGCGAAGGCCTGCTAGGAGTCTAAGACCTGCGAGGGACTGCTAGGCACTTGGCGAAGGACTGCTTGGTACCGAAGCCCTAGAGAAGGACTGTTAGGCACCGGGCGAAGGACTGCTTGGTATCGAAGACCTGGCGAAGGGCTGCTAGGCACCTGACGAAGGATAGCTGGGTAAAAGTCCAACTGGAGGAGCCGGTTGGCAAAAGGTAAATTCTCCTGAGAGAAGTAGGTGAGGGAGCGTTCCCCGTCGAGGGAACAGTAGGCGTCGGTTCGACCTAAGGTTCCATTTGAGAGACCCAAAGTCAGAACCAAGATAGCTAAGGCTGTATAAACCTAACATTTCTTGCCTTATCTGTTGTTTTGGAACTAACCCTGGATGAAGGACTGAAGGAACGAGTGTCTGCAGCTCAGAAGCCCCAAAGGAGAGGGGCAACAGCTGGGCAGGGCGCCGCGGAGGTCCCGGGCGCCCCCAAGGTGAAGGCAAGACAAGCTGAGTAAGTAACGCTTCGGAAGCTCACTGGGACAGGCGCCCTCAAGCTCCCGGGCGCCCCGATGGTCCCGGGCGCCCTGGATGCCTCGGGCGCCCTGGGTCCAATTCAGCCAGCGATCGAAGCAAAGACATCCTCGAAGCCAGCAAGACCAAGTCAACCGGGGCGCCCCCTGTGTCGCGGGCGCCCCCGTCAAACTCCGAGCCCGATCCTGGAGGGATAAGGGCTGACCGAGTTCCGGATAGGGGTTTGCGGATCCAGAGACACGTGGAGGGCGCCCCAACGTCCAGGGCGCCCCCAGATGTACTATAAAAGGGGCTCGACCCCTAAGGCTTCGACAACAACTCTTCTAACGCCTCTACGCTCTTCGACTCAAGCGCTCTGCTCCGAAAACCTTTCATCTCGAGATTCAAGCGCCGCCGCCGACCCTCTGCTCCGAAGTATGATCCACAACGGGCGTCGATAACGAAGAGTCTATTTTTATTTACTGCACTACAACTGTAACATTTTTCTCTGTAAACATTTGCGCACATATAGAATTGCCCGCAGTAAACGGTCAACGACCGTGGGCCTTGGAGTAGGAGCCGACCGCGACTCCGAACCAAGTAAAAGTGCTTGAGTTCTTGTGCTGTGTTTGTTTAAATTTCCGCTACGCATTCTCTTATTTTATCCGAAATGTTTTCACGATATTCACCGCCCCTCTATCATGTTTTCTCGATCCAACAAAGACAACATGCAAATCTCCCTCTCAACACTTTCGCTCAAGCGCTACACTCCGGCACATTCTGCATTTGCGATCCAAGCACCGACGATGACCCGCTGCTCTGAATTTCCATCTACTCTGGTCGTCAGTAACATATTAATTTTCTTAAGTGTTGTAACTGCTTTTTTTATTCTATATCTATACTCCGAATTGTAAAACATTCTTAGAATATAGAATTGCCCATCGTAAACGGTCAAGGACCGTGGTCCTTGGAGTAGGTGTCATGCCCCGAGCCGCTGATCCAATAGAAAATCGGACAGCACCTCCCCTGTCCAGCGGACAATTTACACATACATACCACAAATATAACAATACCACACAGTTTATATGGGCTTCAGGCCTCCAATCCAAACAAAACAACATATATATGACAATATACTCATAAACCAAGACACGAACTTACCTGAGCTGCCAGGGGACAGGAACACAGGAAAAACCACACACATAGTCCAACACAGGACTCAAAAGTACAATCCCATAAAGAAAGACAAGTACTACAAGTCCACGAAAATCCAATGCAACGGAATAAAACATAACATGGTCCAAAAACAGAAAATAATGCATAAAACCAAATCAGGTGTAGTAGCAAGCACGGGACTGGCAACTCGGACCCTCCTGGCAGATATCGACCTGAAATCAGAAAGTATGGCAACGGTGTGAGTCCAAATAAACTCAGTGGATACCCATACTGATATGCATAGTACGTTATAATAACAATAAGAGTATACACTGATACAGTCTCATATGAACAATAGGAAAGAGTATACTGAAGATACTGAATAAAGGTACATACCAGAATCCATTTATCCTGCAGAGGGGTGAAATAATCCCTATGGAACAAGTATAACACATAATCCAAAGTAAACAAGTCTCCAGTATATGCATGTCAATCAAGTGCAGAAATCAAATATAGCAAACAATGCATGATGCAAAATATGCACATGGTGCAATGATATGTGTCACCCTTGACACCAGTCAGATCATCGTCCACCTGTCATAAATGGACATTTGAAAGGGTAGAGCTATGACAACTGTACGCATCCTGCTATCACTGCTCCTGAGTGACCGAGTGGACAGGATGCTGGCGGAGGTCACTCTCCTACCCCAAGCAATGGGGGAGTCTAGCTCTCATCTTCTCGTGTCTCAGGACGAGAAGGGGTCCCTGGCTGCTACCACGCACCGGAACCACCCTCCAAATAGTGACCGTGCGGAGCAATACAGGGCAATTGCACAACCCTATGGTAGCCACTACCCCTGAGTGGATGTGTGTGCATATCCTCATGTAATTGACGATGGGCTCAGACTATATAGGAGCCAATGATCGTCAGCATGCAACAATGCAATGATGGTGCATGACCCAAACACATACAACACCCACCAAGTCCTCAACTAACATCTTAGTGTGCTAGGTATAGGTCTGAATCCTATATCATGGAATATAAGAGCCTACTAGGTATACTGACAAAATAACCAATGATCCATCAATGTCAAATGCAAGGGAGCATATCACTACATCTATGCCCAAATATATATACACATAACCACTACTGAGACTGTATGAAGCTAAAAGGGAGATAACCTCAAAGATATGCAACAGATATCAAATACAGGAATACTAAGGCAGATATAGCATATAAACTTACTGTTATCTATAACAACCCATGCATAGCAATATGACAATATCTAAAAGATAAGTCAAGGGTACCCGCCTCAGATATGAAGAAGTCCATGCGACGAAAATCCCCCGTCCAAAAATAATATCGCGATGGGTGAACTACGTCAATGCCCTGCATCAAAACATTACTCAGCTAATTATACAACTAATAAATTAGCTAAGTTACAGAGTAAGTATAATAGGGACCAATCCCTAATACGCACTCGGGTTAATCCACATACCAACGTCAATCTTTATTGGAAACTTAAATTCGAACCTAAATCCAAACGGATCTAACTCCACCAATTGTAACTCACACAGACCATGGGTGGCTCATGACAATTCTTAATCAAAAAGCCCATAACCTAACTTCAAGAACGGAACAGTAACCTTCTACAGCCTTGAAGAAACGAATTTGGCAGGATCTAACCAAATCTAATGAATCCTCATCCAACCTTACAATTCCTACTATCTCATACACTGCCACAATCCAATACAAAGTCAAGTCATTCATCAGCAACCCAAAACAAAACCTAATTGGATCAACTATTAATCGGAGAACATGGCAGAGATCAAATGGAGGAAACGAAAACAAAAAAAATCAAACTCTAATTGTCAACAGCAAAATATCCCCACAAATCCAACTCACGGCAACCCAAGAACACAAGAACGAACTCTAAGAATAGAATCAACAAATCCAAATCAACAGAACATAAGCCAAACTATCATGATAAGAGGCAAAACGAAGTCAAATTCTCAACACAGAATCTATTCTAACACCAAAACGATCAAGAACCGGGAACAAAACTCAACCAAGGAACAAACCTAAGTCTCACAGTGGGATCGCGAAGAGGAGAGAGCAGTCACCGGGTTTCCTCTTGGGGGTGGTCGACTGAAGAGGAGTCGACGCTGGTTGCGGCTAGGGCACGCGAAGGGAGGAAGAAGGAAAGATCGGTGTCGACCGTGGGCTATGGCAAGCGGAGGAGGAGGGATTGGGCTGGCTGCGGGCTTCGCGAGGGGAGGAAGAAAACGAAAGGGGTCGGCTGCGGCTAGGGCTGCGGGCGAGCGGATGAGAGGGGATTTTAATGTGAGGGCTTTTTACAGAAAGGTCCCTCCACTTTCAGCAATCTTAATCATACCCTTAGGGTAAAGGTTTTAGCTATTTAACCCTCCAACTTATTGTAATCCACTTCAATAAATTTCTAGGAACAAATTATTTACCCATTCGTGATTTAAGTGTTAAATCCGACACTTTTGACTAGGTTCCGGAAATTTCCAGAGGGTTACCGGGAAGGTTCCAGGGTTTCCGAAGCCTTGGTCATAAATTAGGGACTAAGTTGTAATTAAAATAAATAGTTACAAGGGCTAATGCGCAAAGAAATTTTAAACATAAGGATGAAATTGCAAACAGTCGAAACTCATTGGACTAAACTGCAAAAAGAACCACTTATAAGTCGATTTGGGCTCAGTGATCCGCCGCATTCGTCTCCACTGCCGGTCGAAAACCCAAGCCACTCGCTACCCACTCCTTCGCCGGATTTCTTCGTCTCCAATCGTCTCGGATGGCACCGGCGACGAGCTCCGCCACCCCCATCTCCACACGAACCCTGCCTCCTTCCATCATGTGAGCGGAGAAACCTATTGCGATACCTTTGTCCCGATCGCTCAGAGGAGCTTATCTCCTCGCCTCCCATCGCCGGTCGTCGGCTAGATCCACTGCTTCTACGGACCTCCCCACTGGTTGATAGCTCCTGCGATTGGGTTGGGGCAAATAGCGCGTCGTCGTCAACAAGCTACCGACGACTCTATTGTGTTTTCCTGTAGAGCACCTTGTCAACCATCTATGGATTTGGTAAGCCATTTCCCTTCGTTTGTGGATTGACTAGAGGGGTTAGGGTTGGTATTGTTTGTGTTTGGTTTGATTTCTAAGGTCAAGATAATGGATTAGCTTGTTCAGTTTAGCAGAAAGGTTGCGAGGTGGATTTTGGAACTTATGATCGTGTGGAATGGGATGCTCTATTGCAAGCCCTGTTTATGCCAGAACTGATTTGCTCTTCCTAGCTGGAAAACATTAGAGAGGGGATCAGAAACTCACGGTTTCATCTGTTCCGTTACTGCGGTGATTGGGTGTTCGTCAACCAGTCCATCAGGTATGATCTGGAGACAATGTTTTGAAGTTGGAATCTGTTTTACAGATTAGAATTGTAGGACTAGGGATGAATTCGTGTTATGATTGGCTTTATTTTAGTTGTTGCCATTTGATATCCTGTTGTGATCTTCTAGCGTTGCTTCACAGCTGTGCCTAACTACTTGTTATGTAGGTTGAATTGGAAATAAACCTAAACCTTAATTATGAGGGATAGTTAGGGACCGTTCCATCTAATTAGACGTAATTAAAAGAAAGGGGACAACTGGCTTAATTATGAGGGATAGCTAGTTACTATTTGTTTGTAATAGCTAATTAAATATATCTTTGATACAGGAGCTTGATTGGATTTATTGTTGCTTATTTTTGGAGGGTGGTTCAATCTCATTTGATACGGACTTCTACACTTTGGAGGCGGGTACCTTTTGACTTATCTTTTCTGATATTGTTATGTTGTTATGCATAGACTGTTATAGATAGCAGTAAGATTATATGCTATCCTGGTTTATTATGCTTGTTCTGGATACTTGTTGTTTATCCCTGAGTTATTATGCGGTTAGTTCCATACAGTCTCAAGTATTGTCATATCTATATGTATGCTTAGATATCGGGATGTATTTCTTGCATTTGACATCGAGGGATCAGTAGTTTCCGGACAGTATACCTTGTAGGTTACCTGTATTTCCTGTTATAGGATTCAGATTGAGACTTAGTATACTGAGGACTTGGTGAGGCAGGTATGTGTACCTATCATACACCATCTTTGCATTGTTGCATGTTGGCGATCAGCGACTCCCTTGTGGTTGAGCCTATCGTCTTTCGGTACACGATATGCGCACACGGCCACTCATGGGTTAGTGGATACCGTAGGATGTGTGCATTTGCCCTGTATTGCTCCGTTCGACCACTATTTGGAGGGTGGTTCCGGGCGTGGTAGCGGCTAGGGATCCCTTCTCGTACTGAGCCACGAGAAGATGAGATCTAGACTCCCCCATTGCTTGGGGTAGGAGCGGAGTCTCCACCAGCATCCTGTCCACCCGGTCACTCAGGAGCAGTGATAGCAGGGTGCGTACAGTTGTCATAGCTCTACCCTCTCGGACGTCACCTATGACAGGTGTACGATGATCTGACTGGTGTCAGGGGTGACACATGTCATTGCACCATGTGCATATTTTGCATCGTGCATTGTTTGCTGCACTTGATTTCTGCACTTGTTTGACATGCATATACTGGAGACTTGTTATTTGAGATTATATGTCTATTGGTGTTCCATTGGTATTTATTACCCTCTTTTCAGGTTAGATGGATTCTGGTATGTATCTACCTCAGTATTTTCAGTACTAGTCTCCTACTGTTGATATGAGATTGTATTAGCGGAACTCTTATTGTTAGTATAACTTTCTATGCATATCTATTCTGGGTATCCGCAGAGTTCCTTTGGACTCACACCGTTGGTTATTTTCCTTAATTTCAGGTTGATGTCTGCTAGGAGAGCCCTAGCCGCCAGTCCCCAGCTCGAGTGGAGCTCTGCTTCATTTTCTTTTATGTCGATTTACGGTTATGGACCCTGTATTATGTTGTTTGCTTCTGTTGCCATGTTTTGGACATGTATTCATGTTTTATTGGATGGGATTGTACTTTTGAGTCCTATGTTGGATTTCGTGGGGTTTTGGCTTTGTTCCTGCCCCCTGATAGCTCAGGTGAGTTCGTACTTTGGTTTTACGATGGTTATAGTTATATATCCGTTGTTTCTGTATGGATTTGAGGCCTGAGGCCATTTAACTGTGTGGTTGTGCTATTTGTATCTGTGTGTTTGTGTAAATTGTCCGCCGGACAGGGGAGGAGCTGTCCGATTCTCTATTGGATCAGCGGCTCCAGGGTCTCGGGGCGTGACAATTTATTTTTGGTATCAGAGCGTAGGTTTGCGATGCCTACTTATTTTTACGAGGCTTTTCGGAGTTTTTTCGGCATTTATCTGATACCAATTTATTTTTGGTATCAGAGCAGGTTTTGTCGAATCTTTTTGGATTTTTCGGGAAATTATTTGATACTAATTTATTTTTGTTATTAGAGCCCAGGTTGCGAGATACCTCGGGTATTTGCGGATTTTTCGGTGTTTATCTGATACCAATTTATTTTTGGTATCAGAGCTCAGGTTGCCGGATACCTTAGGGACTTGTGGATTTGGGTTTACGTTGCGTATTTGATTTACGGATTTGTCGGAGTTAAATCTGATACCTGCCCGGTAGGTGTCGGAGCTTGGGTTAGATGAGTCTACCCGAGTACATTTCGGATCTTCGGAGTCATTTTCGTGTCGTGATTTGGACTATGGGACCTGGTGGCAACGGGACATCTTCAGGCGGCAAAAGGTATATCTTTCTAGTACTATCCTAGCTTTAGTACTCAGTATTAGATTTTGGATTGGTTATACTATCCCAGCTTGGTGGGATCTTATATTCATACTGGATGGATAGAGATATGTAGACTTGGTTTAGTTGGAGTGACATGTTGTCAATCTATATTATTTGTGATGGTTCATGGGAGCGACTAATCGACACGTGGTGAATGAGATCTTGGACTGGAGAATGTTAATTCTCTAGCAGCATCAACTGTTGAGTCGGAAAGCCAAGGTCTAATCAGTCGACAACCTATTGGAGGATAAGGATTTTGGTTGTTCTAGACCGTACTATTTATAGTACGTGTTTTAGCTATTATTAGCTAAGCGAGAACTAGGGTTGGCTACCGTAGTTGGCTCGATCAATATATGATCGACTTACCCTAGTTCAAGGAGTTTCAGACCTTTGGGTCGTTCGTGCCTAGTAAGGTGGGAAGGCACGTTTAGGGTATATGATCTACATTGATGTAGAAGAGTAGCATTAGCTACGTGCTACCAGCGTTGAAGAGTGATATATTGTATTCATGGGGACTTTGACCATGGATCACCTGTACCTAGTTGATGACCTAGAAGGTACAGTTTGATGGGTGGCTTACGTTGATATGAAAAAGTGTGAAGCTAGTTGCTTGACACCTACGAGTTATCGCGTGTACTTGGTTTGGATAACCAAGGAGACACATTTGTACTTATGATTTGTGTTGAGACGAATCACTTACGAGGATAGATCATCTATGGGTGGAAGATGTCGAGGATGACTTCTAGGGAGGACCGGAACCAGCTGCGGCTCGAGCTTGGATCAGGACACTTGAGAGTACTTTTCGTTATCAGACGTGTTTGGACTGGGAGAACGCTGAGTTGGCCATTTATCATCTGTGAGATCAGGCGTATACTTGGTGGACTATGCAGCAGACCGTCATTGGCGAGGAGTACGCCACCTGGGACACATTCCGGGAGCCACTAGCCAGACGGGACATTCAGGACAGTCAGGAGCTCATAGAGGCGGACGGAGGACTCAGCCTTTATTCCGCCAGCCGCATGCTGCCCCACCAGCACCTACATACTTTATGCCAGGACATGAGTCTAGTTACACCCCAGCCATATCACAGATCCCAGCTTCAGGACCTCTACAGCAGACTTATCCAGCTTATCAGTCTGTGATGCAGCAGCCTCAGTACCCAGTGGGAGTGTCAGTTCAGCAGCCGCAATCTCAGTTGCAGTTTCCACCTCAGCAATACCCAGCAGTGCCACCACCACCGCCTGAGACTGGACGGATTTATGCTGTCACTCGATAGGAGGCCCAGCGGGCCGACGGATCGGTATTTCGCGGTACTATTTCTCTTTATGCCTTCCCTGCTGAACTATTAGTTGATACTGGTAGTTCTTACTCTTTCATATCGCGGATATTCATGAGTAGGATTGGTAGATTTCCTACCGCTAGATTACAGCAGTTATCTGTATCCTTACCCTCAGGAGAGATCTTGAGTATCACACAGGAGGTCAGAGCATGCCCATTAGATTTTGGTAGTATTACCCTCAATGTTAATTTGTTAGTTCTGGAGATGGTGGACTTCGATATTATTCTTGGTATGGATGTTCTTACCGCTTATCATGCCACAGTCGATTGCCAGACGAGGGTGGTCACTTTTCGGCCTCCGGACCAACCCTCGTGGGATTTCACTGGCATCAGGGATGAGGGCTTATCAGTTATTTTTGCGCTTCAGGCACAGAGATTGCTATCTCACGGTTGTCAGGGTTTCTTACTGTCATTTATTAGCACCAACGACAGCAGTAGCCCTCCGCTCTCGGACGTTCCAGTGGTCCGAGAATATCAGGACGTATTTCCAGAGGAGCTACCGGGTTTACCTCCCAGGAGGCAAGTGGAGTTCACTATTGAGCTGATATCGGGGACTTTGCCGGCATCGAAAGCTCCGTATCGTATGGCACCGAGAGAGTTGGACGAGTTGAAGGTCTAGCTCCAGGAGTTATTGGACAGGGGATTCATCAGACCTAGCGTCTCACCATGGGGTTCCCCAGTTCTCTTCGTGAAGAAGAATGACGGTTCTTTGAGGTTGTGCATCGACTACAGACAGTTGAATGCAGTGACCATCAAGAATAAGTACCCCCTGCGACGGATTGAGGATTTGTTTGATCAGCTCAGGGGCACATCTGTGTATTCCAGGATTGATCTGCGATCCGGATATCATTAATTGAGGGTCAGGGAGTCAGATGTCCAGAAGACAGCGTTCCGCACCAGATATGGACACTACGAGTTTTTGGTAATGTCATTTGGGCTTACCAATGCTCCAGCGATATTCATGGACTTGATGAACCGCGTATTTTTGGAGTATCTGGATCAGTTCGTCATAGTATTCATTGATGACATCTTAGTCTACTCTCATTCCAAGGAGGAGCATGCACAGCATCTTCGCATCGTATTGGAGACTCTCAGACGAGAGCGTCTATATGCGAAGTTCAGCAAATGTGCCTTTTGGTTGTCATCAGTAGGTTTTCTGGGACACGTGGTATCTAGCAGAGGCATCTCAGTAGATCCCCAGTAGATCGAGGCTGTTACCAGCTGGGAGCAGCCGAAGTCAGTTACTGAGGTTCGCAGTTTCTTGGGTTTGGCCGGATACTACCGACGATTTGTTGAGGGCTTCTCGAGCATAGCTATGCCGTTGACACGCCTTACCAGGAAAGGCGTGAAGTTCATTTGGACAGAGGCTTGCGAGACCAGCTTTCAGGAGCTGAAGCGGCGATTGGTGACAGCACCCGTTCTGGTATTACCCTCGGAGAGGATGGATTTGTGATGTATACCGACGCATCTCATCAGGGGTTGGGCGCAGTTCTGATGCAGCACGGACGGGTAGTATCTTATGCTTCTCGACAGCTGAAGGAGCATGAGAAGAATTATCCGGTTCATGATTTGGAGTTGGCCGCCATCATCTTTGCTTTGCGGATTTGGAGGCACCACCTATACGGTATTACTTTTGTGATTTTCACTGATCATAAGAGTCTCAAATACCTATTTACGCAGAAGGAACTCAATCTCCGACAGAGGAGATGGATGGAGTTCTTTAAGGATTATGATTGCACCATTAGCTACCATCCTGGGAAAGCTAATGTTGTGGCGGACGCATTGAGCACGAAGTCCAGAGGGACTTTGGCCTGCCTCCGGGCATCAGTTACCGAGCTAGTTCAGGGTGTCTCAGAGTTGGGTCTAGAGGAGCAGGGTCAGACTGAGAGGGGTATTCTGGCGACCATTGTTGCTCAGTCTTCCATTTGGACGAGGATCAGAGAGGCTCAGGCGAGCGATCAGCATCTGCAGTTCCTCGGCAGTCGAGCAGCCACAGAGCAGCAGTCTGATTTTACACGAGACGATGCGGATGTCTTGTATTTTCGCGGGAGACTTTGCGTACCCGAGACACACCCTGTTATGGAGGAGCTATTACAGGAGGCACATCGCTCCCGATTTGCTATCCATCCGGGTGCCACCCACATGTATCGGGATATGAGACGTTCTTACTGGTGGAACGGTATGAAGAAAGACATCGCGGATTTTGTAGCTAGATGTCTAGTTTGCCAGCAGGTTAAGGCTGAGCACCAGAGACCTGCTGGACTACTTCAGAGGATTCCCATTCCTGAGTGGAAGTGGGATCACATTACTATGGATTTCGTGGTAGGATTACCGAGGACTCAGCGAGGACACGATGCGATTTGGGTGATCATTGATCGATTAACCAAATCCGCACACTTTTTGGCCATTCGGAGCACAGACTCCTTGGACAGACTAGCAGAGTTATACTGTAGAGAGATTGTTCGGTTGCATGGTATTCCGATGAGTATTATATCAGACCGAGATACGTGTTTCACCTCACGCTTCTGGCAGAGTCTGCAGAAGGGCATGGGTACCGAGCTCAGATTTAGTACCGCCTTCCATCCGCAGACCGATGGTCAGCCAGAGCGTACCATCCAGACCTTGGAGGACTCTACTGCGAGCCTGTGTTATGGATTTCGGAGGCAGTTGGGAGGATCATCTACACCTGGTTGAGTTTGCATACAACAACAGCTATCATACGGTTATACAGATGGCACCGTATGAGACGTTGTATGGTAGGCCTTGTCGGACACCCACCCTCTGGGAGGAGGTTGGGGAATCCCAGCTGTTAGGACCTCAGAGAGCTCAGCACGAGGCAGAGTTAGTCCGTACTATCAGACGCAAGATATCTGAGGCGCAGGATCGGAAGAAGAGCTATGCTGACCGGAGACGGAGACCGCTGGAGTTTTCCGTAGGTGATCATGTATTTCTGCGAGTTTCACCCACGAAGGGGGTGAAACGATTTGGTCTTCGAGGTAAGCTTGCTCCGCGTTACATCGGTCCATTCCAGATTCTGGAGAGGGTTGGAGCAGTTGCTTATCGTTTGGCTCTTCCACCATCCATCACCGGTGTACACGATGTATTCCACGTATCTATGCTGAGGAGATACGTACCCGACCCTTCACACGTGCTGTCGGATGTCGCAGTCCCACTTCAGCCTGACGCGTCTTATGAGGAGATTCCAGTACGGATTTTGGGTCACCGGGAGCGTCAATTGCGGAACAAGACAATTCGACTAGTTAAAGTCGGATGGCAACATCACTCAGATGAGGAGGCTACCTGGGAGCTTGAGGATGTCATCCGAGCTCGTTACCCTCACTTGTTCACTTGAGGTATGTATGATTAGTTACTGTTCAGTATTTACATCAGCATACTTCTTGATAATGTTTACTATAGTGAATATCGAAATTTGGGGACCAAATTTTTATTAGTGGGGGAGGATGTTAAATCCGACACTTTTGACTAGGTTCTGGAAATTTCCAGAGGGTTACCGGGAAGGTTCCAGGGTTTCCGAAGCCTTGGTCATAAATTAGGGACTAAGTTGTAATTAAAATAAATAGTTACAAGGGCTAATGCGCAAAGAAATTTTAAACATAAGGATGAAATTGCAAACAGCCGAAACTCATTGGACTAAACTGCAAAAAGAACCACTTATAAGTCGATTAGGGCTCAGTGATCCGCCGCCGCATTCGTCTCCATTGCCGGTTGAAAACCCAAGCCACTCGCTACCCACTCCTCCGCCAGATTTCTTCGTCTCCAATAGTCTCGGACGGCACCGGCGACGAGCTCCGCCACCCCCATCTCCACACGAACCCTGCCTCCTTCCATCATGTGAGCGGAGAAACCTATTGCGATACCTTTGTCCCGATCGCTCAGAGGAGCTTATCTCCTCGCCTCCCATCGCCGGTCGTCGGCTGGATCCACTGCTTCTACGGACCTCCCCACTGGTTGATAGCTCCTGCGATTGGGTTGGGGTAAATAGCGCGTCGTCGTCGACAAGCTACCGACGACTCTATTGTGTTTTCCTGTAGAGCACCTTGTCAACCATCTATGGATTTGGTAAGCCATTTCCCTTCGTTTGTGGATTGACTAGAGGGGTTAGGGTTGGTATTGTTTGTGTTTGGTTTGATTTCTAGGGTCAAGATAATGGATTAGCTTGTTCAGTTTAGCAGAAAGGTTGTGAGGTGGATTTTGGAACTTAAGATCGTGTGGAATGGGATGCTCTATTGCAAGCCCTGTTTATGCCAGAACTGATTTGTTCTTCCTAGCTGGAAAACATTAGAGAGGGGATCAGAAACTCACGGTTTCATCTGTTCCGTTACTGCGGTGATTGGGTGTTCGTCAACCAGTCCATCAGGTATGATCTGGAGACAATGTTTTGAAGTAGGAATCTGTTTTACAGATTAGAATGGTAGGACTAGGGATGAATTCGTGTTATGATTGGCTTTATTTTAGTTGTTGCCATTTGATATCCTGTTGTGATCTTCTAGCGTTGCTTCACAGCTGTGCCTAACTACTTGTTATGTAGGTTGAATTGAAAATAAACCTAAACCTTAATTATGAGTTATAGTTAGAGACCGTTCCATCTAATCAGACGTAATTAAAAGAAAGGGGACAACTGGGTTAAACCCTAATACGGAATAGAAAGTTAATTAGCTAGTTACTATTTGTTTGTAATAGCTAATTAAATATATCCTTGATACAGGAGCTTGATTGGATTTATTGTTGCTTATTTTTGGAGGGTGGTTCTATCTCATTTGATACGGACTTCTACACTTTGGAGGCGGGTACCTTTTGACTTATCTTTTCTGATATTGTCATGTTATTATGCATAGACTGTTATAGATAGCAGTAAGATTATACGCTATCTTGGTTTATTATGCTTGTTCTGGATACTTGTTGTTTATCCCTGAGTTATTATGCGGTTAGTTCTATACAGTCTCAAGTATTGTCATATCTATATGTATGCTTAGATATCGGGATGTATCTCTTGCATTTGACATCGAGGGATCAGTAGTTTCTGGCCAGTATACCTTGTAGGTTACCTGTATTTCCTGTTATAGGATTCAGACTGAGACTTAGTATACTGAGGACTTGGTGAGGGAGGTATGTGAACCTATCATACACCATCTTTGTATTGTTGCATGTCGGCGATCAGCGACTCCCTTATGGTTGAGCCTATCGTCTTTCGGTACACGATATGCGCACACGACCATTCATGGGTTAGTGGATACCGTAGGATGTGTACATTTGCCCTGTATTGCTCCATTCGGCCACTATTTGGAGGGTGGTTCCGGGCGTGGTAGCGGCCAGGGATCCCTTCTCGTACTGAGCCACGAGAAGATGAGAGCTAGACTCCCCCATTGCTTGGGGTAGGAGCGGAGTCTCCACCAGCATCCTGTCCACCCGGTCACTCAGGAGCAGTGATAGCAGGGTGCGTACAGTTGTCATAGCTCTACCCTCTCGGACGTCACCTATGACAGGTGTACGATGATCTGACTGGTGTCAGGGGTGACACATGTCATTGCACCATGTGCATATTTTGCATCGTGCATTGTTTGCTGCACTTGATTTCTGCACTTGTTTGACATGCATATACTGGAGACTTGTTATTTGAGATTATATGTCTATTGGTGTTCCATTGGTATTTATTACCCTCTTTTCAGGTTAGATGGATTCTGGTATGTATCTACCTCAGTATTTTCAGTACTAGTCTTTCCCTACTGTTGATATGAGACTGTATTAGCGGAACTCTTATTGTTAGTATAACTTTCTATGCATATCTATTCTGGGTATCCGCAGAGTTCCTTTGGACTCACACCGTTGGTTATTTTCCTTAATTTCAGGTTGATGTCTGCCAGGAGAGCCCTAGCCGCTAGTCCCTAGCTCGAGAGGAGCTCTGCTTCGTTTTCTTTTTTGTCGATTTACGGCTATGGACCCTGTATTATGTTCTTTGCTTTCGTTGCCATGTTTTGGACATGTATTCATGTTTTATTCGATGGGATTGTACTTTTGAGTCCTATGTTGGACTTCGTGGGGTTTTGGCTTTGTTCCTGCCCCCTGGCAGCTCAGGTGAGTTCGTACTTTGGTTTTACGACGGTTATAGTTATATATCCGTTGTTTCTGTATGGATTTGAGGCCTGAGACCATTTAACTGCGTGGTTGTGCTATTTGTATCTGTGTGTTTGTGTAAATTGTCCGCCGGACAGGGGAGAGGTGCTGTCGGATTCTCTATTGGATCAGCGGCTCCAGGGTCTCGGGGCGTGACATTAAGAGTATACCGAACTCTTTATCCTAGATCAATAAATCCAAATGTTTTAAATAAACTTTTATTCTATTTATTTATTTATTTTTTTAATTGGTCGTATTTAACAGTAGGAGCCAACCGCGACTCCGAACCAAGTAAAACAAACTGTGTTAGCGACTTTTTTTTACTCTTTCCGCTACGTAATTTCTCTATTTATCCAAAAATTTTCGATCGATATTCACACCCCCTCTATCGATTTACTCTGATCTAACAAGTGGTATCAGAGTAGGTGGCTCAAACTTGCTGCAACCAGCATTTTTTTCGGATTTTCAAATTTTAAATTGTTTTTCTCGCTCGAATTTTATCGTTAATCGAGGTTGGTGCAACACCACTCGATCTTTTTCCGTTGTTAATATTTCTTCCGACACTGCTAATCCAAGACTTAGTCTTGGGACAAGTTTTCTTGTAATTTTTTTTTCAGAAAAATTCAATGGCCATGCAAGAGGGGTACATCACTGCCAGACCTCCTCTTTTTAGTGGAGAAGACTTCTCCTACTGGAAAAGCAAGATGGAAGTCCACCTGAAAACTCAGGTGTGATAGATCGAAAGGCGTTGCTAGAGGGCGGGGGTGAATAACAAATCTTCTTTATTTTCTCTACAAGATTGTTAGCGCAGCGGAAATGCAAATAAAAATAAACTAATCAAGAATATACAATGCTAACAAACTGATTTACTTGGTATTCACCCCGGACGGGTGACTAATCTAAGAATCCGTCAGTGGATCACGCCCCAGATAACCTCCGGCTAGTCCTTGTCGCTCCTTGTGGGTGGAGAAACCTAGCCACAACACCTTGACACGATCTAGACTCAAGAGACTTCTAACAAGCCTTAACCAAGCTTGTTTCGTCAAGAATCTCAGCCACTACGAAGTCCGCTTTAAATAGGACTCGGGCTAAAACCCTCGCCACCAGTCGACTGCTCCCAGGGCAGTCGACTGGTGCCACTGAAATTCGACCGTTGCACCCCCAACGCTCGAATTCTCAGCCAACTCACCAGCCACCTACCAGTCGACTGCTCTGGGAGCAGTCGACTGGTCCCTGGCCAGATCCCTTTCTGTGAGTTTTATCAGTCGACTGCCCCAATGGCAGTCAACTGCCCCACTCACACACCTTGGGTTTCACTTCCCTTGTACATTTCACTCCTCACTCAAACCCTAGGACTTTCCCGAGTACAATCACACAGCACTCGTGCCCTCACGACTCGACTGACTCCTCATACGCAGCCTCGACAGTTGCCTTCGTGCCCTCTTCATCTTCGGCCCTCGTCCCTCGGATGCGCACGCAAGCCTCCAGCTTGCCTCCATGCCACCCTTCACGTACGCCTCGAAGTCCGTGCCCATCAGCTCATCGTCCCTGCTCTCCAAGGTCCCTCAGGTGCATACAAGCCTCCAGCTTGTCTCCATGCCACCCTTCACCGTACTGAGGCCGTCCAGTCAAGTCCATATGTGTAACTTGTACATCCTGCACACTCAACATACACATATGTGATAACAAGGGTAAACCTAACTTAAACCCTTTTCCCAAACATCAAAACACTTGGTCACTCCGGACCACAGATTGTCTCAACAATCTCTCCCTTTTTGATGTTTGGCAATACGTTTAAGTTAGGAAAAGCAAAATAGTAGTCAATAGCAAAAATCATTCTAAACAAATGCATACACAATGCAAGAATGGATCCTATCCCAAGGCATCCTACACCTAACCCTCCAAGTTAGGAATTTTCCGAAACAGAGTTTTTTAAAACCTATCCCAAGGCTCCCCACACACCTAACTTTCCAAGTTAGTACTCTTTCACACCTAACTCTCCAAGTTAGGATTTTTCACACACCTAACCCTCCAAGTTAGGATTTTTCACACACCTAAGCCTCCAAGTTAGGATTTTTCAACACCTAACCCTCCAAGTTAGGACTTTTCCACCAAACCGGGCTTTTTAAAGCTTTTCCCAAGCTCCCCCTACATTGGACTTACAAAGGCTTTTTAAGAACCTCTCCAAGGTTCCCCTTACGCCATGAATGGAGCAACCATGCTCCCCCTTATTCTCAGCTCCCCCTAATCCTAGGGTTTCTTGCAAAAGTAAGTTTGGTTTCCCAACTTAAACCCAAACTTCTCCCCCTTTGCCATACATCAAAAAGACCCCAATAATATCCTAATTATCGGTTCTTTAAATCCCTAATGGTCCTAAACACAGTGTACTAACCACCCATACACTTGTTGTACACCATTTGAACACAAAACCTGCTGCTGATACACAAATCAGCCCTGGGCAGTGGACTGCCCCTGTTGGCAGTCGACAGATACTCTGATTTATTAGTTTTCTGGCCAATTTCAGAATTGAGCCAGAAATTCCACAATTCTCCAAAAATTCCCAAATTTCGTGGAGAACTTTGTGCTACCCATACCTACTTGGGAAAAATACATTCCACAATGTATCTATCACCGTTCCCAAGTTTTGCACAAAATCCAAAAAATTTCTATGAAAATTAAGGCAAACAAGGAGGCAACCTCCTCCTTAACCTATGCCTTCTCCTAATTTTTAATTTTCTTAAGTGAAGTTTTACCCAACTTAACACCCTAACACCAAGTTAGGTTCTACTCAACCTAACAACCAAGTTCTTCTCCCTTGGCCACCCTTGAGGATTGCCCCCAAGCAACCTTATCCCTAGTGCCAAAAAGAACTCAACAATACCCAATCAAAAACCTAAAGTTTTGCAAGCACATTTGCTAGGATATACCCTATCCTAGAAAAATATGATTCCATGAAAAATATAAATGTGCTTGACTTTTGGTACATTTCTCTAATTTCCTTAAGGATGGGCACTTTGTATCAATTTTGAATTCAATTCATGATTCCTTGTGTTTGTCAATTCTAACCATTATCAATTTACACAAGGAATTGTCCTTAATTGCTCCTTTTTACCTCTAAGTCCTAGATACCTAGGTAAACTTATCAATCTTCCTTGATTTTCAAGATATCAACAAAGTCTTATTAAATCATGGGATAACACTTCATTCAAGGAGTATAAAATCATAAACAAGAATTTTAATCTAAAACCATATCCCATAATCCAGTTTTGAAATTTCTTGCTATCCAATAGGCCCTTTTTGCAAACTCTAACTGATCAGTCGACTGCCCATATGGCAGTCGACTGCCAAAACTCACAGAGAGTTTCTGGGCTTGAGACCAGTCGACTGCCCCTGGGGCAGTCTACTGATACCTGATTTTCAGGTTTTTTAGCCCAATTTCAGAAATCCATAAATAATTCTACAAATCTCTGAAAAATCTGAAATTTTATAGAGAGATTTGTGAATCCTATTTCTACTTGGGTAAAATATGTTTTTAAATAAATGTACTCCATATCCAAAGATTGGCACGAAATTCCATTCTTTCTAAAGTGTATCATTTTAGCCTATCCCAAAAGTCCTAATTTTGACTCCTCCTCAATGTATCTTCTTATACTTGATCACAATTCATTTCTATCCTTGAATTATGTGGTATTCACACATTAAAACCTAATTTTACCCAATATAATCGTATTTCCACATTTTTCTCCCTAAATTCCCTTTTAATATGCCAAAACCTAGGATTAAGACTTACCTAAGTCTTCCAACCCTCTTTGGCACATTTCACCTAATTTCCTAGGAAAGGAACTTTTGAGAACCATTTACCATGGACCCCAAAGGCTCCTAGAGCTCCTCATTGAGCTCTTAGCCTTAGCCACCTCCCTAGGTGACTCAACCCACATTAAGCCACACCGGTGAACCTCCGGTGATTCTTGGCCTACAAATCTAACCTTCTTAACCTTAAACACCTTGTCCTTGGTTAAGTCACTTTCTTTCCCTTTGGATGACACCCCCTTGCCATCCTTGGACATCTCCTTCTTGTCATGATCATATGCCTTCCCAGCATATTTCTTTTTGTTGACCTTGGAGACTCTAGATCGGTAACCCCAACCTGGTCTATCATAGTTGGGTTTTAAGCTACCCAACACCATGTCTAATCCCTTAGATACAACCGTGAATCATTTTAGGGCCTTTTCTAATATGTCAAGCCTTGCCCTCAAGGCTTGATTTTCCCTCTCTAGACCTTTAACTTTGGAGTCCATATGTCCACTTTGGACATTCCTAGAACTATCCACTTTTCTAGGCACATTCCTTCCCTTCTTGGGATTAGTGTCTTGACCCTTAGGTATAGAGGTCTTAGGTCTATCGTTATGCATGCTCTTCCTAGGGTTTTGATCTACCTTGTTGACCCTAGTCCTATCATTATATCTAAATCCAAAGTTATGCACCATTAAGCATTTTTCATTAAAACTAGCATGCATGGAGGGATGATTAACATTATTTTTAAAATGCAATGAGGAACTTGAAATTGAATTATATTTTAATCTAGGGTTAGGAATTACCTCCCTTACCCTTGATGTTCCCCTTTGATGTGATCTTTGCTTCCTCCTTTCTTCTTTCTCCCATCTGCTCAAGTGTCCCATTTTCTTGAGCTCTTTCTTCCTTGGACACTTGGTGTGGTAATGCCCTAGCTCACCACACGTGAAGCATCGAATCCTCCTCTTCTTTTCTTGGATTTCTCCAGTCCTACACTTTATATTAGAATTTAATTTAATTGAAATAAGTTTAGAGTGTACCTCCTTTTTACCTTTCGGGCATTTGTCCTTGTAGTGCCCCTTTTCATTGCAACCAAAGCATGTGATGTGCTCTTTCGATTTGGCTTTGGTGGAGGTGGAGGCTAGGTTGTCTTCTTCATCAACCTTGGATGAAAAGGATGCTTCTTCTTGTTCAGGCATGGATGATGATCTTTCACTCTCTCCCTCACTTGAAGATGTAGATGACTCAATTTTCTCCTCTTCTTGAATCATGGAGCTCACTTCATCGGGATCTTCTATAAGTTGGACTATTGACCTTACTTCTTCGGGCTCTTCAACTCTTTGAATTGATGTAGGGTTCTCATGATATCTTTTCAACTTAGCCCATAATTCATACGCGTTTTGGTATTCCCTACATCACTCAAAATTTTATTAGGCAAAATATTTTTCAAAATACTAATTACCTTCTCATTGGCCCGAAATTGTTCTTGTTGCTCTTTGTCCCAATATCTAGGACAAAGCCTCTTTCTGTGCTTGTCCTTTGGAACCTTGAAGGGCTCTTCAAGTGCAATTCTATATTCCCACTCCATCGCGAACTACGTCTCCATTCTCGCTTTCCAATATGCGAAGTCTTCATTGTCATAGGGCGGTGGAGTGTAGATATCTTCCCCGAATTTGTCTTCCATGTTCTTCTTCCTCTAGCGTGTGCTCCCTTGGCGGTTAGTCTGATCAAGAGCGGTCCTTCGCTCTGATACCAATTGATAGTTCGAAAGGCATTGCTAGAGGGGGGGGGGGGGTGAATAGCAAATCTTCTTTATTTTCTCTACAAGATTGTTAGCGCAGTGGAAATACAAATAAAAATAAACTAATCAAGAATAGACAATGATAACAAACCGATTTACTTGGTATCCACCCTGGACGGGTGACTAATCCAAGAATCCGTTGGTGGATCACGCCCCGGATAATCTCCGGCTAGTCCTTGTCGCTCCTTGTGGGTGGAGAAACCTCGCCACAGCACCTTGACACGATCTGGACTCAAGAGACTACTAACAAGCATTAACCAAGCTTGTTTCGTCAAGAATCTCAGCCACCACGAAGTCCGCTTTAAATAGGACTCGGGCTGAAACCCTCGCCACCAGTCGACTGCTCCCAGGGCAGTCAACTGGTGCCACTGAAATTCGACCGTTGCACCCCAACGTTCGAATTCTCAGCCAACTCACCAACCACCTACCAGTCGATTGGTCCCAGAGCAGTCGACTGGTCCCTGGCCAGATCCCTTTTTGAGAGTTTTACCAGTCGACTGCCCCACTCACACACCTTGGGTTTCCCTTCCCGAGTACATTTCACTCCTCACTCAAACCCTAGGACTTTTTCGAGTACAATCACACAACACTCGTACCTTCACGACTCGACTGACTCCTCATCCACAGCCTCGACTGTTGCCTTCGCGCCCTCTTCATCTTCGGCCCTCATCCCTCGGATGCGCACGCAAGCCTCCAGCTTGCCTCCATGCCACCCTTCATGTACGCCTCGAAGTCCGCGCCCATCAACTCATCGTCCCTGCTCTCCAAGGTCCCTCGGGTGCACACAAGCCTCCAGCTTGTCTCCATGCCACCCTTCACCGTACTGAGGCCGTCCAGTCAAGTCCATATGTGTAACCTGTACATCTTGCACACTCAACATACACATATGATATAACAAGGGTAAACCTAACTTAAATCCTTTGCCCAAATATCAAAACACTTGGTCACTCCGGACCACAGATTGCCTCAACAAGGTGGACATGTGGATAATCATCCAGGCTGGGCTGGAAATTCCCAAAAATGCACAAGCTGTGGTGCAACATTATACTGAGTGGGACGCCTCACTAAAGAAGAAAATCGAGGCCGATGCAAAGGCAACCCAGACTTTACAATGTGGTTTAACCAAGGAGGAGCTGAACCGGGTGGGACTCTTCAACAGCGTGAAGGAGCTTTGGAACAAGATGATCGAGCTGCACGAAGGCACTTCCGACACAAGGATCAGCAAAAGAGATATGTTGCTGAATAGACTCTATACAATCAAGATACACGACGGTGAGACTGCAACCCAAATCCACGCCAGAATTCAGGAGCTGATAAACGGGCTGCACACGATAGGTCACAAGGTTGAAAATCGTGACCTGACAAGGTATACGCTTAATTCTTTTCCGAGAAACTCACTGTGGGCGTCTATGGTAGATGCCTACAAAGTTTCAAGGAACTTATCTGAAATCAAATTAGACGTACTCTTTTCTGAACTAGAACTGCATGAATAGACTAACACTACCTTGATTGAGAAAGGTATAGCTTTTGTTGCAGATAAAATCTGAAGGGAAAACTCCCAAGAATAAGACTCAACCAGCACCCAAGTCTGACTCAGACTCGGATTCAGAAGATAGTGAAGGGGATCGACCCAAGTTGGTTCAGCTAGCTCGGGACTACTACAAAGAACTAAAGCACCAAACGAACAAGAAGAAAGCAAGCCAAAGAAATGAAGATCTAGCAGAACCTTCAACAAACTCGAAGAGCAAGACCAACGTTACCTGCTACGAATGCAATAAAAAGGGGCATTTCAAGTCAGAGTGCCCCAATTTGAAGGAAACCAAAAATGCGCGAAGAAAGAAGGCTCTCCAAGCCACTTGGGACGAATCCTCTTCTGAAGAAGAAGAAGAAGTCCCACACGCGAATCTCCTTGCCCTAACCGCCTCGGAAGACGTCGACTCTGGATCAGAGTCGGAACTAGACGACGGAAGACTTACAATCTCAGAGAATGGGCAAATCACGATAAGATGTTATTCTGAATATGAATTGTCAAAGTTAATTTCTTATCTGTCTCGTAACTTAGCGAAATCCAAGATCCGGGCCGAGTCCCTCCGACAGGAAGTAAAACGCCTGAAAGAGGAAGCCGACTCGAGGTCCTTGACCGAGCAAATTCAAGAAGGAAACTCAACTCAAGTAAAAAACCTTGAGGAAGAGAATTCCTCCTTGAAAACTCAAGTCAAGGAGCTCAGAGTAGCCTTAGAATGGTTCCCTTCGGGTTCCAATGGTCTTGACATGATCCTTGGAAAGCAGAAGTCCGTTCTTAACCAATCCGGATTAGGCTATCGAACTAAGTCGAGACAACGTGCATATTATTCTGAATATGAATTGTCAAAGTTAATTTCTTATCTGTCTCGTAACTTAGCGAAATCCAAGATCCGGGCCGAGTCCCTCCGACAGGAAGTAAAACGCTTGAAAGAGGAAGCCGACTCGAGGTCCTTGACCGAGCAAATTCAAGAAGGAAACTCAACTCAAGTAAAAAACCTTGAGGAAGAGAATTCCTCCTTGAAAACTCAAGTCAAGGAGCTCAGAGTAGCCTTAGAATGGTTCACTTCGGGTTCCAATGGTCTTGACATGATCCTTGGAAAGCAGAAGTCCGTTCTTAACCAATCCGGATTAGGCTATCGAACTAAGTCGAGACAACGTGCATATTATTTTGTATTGAACCAATCTAGAACCCAAGTCCAAGCATGGGTCCCCAAGTTATGTTTATGTAAACAAGCTGGACCAAACCAGTATTGGATCCTCAAGGACAAGATTCACATCTTGCCTAACCCTTATAGAGGCTATAGTCTAGGGGGAGCCAATATAAAGACTATATTTATAATTAGATAATTTTTTATTTGCTTGCTTGCTTGTTTATTTCCTTTTGCAATTTTAATTATCATGCTTAGACTTAGGATTAGTTAGACTAAGGACAAAAGATTCAATTGAAATTTGAACAACATAGTATTGGGTGGAGGTGAGATGATAGTACGTTAGGGAAGCCATTCTGGTGGAACTAGCCGAAGCTACCGATCCAAGACCCAAACTAGTTAGACCAAAATCTTTCAAAAGTAACTTGAAGATGAATTTTCAGTAAAAGGCTTTGTCAAGGAAAGGGTTGTTGCTCCAATAAGGCTACGGCCTAAGAAGGCCTTGTGCCTCGCCAAGACCTAGAAGCCAATTACTGAAAATCAAATTCACTTTGCTACTTGTTAAATTTGAATCTAACACAAATTTCAATTAATCTTAGATTCAACATATTTTTTTCAAAATAAACTCAAACTTTATAAAAATTTCAAAATTAACTCAATGTTTTCAAAATTAACCATGCGTTTCAAAATTAAAATCTTTATTTTTGAAAACCTGTCTCACAAAACTCATAAGGTTAACGTGATTGATAACACTAGACTGGGTTGAGATGCTTAGGTCTATATCTTGATTCAAGATGCTTTAAGTCAATGCATCTGTAGTAATTGGGGCAATAAATACAAGTTGAACAGCAATCAGGTTAAGTGTCAAGCTTAAAAATCTAAATTGATCAGATCACTTAACTTGACTAACCTTAGCGAAAGCTACTGTTTATGACAGTTAGTAAGTACTTCTCAGTTTAATTTGGTATGGTCCAATTTTTAATCATTAGATTTGGTTTAATACAGAATTTCAATTACTTACTAGCTCTAATTTACTTGCTGTAATTGGTATCAATCTTTTTTGATATATGGCAAAGGGGGAGAGAAACAAAAAGAGGGAATTTTTTTTTTCAAATGTTTCAAAATTTTCCATCTCTTTTCAAAAAGTAAAGTAAAATGTTCTAAGTACTCAGTTTTTAAGTACTTCTCAGTTTTTAAATACTTCAAAGTTCTTTTAAGTACTTAAAAATGTTTTTAAATTGTTTTAAGTATTTCAAATTTTTTTCTAAAAAGTGTTTTAAGTACTTAAAAAGTTTTTTTAAAAGTATTTTTCAAGTGCTTCAAACTTTTAAAGTGGTTCTAAGTGCTCTCAAAACACTTCGAAAAGGCTTCAAAATTTCTAAGTGTATTTTGAAAAACATTTCTAAGGAAAATTGTTTCTTAGTAAATAAATTTGCCTAAGTTAAATTATTTTTTGTTGGCAAATGTGCTAAGTAAATTTTTCATAGTAAACAAATTCATTTTGTGAAAATGTTTTTAAGCAAATTTTTCTAAGTTGTGAAATTTTTTCCCAGATCTCAAACATTGTAAGGAAAATCAGTTTTCAAAACTTGTTTTGCCTAAGTAAATTTTTTTCAAAAAATTGAAACAAAAATTAGGTTTACAAACCCTTTTCAAAATTGCCTAAGTGTTCTTGAGTTCAATTGCTTTATTTTTGTAAAACACTTGGTCAAAAATTTAAAGTTTTTGCTAAATCTTGAAAAACACTTAGCACTTAGAAAGTTTACAAAACCCGCATGATATTGAAAATTTCAGGGGGAGATAAAATTCTATTGTTAGAATAGTGTTAGATTGCTATAATATGTTTTTAACTTAGCTTTTTGAACCGTGTTGCCATAAATCAAAAAGGGAGAGATTGTTGGTGCCGGAAGCACCAAAGTCGAACCTATGTTTTGATAATGGTAAAGAGTTCAGAAGTTAAGATTTGGTTGTGATCTAACAAAGTTACTAAGTGTGCAGGAAAGTCCTAGGTACACTAGGCAATAAGTCATGGTTCTTTGAATTGGGCACTAAGTCCTGGCCGCGGGCTGGGCAACTAAGTCTTGACGTAAAGTTGGGCAATAAGACCTAGTGAGTGAAGCTGGGCACTATGACCTGGTGAGTGAAGTTGGGCACTAAGACCTGGTCGAGGACTGGGCACCGAAGACCTCGTGAGTGAAGCTGGGCACTAAGACTTGGTCGAGAACTGGGCACCGAAGACCTGGTGAGTGAAGCTGGGTAAAAGTCCAACTGGAGGAGCCGATTGGCAAAAATGTAAATTCTCCCAAGAGGAGTAGGTGAGGACGCGTTCCCCGTAGGAGGGAACATTAGGCGTCGGTTCGACCTAGGGTTCCATTTCAGAGACCCAAAGGCAGAACCAAGATAGCTTAGGCTGTAAATAATGTCTAACATATCGTATATTTGCTTCTTGTGTTTTGGAACTAACCTTGGTTGCAGGAAACGAAGGTACGGTTTTTCTGCAGCTCAGGCGCCTCATTGGAAGAAGGCGCCTCACTGGGCTAGGTGCATGTATGGATACAGGTGCCCCAGTGCAAGGCCAAACCAAGTCATCGAAGCAAACTGCCACGAAAGCCTTTAGACCAAGTCATGCTAGGAGCCTGTGTTATCACAGGCGCCCCAGACAGCTCAGGCGACTCAATGAAGGGGATAAGAGCTGACCACGACTGCAGATTGGAGTTCGCGCAGGAGAGGCCACGTGTTAGGCGCCCCCCTTCAACACAGGCGCCCATGAGACCACTATAAAAGGGGTTCACCCCCAAGGCTTCAAGACAACTTGCAAATCTCGCTCTCAATAGTTTCGTCAAGCGCTATGCTCTGGCACATTCTACATTCGCGATCCAAGCGCCGCCGATGACCCGCTGCTCCGAATTTCCATCTACTCCGATCGTCGATAACAGATTAATTTTCTTAAGTGTTGTAACTGCTTTTTTTATTCTATATCTGTACTCTGAATTGTAAAATATTCTTCGAATATAGAATTGCCCATCGTAAACGGTCAAGGTCCGTGGGCCTTGGAGTAGGAGCCGACCGTGAGTCTGAACCAAGTAAAACAAACTGTGTTAGCGACTTTGTTTTACTCTTTCCGCTGCGTAATTTCTCTATTTATCCGAAAATTTTCGATCGATATTCACCCCCCTCTATCGATTTACTCCGATCCAACAAAAGTATCAAGCCACTGCGATTAGATCGTGGTGACGAGTACCTCTTTGGAGTGTTTAGGACCTTCCTATCAGAAGCTGGGATTCAGTCCCAGCTAACTGCACCCGGTACACCACAACAGAACGGAGTTGCAGAAAGAAGGAACATGGCTCTTATGGTAATGGTTAGGTCAATGATGAGCTATTCAGACTTACCTGATTCGTTCTGGGGATACGCTCTGGAAACGGCAGCGTACATACTGAATTTGGTTCCATGTAAGTCAGTCCCTCATACTCCCACAGAACTATGGCCTGGGCGCAAGCTCAGTCTAGGACATGTTCGGATTTGGGGTAGTCCAGCACATGTACTGAAGGGAGATACTGATAAGTTGGAATCTTGTACAGAGGTACGTCTGTTCGTAGGCTATCCTAGAGGAACGAAGGGTGGTCTGTTCTATAGTCCTAAGGATCATAAGGTAATCATTAGTACGAATGCCAGATTCTTAGAGGAAGACTATGTGATGAACCATAAGCCCAAGAGTAGACTAGTGCTTGAAGAGTTAAGAGGGGATGTTTCGACCTTTGGACCAATTTTACAAGAGGACACACCACAAGTCACTGCATCGCGTGTCATTGAGGATACACAGGTGGTGCCTCGTCGCGGTGGGAGGGTTGTGAGACAACCTGAAAGGTTCATATTTTTGGGAGAGTCTTCAGACTTGGTCTCTGGTAAACATGAACCGGATCCCTGGACCTATGATGAGGCCCTCCAAGATCAGGATGCAGATTCATGGCAAATGGCAATGAACTATAAGATAGAATCTATGGATTCTAATCAGGTCTGGGAGTTAGTAGAACCACCCAATGGTGTAAAAGCCATTGGATGCAAGTGGATTTACAAGAGAAAGAGAGGATCAGACGGGAAGGTTGAGACCTTCAAAGCAAGACTTGTTGCGAAAGGGTACACTCAGAAAGAGGGTATCGATTATAAGAAGACCTTTTCGCTGGTAGCCATGCTTAAGTCAATCCGGATTCTCTTATCTATTGTAGCTCATATGGATTATGAGGTATGGCAGATGGACTCAAGATGACTTTCCTTAACGGAAGTCTTGAGGAGACCATCTACATGCAGCAACCAGAAGGGTTCATTGCAAAGGGCAAAGAGCATCTAGTATGCAAGCTTAATCGATCCATTTATGGATTAAAGCAAGCTTCGAGATCTTGGAACATCCACTTTGATGAAGTAATCCAGTCATATATAGATTTACTCAAAGCCCGGATGAGTCATGTGTATACAAAAGATGTGACGGAAACGTCGTGGTGTTTCTTGTACTTTACATAGATGACATTTTGTTAATTGAAAACAACGTCAAAGTGTTATCAGACGTAAGGGTCTGGCTATCAAAGCAGTTTGATATGAAGGACTTAGGAGAAGCGGGACACATCCTTGGGATCAAAGTCATAAGGGATCGCCAGAAAAGGATGTTGTGCTTATCCCAAGCTTCATATATTGACACCATCTTGTCTCGTTTTAGCATGGAAAACTCCAAAAGGGTTTTCTACCCTTCAATCATGGTGTTCCTCTATCCAAGGAGATGTGTCCGAAAACATCAAAAGAGATAGAGGAAATGAAGGTGGTTCCTTATGTTTCGGCAGTAGGAATCCTCATGTATGCTATGTTGTGCACGAGACCTGATATCTGTTTTGCCGTGGGCATGGTTAGCAGATATCAGAGTAACCCGAGATAGGGACATTGGACTGCGGTAAAGCATATATTGAAATACCTAAAACGGACTAGAGATTATATGTTGGTTACCGGGCAGACCAATTAGTCCTTGTGGGTTATACGGACTCAAATTTCCAGTCAGATAGGGACAAGAGTAAGTCTACCTCGGGGTTTGTGTTTACTTTAGGAGGTGGAGCCATTGTTTAGAGGAGTGTCAAGCAGAAATACGTGGCGGACTCCACCATGGAAGCTGAATATGTGGCAGCCTCAGAGGCAGCCAAGGAAGCTGTATGGCTCAGAAACTTCATCATGGACTTAGATGTGATTCCTGGTTTGCTCAGATCTATCACAATCTTTTGTGATAACAGTAGTGCAGTAGCAAACTCGAAGGAACCACGAGCTCATAAGGCGAGTAAACACATAGAGCGCAAGTACCACCTGATACGAGAAATCGTAAAGCGAGGAGAAGTGGTTGTCGCCAAGATTGCATCAGAGGACAACCTGGTAGATCCTTTCACTAAAGCTCTTCCAGCTAGAGCTTTTGATAGGCATGTGGAGGATATGGGAGTCAGATGTATGGCAGTGAGAGAGCAGCAATGTCTTTAAGTATAAGTGGGAGATTGTAAGATGTGTATACTGAAAGACATGAATTTCTTTATATGAACATCTTAGTTATGAAAAGAGAATCACAACTACACTAGGTGTCTGTTTACATTAGTACATGCATGAAGTCTAATTACTTTGCATTGTAGATAACATGGTGTGTGGTGTCACACGAAAGATCATGTCATCAGTTCCTTGCTTAGTATAAATAAGAGGCTCACAACCGAGATGGAATTGAAAAAAAACCGAGATGGAATTGGACAACCCATCAGAATGGTTGTAGCGTAATTAGGTGTGGTTGGTCTTGACCATAGAATTATACTAGTTTGCTTTGAGTACATTGAGTAGGACCAAAACCCGAGGTTATCCAATTTGTACTGACTCAATAATTGGATAGGACCTCAAGATTATATTATGGAGTATGATCCCTTAATCCCGATATAATAACGGATATATATTATTAACTATTATTTCTTTGATTTACCAATGGGCGAGATCTATTCTGTTAGATCGATAGACCCGGTAAGTTGGGAGATAATATTAATAATATGATGTGCTGTTGATTATTGACGGAATCCGTGTCCCGGTGAGTCGGGTGGATTTGGTACTAGTCAAGGACTCAGAGGTTTATTAATTTGAATTATCAGTAATTTAAAATAATTAACGGGCATTCGAGATCTTAAACATGGGGGGATGGATGACTCGTAATATGCGGAGCCCATATGAAAATATGGGGTTGGTGAGGAAGTTCTGTTGGACCTTGGATGGCTAGAGAGGGGGGGGGTGAATGTAGCCAGACACCAAAACTTAGCAAATATCAGTTTTTCTGCACTTAACTGGTTAGTAGCACAACGGAAGCATATAACACAAAACAGAGTATTGCAGAAATTACACCCTAAGCTAAGCACAAACAAATGCAAGAACGCTAACAAGAGGATTTACAAGGTTCGGGGATAACTTGCCCCTACTCCTTGGCATGCCCTTAAGGTGGGCGATCCCTTGATCGTCGGCAGATCAAGCCCCGGTGAACACCGGATAAAATGCAACCTCCTTCTCGGTGGAGTATCCTCTCCACAGCGTTTCAACAGAGATAATGTTTTAAGCACAATGAAACACAAGAAGTATCTTACTTAGTACTTGGAACCACAAGAATAGAAGCAGAACTTCTTCCGAGCTCCACCCAGCGCAGATCTCACGCAAGAACTCCCTTCTTCGTGTCTTCTCGCTGATGGACTCGCCAAGCCTCTTATTTCTTCCTCCAAATACTCAAGTAACAGATGGTTGCTTCAAAGATTACAGTTGCTTGCTCAAATGATGGAACAATAGATCGCATAAGCACAAGCACAAACACAACGTGGAGAACTTCGTTACTGAGACTTGTTCGCCACCAAGCCTTAAGTCCCAGCCCTCTGATCACTAGATCACCGCCATCTCACTGCAGCCTCCAGCTGCTCACTTGCAACACCCAGCCTACCACTGAGCTCACCTGGACTCCCTGAGCTTCCCTCAGACTAGCTCCAGTCAGCAGCTCCAGTCAGTAGCCAGCACCCGTTGCAACCTGAGATGGCAAATGGACAAACCTGCTCCAAGGAAAGGCCTCCATTGACTCTCCTTGAGTGTTTGAATCCATCCCTGTCACCTGAACACTCAATCAGGGTTTAGCAAATGAAATCAAACTTATATCAGTAATAGCAGAGAAGATCAAAGTGACATCAGTAGTGTATCAGTGAAAGCAGGCGCGATCAGAGCTACTGACAGCGCGTTTGAATTAAAGTGATCGGTCACCGGACCGATCAGGACTATCCCAGACCGATCAGGCTCCAACCTGATCGGTCCCTAGTGAGAAACTTGGAAACGCAAGCTCGTATGATCGGTCACCCTGACCGGTCACCCGATCGGTCACCAAACCGATCCGGAAATCAGCTTGCCACAATCCCGCCAGGAATTCACTGGCTGATCGGTCACAAGACCGATCAGGCTGATCCCAGACCGATCAGCTTTCAGCCTGATCGGTTAGGGTGAGAAACCTCGCGACAGTTGATCGTTCAGTTTGATCGGTCACGGTTTCTCCCTTATCGGTCACCAGATCGATCAGTAGGTTTGCCAAAAACCTACTGGATGCTCTCTGATCGGTCACTGGACCGATCAGGAGCAGAGCAGCAGGGGAACTCAACCCACTTGTGGGCTCCCTGATTGGTCACCAGACCGATCAGGAGCCGTTCAGTGAGTGAAACGCATAGTCCCTGATCGGTCACCAGACTGATCAGTCATCGCTGGTTCGGTCATCAGACCGATCCCCGAAGGAGCACCGTGCCAACTTCCCTGATCGGTCACCAGACCGATCCAGGGCTCCAACCTAGCCCTCCAAGCTAGGGTTTCACCCAACCTAGCCCTCCAAGCTAGGACCTGACCCTCCAAGTCAGGATTTCATCCAACCTAGCCCTCCAAGCTAGGACCTGGCCCTCCAAGCCAGGACTTTTTCACCTAACCCTCCAAGTTGGGACTTTTCACCTAACCATCCAAGTTAGGACTTTTCTCCTAGCCCTCCAAGCTAGGATTTTCACCCAACCCTCCTGGTTAGGACTTTTCCACACCTAGTCCTCCAAGCTAGGATTTTCCACACCTAACCCTCCAGGTTAGGATTTCAATCATTCCGTGCCTAATCCCCGTTCAGGACTTAATCATAATCATAATCATCAACCTAAACTAAAATCGGTGTCAACACCAAAATAACAATCAGGGTCATACTGCATCAATAATCTCCCCCTTTTTGTTGTTTGACAACCCGATTTTAAGTTTAGGGATTCGAAATCAATTTCCTCAAATTTAAGAATCATAAGGGAATCAGGATCCTCCCCCTACAACATTATCATCCCAAACTTAACCAACCACACTCTCTCCCTTTGTCGAACATTGAAAAGGGTCTAGAGGGGCTGTTAAGTTTAAACATACTCCCCCTCAGCCCTAGGGGTATCCCAAAACAACAAAAGATTTGATTGAATTTTGAAAGCATATGAAAACATACGATAAAGATAAGGCATGACAAAGCAATCATATGTATCATATGATCATGGCATCACCCGAACCTGACTTTAGCCTTTCGCCCCTCGAGCTTCCTTCCTCCCAGCTTCTCGTCCCTCGGACACTGCGCGAGTCCTTCTCGCTCCACCGTTGTACTCTTCCGTAGCTTCCGCGCCCCTCGGATTGTACCGAGCCCGTCGGCTCACTTTCACGCACAATCCTTCTCGTCCGCTTCGTCTTACGCTCGACTTCCTCCATACCTAAGCTCCTGCACACTTAGCAGAGGGATTAAACACACTAGGACCTAACGTAAATTGATTGATCACATCAAAACCAACCAGGGGTACTTACAATCATCTTGTGGACTTCTTCTCTGATAACCTTGTCCTGCTCGGGTGCAAAATGCTTTCGCCTCTGTTTCACCGGCTGAGCTCCAGGGATTACATGCAGGCGATGCATGGCTAGAGCTGGGGGGACTCCTTTGATTTCCTCGGTAGCCCAAGCGAACACATCTCGATGTCTCTGCAAGCAGTCGATTAGACGGCTTCTCAACATCGGTGCAAGGTCGGTGGCAATCCTCATAACTCTCCCAGTCTGTTGAGAGTGGATCTGGACCTCCTCACTCCCGACCTCCCTCCGTTCTTCTTTGGGTCCTTCCTCCTTTCGTGGGTCGGCGAAATCAATTTGCAGAGCTTCATGAGACTTCGGATTCTTATGAGACTCCAATCAAACTTCCCCACTGTAGCATCGCCGCGACGCTAGCTGGTCTCCCTTAACCTAGGTCACCTGATCCCCTACCAGAAACTTGATCTTCTGGTGGTAGGTCGAGACCACCGCTTGGAATATGCTAAGTGCCAGGACCCCAAGATGGCGTTGTAGGATGAGGGAGCATCGACTACTAGGAAAGGAGTCCTCCTCGTCCTCTCCAGCGTGTCACCACCCAACGACAATGATAGGGTAATTTTCCCTATCGGTTGTACTCGGTACCCGATGAAGCCGAAGAGTGGAGTCGAAACTGGATGCAGTTCATCCTCGTCAATCTATATTTGATCTAGGGCGGCCTTGTATAGGATGTTCACGGAACTACCTGTATCCACGAAGATACGCTTAACCTCATAATTTGCAATGTGTGCAAGAATTACCAGGGCATCTTCGTGGGGAGGTTCTATGTCCTCCAAGTCCTCTGGGCTGAAGGAGATTGTAGGGCCATGATGCTGGCTACGGCTCATCCCTATGGCGTAGTTCTCTAGCCGACGGGTGTGAGCCTTCCTCGCCCGGTGGGAATCTCCTCCAGTAGGTCCTCCTGAGATCTCCCCCACGTGGCCAGAAGGCGGACCATGAGCAGGGGCCTTGCCCTTCTTGGAGTCTCGTTCCAATGAGGGAGACCGACGTGGTGCAGCCTTGACAAAGCCCAAACTATGTGTCACGAATGTGGGCCTCAAATTTAGAATTTATAAATGAATAACTGGAAACCCTTTTACAATCAAAAGTATGAAAATGTAATATAGGGGCCACAGGTCGTATTTTTCTCGGGGCTAGTTGACGTTGTTTGATTCGCGCTTGTATTTAGGTGTCGTTTGTGATTTTTGGGTTTCAAATAAAGATTTGGGTTCTAAATAGAAATGGAATCACAATGAAAAAGAAATCACTTCACTGAACGAACTAAATGAGTACTCAACCAATGAAAAGCTACTTAACCAAGGCAACTTAACTAAGTTTGGGAAACAAATCTGAATTTAATGGCAGCCAAAATGCTAAGCAAGTGGATAAAACAGTGATCACAATTTCTGAACTAAATGACCTTAAGGACCTAGCTGCCCTTGATATCAAATGCAGGGATTGAAATGAACTTGATACAATTGATAAAAATGGTGCCCTCTTGATATGCAAGGGATAAACCTTTGTTCCAAGATGAAACTGGACTAGATTCAAATCTGTAATTGATGTCAATCAATTGCTGTAAAGGAGATAAATGAGAAACAATGAAGAGAAGGACTTCTTGAGCAAATGCAAATGCCCATTGCAGAAATTGAAATGGCACACAAGGAAGGGCTAATACGCAATTTGCAACTCAATTTCAAAACTTAAAATCAAGTGCTTTGGAATGAAACACACCACCAGAGAATGCAGAAGTTAAACTAAACTCACATTGACACATATTCAGAAACCTTAAGCTGAAGAATGCAGAAATTAATTCAAGAGCAGATATGGGATTGAATTTTCAGAAATGAGGTTGCAGATTTTTGGCAGAAATTAACTAATGTGCATGAATAGGAGCTAAACGCAGAAATGGAATTCGAGTAGGAAACTAATATGCCAAGAACTGATATGAAATGCAGAATTATCCAATGAGTTGTGTTCAGCTTGATATAATTGATGCCAAAACTCACTTTGGCACAAGTTGCAGAAATTTGCAGTTTGACACGCAGAGAAATGTGTGTGCTGAGCTGATACTTCTGAGCACAAACAGTAAACCAATGATTCCAACACGAAAACTGATCGATCCACTTGGGAAACGCAAGTTAATAATCAAATGTTATGCATGAAGAGTGAAGAATTTCAGAAATGGTGTTTGATATGCAGAATTAATTCAAGCTGCTCAAAAGTTGCAGAAATAGGACTGAGTGGAAATCAAAAGCAGATTTAATGCATTAACAAACTAAATGCTATCTTCAATTGCAGGGAATAAACTAAACATGAATCCAATTGGAAATAAACTGAAAAATCTCAGAAACAAAGCTGAAATTGCAGGGCAGGGGCTGATACGCAACAAATGGAAATGGCACGCAAGAATTGTAAACAGAAATAAACTGAAATTTAACTAAATTGGTCTCTAACAAGTTCCTAAGTTGCTTATCTTGAAGATTACAAACCTAATTAAGCTAAACAATCAGAAAACGCAATTACAGCTAATGAAACGAAGAAAGAAGCCAAACTCAGCAGTAACGCAATTACAGCTAATAAACGAAATTAACCAAGCCTCAATCCCTCATCTCAGCTCACGAACCCTTGCTATCACTCAAGGATGAGCCTCCAATTGAGATAGAAACAATCCATACAAGAAAACTACAACAACTAAGTAAATTCAGTACTGAAACTACTGCAGAGATTGAAATTACAGCTAACAATTGAAAACTCGCCAATTAAGCTAAGCCTCAATCCAAATCCTTGCTGTCACTCAAGGATGAGCTCGAATTGAGGAGGTCACGCCTTCAAACAAAGAAATTGAAGAATCGATGAAGAAAATCGCTAAACCACTGAAGGAGACGAGCTGCGGTGAGGAAGACGCGACGAAGGAGAACTGCTGCGGAAATTTGATTAAATAGTTATCAACGGACGGCCCAGATTGATCGGAGGAGATCCAACGGCTGATCTTCATCTGATTGGAGCCAAACTTTTATGATGATGATCTGGGGTCAGGATCTGCCTTGTGGTAGCTCGGATCCTCCAGATATGCAACGGATGGTCCAGATCAACTCTATCTGTGAATGGACGCTCTAGAGCCCTCCTTGCTTGATCCAACGGTTGATCTAGCTCTGATTGGGATGAAACCTTCAGATCTTGATCATAGACCTTGATCAACCCTAACCCTAGCTCGGATTGCTTCAGATCGTCCCGGATGGCTCAGATCTGTCCGCTTTTGAATCGGACGGCCCGGATTAATCGTAGGCTTGATAATTCGATCCGGTTCACATCCGACTCAGGTTTGACCCAGTATGCCCTAAGTCCAGGATCCTTTCATGCCTACAAAAATATATCAGAAAATTAGTGGCCAATTAATCCAAAAATATGTAATTTTGCAATTAAGTCCAAAATAAGAGGAAATCCTAAAACCTATGGTAAAATCACAATTAAGAAATAAAAACATGGGTCAAACATGGATTTTAGCAATTAAAATAATCAATAAAATGATGCTTATCAACTCCCCCACACATAACCTTGAGCGTCTCGCGAAACAACTAAATATGTATCCCTTAGATTTTCTTAAGCATAATTAGAAGCAAATGAAAAGAAATTACCTAAGATTGTCAATTCTCATAAATCTAAGCTCTATGGATTAGTATCTTGTCCTTAAATCAACAACTTAGCCTTTTCATCTATCATGAGTCATTGAGATGAATTTAAATCACTAGCCTTTCAAGGGAAGTTTTGGTGG
The DNA here is from genome assembly GCA_024364735.1 of Boesenbergia rotunda. Taxonomy (NCBI): domain Eukaryota; kingdom Viridiplantae; phylum Streptophyta; class Magnoliopsida; order Zingiberales; family Zingiberaceae; genus Boesenbergia; species Boesenbergia rotunda. The sequence goes on from JAGFNQ010004603.1 coordinate 66,715, forward strand.
CTCTCTCTTAAGTTCTAAGTTGGTGATGGAAGTGGAGCTCACTCTTACACATATGCTTCTTGCACTACCATAGGCTTGCTTATTATCTAATCTCCACCATTATTCATGATTAGGATCAACAACTATAAAAACAAAGGAAAACATGAAAAATGGTGAGAGATGGAATAAAAATCAAGGAAATGGAAAATGGATGGAGTGGGAGACTTGGTTGCTCAAAAAAAAATGTTTCCAATGTGCTTTGCCCCATCTTAACAGTCCTCTAATGATATCAAAAGTATGGTGGAGTGAAACTTGATTAGATTCCTTTGATTTGGATGAAAACCCCTTCTTTGATTGCCTTGTGCCATTTTTCCCAATTTCGTGCCAACTTTGTTTCTTCCTTGTCTTTTCTGATTTTTCTTTTCTTCTTTTATCTTCTAGCAAGGTCAGAAATGAACTGAAATAAAGCTTTTGATTCGAATGAGGGCACTTCACTGATTTAAAGTACCAAGACTTCAATGGTGTGCCAACTTGCTTCTTCTTTTCTTTTCTTATTTTCTCAAACTGTTTTCTATTTCTTCTCTTTTTTTTTTCTCTACTCTCTTAATCTTCTAATGGAGCCTTTCAGATCTTGCAAAACTCCAATTCCTTCATATCAGTTGGTATCTTAAAGTAGTCGAGCACTTAAAGAATTCCACTCAAAATTCTGCTCAACAAGTTTAATTTCAGCCCTTTCACTTTCTATTCTGATCAGCAGTTGTTTCGAATTTTCTTTGCATCTTCCTGCATCAGATTCTAGCATCCATTGGTTCTTCTTATACCTTGCAAACTTCTGCATTTTTATGGTGGGCAGTTAGCATCAAATAGAAATGGAAAGGTTGATCCCAGCTGTTTTGAATTCAGCCCACTGCATCCTTCTTTCTTAATCTGTTTCTTGATCTGAAAAAATCCAATCAATCACATTTCTTCCTCCTTTGATCAGCAGTGAATGTGCCTAACAATTTCATACTGCTCTGATTTATAGCTTCAAAAACTCAATTAGGTTGCAAGTTGGTACAAACTGCCTTCATAGCATTTACATTGGTTTTCCTCCTTTCATAACTGAATTTCCAGCTTAAGTATCAACTTGCTGCTCTCCAAAACCTCTTGGGCTTCGAGTGGGTTTGTTTTGAGTCCTTTTTAGCATCCTTTGCAGCAGCCACATTAGTTCCAACTCAATTCATTTGCATTTCAATCCCTGCATTGCCCAGAATTTTTTATTACTGCACTGCCCAGCAGATTTTTTCTTTTCTCTGTTTTTGGCACAAATCTTCTGCCCTGATCCAGATTTTTCTCAGCTTGTATTAGTCTTCACTCAGCCTCATTTCCAGAATTCAATCCAGATTGTCTTCATTTCTAGCATTGGCAGTAATTTCAGCTTCAAGTTAACCAATTTCTGCACACTTGAGCTTGGCACGGCAGTTTTTCTGTGTTTTCAGATCTGTCCAGCTCTTGCTGCATTTCATATTCTCTGAGTTCTCCAACAATTAGTATCAATTAGGACTTGCATCTAATGATAGTGGAAGTTTACGTGTTCCACTCGAAATGAGCTGAGTAGCAAGTCAAGTTTCGAAAACTGCATTGCAAAATTTTTTTCTTTCCTTTATGTTCTGATTTCTTCAGTTTCTGCCACTTGTAAGCTGCTCCCTCTCAAGGTTGAATTCAGCTACACATTGCTGGATTAGGAAGCAGGAATTCAGCTAGAAGTTGGTACAAAACTTCCTTGTATAATATGGTAAACAATTTCTTCCCATATTTCTGTCCAAAACAGCTTTGGGGCTAAATTTGTCTTCAACTTTCTGACTTTTCTGCAAAGAACAGCTGCACTCCGACATTCATACAAAAGGTTGCTGATCTCAACTTCCCAAATTCTTGATACAAGCCTCTTTCGACTCAAGTTATTCTTCTTGGTGCAGAATTTTGGCTTAAATTGAATGGTTGCGTGCCACTTGATCCTTGGCACAGAATTTTCTTCTTTTCTTCTTCATCAACCAATTTGAGCTTGGCCATGTAAACTTGGATCTTCAATTTATAATCAGTAGAATCTAGATGCCTCCATTTGCTTCCATCCTCTTGCTCATTTTCGAAATTCAAATTCAACTCACTTGGCACCTTTTGGCTTCAAATTGGCAAAAAAAAAAAAAAATTTCGAGTTGAAATGCATCCAAAACTTTAGTCACTCCCCCACACTTGAATCTTTGTCCGTCTCGGGCAAAATAGCATTAGAAACATATCAAACACAAGTCCAAAGAAAAGTGAAGGTAAGAGAAGGAAATAAGTAAGGACAAATATGATAAACATGATTATTGCTAAAAATTGATGTGGAAAGGAAAACAAATGGATTAGCCTCTATAGATGTGATCCAATCATTGAAATATGATTTTAAAAGAACCTAAGCAAGTTCTAGAGTACAATAACATAGGTGTGTCACAAAAATAAGGCTAAGTCTCACTAGGTCAAAATAATTCATCCCAAGTCCTCAATTAAGAATCTAAAGCAAGTAGTACTCAAGCATCCAAGATTTCATCCATTAGCTCAAACCTTAAGTCTTAACAACCAAATTTAATTTATTTTCCAAAAGACTCTAAAATGCTATGGAATAACCTAGAGGGATACTTTTATTTCTACTCATGCAAGAGAAAGTGACAAAAGAAATAACATGCATTTATTTACAAGGACTCAGTTCAATGGAAAATTCTAATTCTAGGAAGCATGGAAATGAAAAAATAAAATAAAAGAAAAATACAAGAAAAATCAGACTCCCCTTTATTCTGGTGGGCGGAGTCTATCCAGAAGTAGCCTCCACCGTGGTAGTGGAGGGGTCTGAGTGGCTGAGAGATCTAGGACTCCCCCACACTTAAACTTTACAAAAAATTTCTCTGGTGGCCTAAGGCGATTCAGGTTCAAAATCCACTGAAGGAATGGAGTTCTTCGAATTAAAGCAAAATCTTCTCCTCCTTCTTGATGCCTTTCAGAAGTCCTTCCAGGAGGCTGAAGTCTGTTCAGTTGGAGCACCCACTCCTGGAGTCTTCTAGACCCTGCAAAACAATGTAATACCTTCCTCAAGCATGCAGGGTCAGAAAGAAATAAAATAATGTCAGTTTCTGCATGAATTGAATCCAAATCTGCATCATGTCCAATTAAATCAATGCTTGGTGCCTCAATAAATTTTTCACAGTTATTTCCTACAAAATTGGCATCCTAAAATTCATCACAAATAATAAAATCAATTTTTGGCACTTCAATAAAAATTCCGCAATTATTTTTCAACACAGATGGATCAGGCAAAGTATCACAGTGATAAGCACCTTGGAATGGATCGCCTTGAAATTCAGATGTAGGGAAGGATATTGACGCCACACTCAAGAAAGATGAGAGGGTGAGTGATAAGTCATGGGGGTTTCGATCGCCACAAGTTGCCTTGATAAGATCACGTTAGTTCTTTGCCTAAGAACCAAAGGAAGCTCTCACAATAGAGAAAACTCTGATTTCATTCAAACTTAACATGCCTTGGTCATACAAGAGTTCTCCTATATATAGACTTAGTGGAGGTTGAAACATTAACCTCTACCACATTTCCCACTAAGCACTAATTATGCACCATTATCATGCATGCATGCATGCATGATGTTTATTTCCCACAATTCCCTAATACTAGCTTAGGAACTCCCAAAAGCATTAAAAACCCACCAAAAGACATCAAAAATAACTTCAGAAAATTCCCCCAAAAATACCCACGAAAATTGGACACTTGTAGCCCTTGAATGCATCTTGGATCATGTGGTTTTGGGCCTTCAAGTTTTGTCTTCATGTGGGCTCAATTTCACTTTCAATTTGAAGGAATGTGATCCATTTAGTTGTTGCCTCCATTGTGCATTGATCCTTCTTCTCCTTGAGCTCCATTATTAAGCCTTCCAAAGCTTGCTTCATTCTCTTAGTCTTGGATCTTGTCATGGGTCCTCCAATTCCTTTCAATGCCTCTTCCTCTATGGCTTTGTCTTGTAAGCTTGTATCCCCTCCTTGGTCCACATCATTCCCTCCTTCTTTAGGTGAATTCGTCCTCGAATTTAGATCTTCATCACCTACATCAAATGGACGCAAATCAGCCACATTAAATGTTGCACTAACACCATACTCACCGGGCAAGTCAATTTTGTAAGCATTGTCATTAATTCTTTCCAACACTTGGAATGGTCCATCTCCTCTTGGTTGAAGCTTTGATTTCCTTTGGGCAGGAAACCTTTCCTTTCTCATATGAACCCACACCCAATCACCGGGTTCAAGGACAACTCTTTTTCTCCCTTTATTGGCTCTCTTCGCATATTGCTCCATTTTCTTCTCAATTTGAGCTTTAACTTGCTCATGAAGCTTTTTCACATATTCTGCCTTTGCTTGACCATCCTTGTGAACTAAAGAAGAAGTGTTAGGTAAAGGAAGCAAATCAAGAGGTGTTAGCGGATTGAACCCATAAACAATCTCAAAAGGGGAAAATTGAGTAGTAGAATGGACAGCCCTATTATAAGCAAATTCAACATGAGGTAAACATTCTTCCCAAGACTTAATGTTCTTCTTAATAATTGCTCTAAGAAGAGTAGAAAGAGTCCTATTTACCACCTCAGTTTGGCCGTCAGTTTGAGGGTGACATGTAGTGGAGAAAAGAAGCTTTGTTCCTAGTTTGTTCCATAAGGTCCTCCAAAAATGACTTAAGAATTTGGTGTCACGATCTGAAACAATGCTCCTAGGCATGCCATGAAGTCTTACAACCTCTTTGAAAAACAAATCTGCCACATGAGTTGCATCATCCACTTTGTGGCAAGGTATGAAGTGTGCCATCTTAGAAAATCTATCAACTACCACAAAAATGGAGTCCTTACCTTTTTGAGTGCGTGGTAGCCCTACAACAAAATCCATAGACAAGTCAATCCAAGGGGAATCAGGAATAGGCAAAGGAGTGTAAAGTCCATGAGGTGATACCTTAGATTTTGCTTTTCTGCACACAATGCACTTTTCACAAAATTTTTGCACATCATGCCTTAAGTGTGGCCAATGAAAATGTTCATGCAACATTTCTAAGGTCTTTTGAACCCCAAAGTGTCCCATTAGACCCCCCTCATGTGCTTCCCTAACTAGCAATTCACGCATGGATCCTCTAGGCACACAAAGTCTATTGTTCTTAAACAAGTAATTATCATGCCTAACAAACCCATTTTGTGATTTCTTTTCACACGCAGCATATAATTCAGAGAAGTCACTATCATGTTCATACAACTCTTTGATATGTTCAAAGCCAAGTAATTTAGTTTCAAGTGTAACAAGCAAATTATACCTTCGTGAAAGTGCATCTGCTACAACATTTACCTTTCCTTGCTTATGCTTAATCACATACGGAAATTGTTCAAGAAATTCAACCCATTTGGCATGCCTTTTGTTGAGCTTCCCCTGCCCTTTCAAATACTTCAAAGATTCATGATCACTATGAATAACAAATTCTTTAGGCAAAAGATAGTGCTGCCATGTTTGCAAAGCTCTAACAAGTGCATACAATTCTATATCATAAGTGGAATAGTTGAGAGTGGCGCCACCTATCTTCTCACTAAAATATGCAATGGGATGTCCATTTTGAAGTAAAACAGCCCCAATACCCACATGAGATGCATCACATTCAATTTCAAATGATTTGGAAAAATCAGGCAAAGCAAGAATGGGTGCATGTGTGAGTTTGTCCTTAAGTGCTTGAAATGCATTTTCTTGATTCTCTCCCCACTTAAAACTCATATTTTTCTTGACAATTTCATTTAGGGGTGCTGCCAGTGTGCTAAAATCCTTCACAAACCTTCTATAGAAACTTGCCAACCCATGGAAGCTCCTAACCTCACTCACAGTTTTGGGGGTTGGCCAATCTCTAATGGCCTTAACCTTCTCTTCATCAACCTGCACTCCTTTAGAACTTATGACAAATCCAAGAAAAACCACATGATCAGTGCAAAAAGAACACTTTTCTAAGTTAGCATACAGTCTCTCCTTTCTAAGGACATGCAAGACAGATTTGAGATGTGCTACATGCTCAACCAAACTCTTGGAATATACCAAAATATCATCAAAGTATACTACCACAAATTTTCCTAGGAATTCTCGTAAAACATGGTTCATAAGCCTCATAAAAGTGCTTGGCGCATTAGTTAACCCAAAAGGCATTACCAACCATTCATACAATCCATATTTAGTTTTGAAAGCAGTTTTCCATTCATCCCCTTCCCTTATCCTAATTTGATGGTACCCACTTTTCAAATCAATCTTAGTAAAGAAGCAAACACCATGCAATTCATCAAGTAAATCATCAAGTCTAGGGATAGGATGTCGATACCGAATTGTGATGTTGTTGATAGCTCTACAGTCCGTGCACATCCTCCATGATCCATCCTTTTTAGGTACCAAAATTACTGGTACAGCACAAGGACTTAAGCTCTCTCTCACCCATCCTTTTTGTAATAACTCCTCCACTTGATTCTGTATCTCCTTTGTTTCTTGAGGGTTGCTCCTATAGGCAGGCCTATTGGGAAGAGAAGCACCAGGAATAAGGTCCATTTGGTGTTCTATTCCCCTCATTGGTGGCAAACCGTGAGGTACTTCCTGGGGAAACACATCCTCAAAGTCCTGCAAAATAGCAACAACATCACTGGGCAAGGAGTTAGTATTAGTTTCCAAGCAAGTTTCCTTGCACAAAAGAAGAAATATAGGTTGCCTTGTCAAATAGGACTGAGTGAAATCAAAAGCAGATTTAATGCATTAACAAACTAAATGCTATCTTCAATTGCAGGGAATAAACTAAACATGAATCCAATTGGAAATAAACTGAAAAATCTCAGAAACAAAGCTGAAATTGCAGGGCAGGGGCTGATACGCAACAAATGGAAATGGCACGCAAGAATTGTAAACAGAAATAAACTGAAATTTAACTAAATTGGTCTCTAACAAGTTCCTAAGTTGCTTATCTTGAAGATTACAAACCTAATTAAGCTAAACAATCAGAAAACGCAATTACAGCTAATGAAACGAAGACAGAAGCCAAACTCGGCAGTAACGCAATTACAGCTAATAAACGAAATTAACCAAGCCTCAATCCCTCATCTCAGCTCACGAACCCTTGCTGTCACTCAAGGATGAGCCTCCAATTGAGATAGAAACAATCCATACAAGAAAACTACAGCAACTAAGTAAATTCAGTACTGAAACTACGGCAGAGATTGAAATTACAGCTAACAATTGAAAACTCGCCAATTAAGCTAAGCCTCAATCCAAATCCTTGCTGTCACTCAAGGATGAGCTCGAATTGAGGTGGTCACGCCTTCAAACGATGAAATTGAAGAATCGATGAAGAAAATCGCTAAACTACTGAAGGAGACGAGCTGCGGCGAGGAAGACGCGACGAAGGAGAACTGCTGCGGAAATTTGATTAAATAGTTATCAACGGACGGCCCAGATTGATCGGAGGAGATCCAACGGCTGATCTTCATCTGATTGGAGCCAAACTTTTATGATGATGATCTGGGGTCAGGATCTGCCTTGTGGTAGCTCGGATCCTCCAGATATGCAACGGATGGTCCAGATCAACTCTATCTGTGAATGGACGCTCTAGAGCCCTCCTTGCTTGATCCAACGGTTGATCTAGCTCTGATTGGGATGAAACCTTCAGATCTTGATCATAGAGCTTGATCAACCCTAACCCTAGCTCGGATTGCTTCAGATCGTCCCGGATGGCTCAGATCTAGCCGCTTTTGAATCGGACGGCCCGGATTAATCGTAGGCTTGATAATTCGATCCGGTTCACATCCGACTCAGGTTTGACCCAGTATGCCCTAAGTCCAAGATCCTTTCATGCCTACAAAAATATATCAGTAAATTAGTGGCCAATTAATCCAAAAATATGTAATTTTGCAATTAAGTCCAAAATAAGAGGAAATCCTAAAACCTATGGTAAAATCACAATTAAGAAATAAAAACATGGGTTAAACATGGATTTTAGCAATTAAAATAATCAATAAAATGGTGCTTATCAAGCCTCCCGACTCCTCCCCCTCAAACGTGACTGAGATCGATGTTGAGATTCGTTCTCTCCCAATGGTCATTTATGCGGAGACAAGCTCTGCTGAGGGGACCTCCGGTGATATCCCATCTTCTTCCACTTCCTCCGATGTTTGGGGTCTGCCTCCTCATTCAATTTTTTTTCAGGGCATGGCATTCCTTGGTGGAGTGCGTTGTCCTGCCATGGAAGTTGCAGTACCTCATCAACGGTTCTGGTTGCCGTCAACTGTCTCTATCATCTTTTGTTTACCAGCCCACTGATCTTTCCCTAGGCGAAGATCTTTTCCCCGAGCTAGAGCCGGAGGTTCCCTCCTCTCTGACTGTACAACGGTCTAAGCAAGGACCCCGGCTAGTTCCTTGCGGCGGGCGTGTTGCACTTCTTCAATGTTGACGTGCTTGACCGAACACCCCAGCAAATCATCGAAGCTGGTAGGTGACTTCTTTACCAAAGATCAGAAGAAATCCCCTTCAGAGAGCCCCTGGGTGCAGGTGCTGATGAGGATCTCTAATGTTGCGGTTGGCACATCCTGCGGCACTCGGTTGAACCGCTGGATGTAATCCTTGAGCAGTTCTTTCAGCTTCTGCTTGAGGGCGAATAAATTTAATGTCGTCTTCTGGTAGCGACGATTGCTGGAAAAATGGTGGAGGAAGGCGGTCTTAAACTCCAGGAAGGAGTTGATAGAACCCTGGGGCAGCCTTTGGAACCATCGCTTGGCTGCCCCTGATAGGGTGTTCAAGAACACCCGACACTTAACCCCATCAGTGTACTGGTGCAGGAGTGTCGCATTTTCGAACTTGCAGGCATGATCTTCCGGATCGTCTTTCCATCGTAATCGACAATCCCAGGACCATGAAACTGTTTCGGCATGGGATCCTCTATGATGTCAAGCGAGAAAGGGGTGGAGGGTGTCTTCTGGAAGTTCTTATGTCCTTCCGCCTTCTCCCCTCCTTCTTCTTGTCGTAGAACACTGAAGGCAGCGGAGTTAATTTTCTCCAAATCTCTTAGGGACTCTCGTCGGCGCGCTGGAGGTACCACCACATGCCCCCACCGGTGGTGAGACAGATCTTCGGTGGTGGTGGTGCGAAGAGGAGATTCTAGGGATCTCTAATTGCCCCGAAGCCACTCGACGCGATGTGGCTTGCTCGATCTGGTGTTGTTTGAGCACACCCTTAACGGCGTTGGCGATCAATCGATCTAGCTCTTCCTTAGTCAACGTGATCGGTTATCCTTCTGGTTCTGCCATCACTGTGTTCCTTCCTTCTGGTGCTTCAATTTAGATTCCCACAGACGGCGCCAAACTTGTTCCGAAAGGAATCGACGCAGGCGGCCAGTTACCAGAGTCCAGCCCACGAGGATGATGACGAGAGGGGAAGAGCTCCTACCCTACGAGATTAACACGAGCATTAATGGGAACACGCTGGAGATTGTCCGGCGGAGCCCACTCCAACGCTCACAGAGACAAAGAAATAAGGAGATGTATGAGCAAGATGAGCGTAACCCCCTTACTTGGGGGGTTGGAATAACTTATATACCTGAGGCGGCGGTCACACGTGTCCCCATGTCCTCCACGTCCCCTCAATTGTCGGTTACTAGATAATCTTCATAACGGTCTTTGCAGCAATTAAATCCAGGCTGTTGCGATAATCAAGGATTTAATGGCTGCATACTATGGGTCATGATTATCTCATAATTATTGATGGTAATTATCTGTAGATCCGCAAAATGGGGACGCTTACTTGAGGTTGCCCCATCAGATAAGGTGATCCTTAGGCTCCGCTACCCCGAGGTGATCTCGTGGTCCTTTGGCCCAGGAGGGTCCCGAGTGTCTGTCTCAAGAGTCTACCTTCCCGAGGGTGTCTCGAGAATCAGAGAGAGAGAGAGAGTCGTTCAGACTCGGTGGATCTTGCCACATAACTTCTTCAGTCCACGTGTCAATCCTGGGGTGCTCAACCCCATCATCTCCGATGTAAAACTTGTTAGCTTTTGTTTTTGACAAGCCGAACACAGAGAATCTAGTGTATCCTTTCTTTTGAATCTAGAAAAATCTAATTTTTCCTCCTAGGTTTCTTTCATTCTACAAGTAAATTTTTTAGTCATGATAGTGGTGTTTCTTCATTCAACATGCTGACTCATGAGTTGTCCTTGGATCGTGAAACTTCCATTGATGCTTTTTATATATAGCTGGTGGAGAAGATTATGATGGGAACCTATGTCTTGCAACTCCAATGTCTTAGGCTTCACGATTTGAATAGTAGCATAGTCAATGGATATGATCGACGTACAATATGCCTGATCAAAATTTTGTTGTCCTAGATCCTTTGGCCTCAACCTTTTTTCTGACGTTGTTTGAAGGTTTTAGTATTAGGGTGGAATTTACCTAATTTTAATTTATTTGGTATCAGTATCAGGGTGTCAGATTATGAGATTTATGGTGTCTATTTATTTCGTGTTTTGGGATTTTCTAGATTTTTTTAGAGTCTATTCAATACCAATTCTTTTAGGTATCAGACACCAAATTCGGGTATATGTTTGGATTTTACGGAGTCATTTTTTGACTTAGTTGTAGTGGGACTTGGCAGCAATGGACTTCTCCCGGCGACGAGTAAGTTAGTAAGGTACAACTTTGATGATTATTCTATCCATTGTATGCATTACCTTATTTAAGTTTATATAGGCATATGCTAGCTTAGTTGGATAGCATATTATTACTTATATTTGACTACCAATTATTCCTTGGATTCGGTTTAGCTTGATGACATGTAGTCAAACAGTCTATTCATAATTATGGTCGGGATTGACCACGAAGGCGACTAGTGGACATGTTGCGGACTCGACTCTATTGTGGAGAATGTTGATTTCCCTTGTAGCACACCAATTGATGAGTCAAAACTAGAGTCGAACCAATTTACTACCTATTTTAGATAAGGAATTACTATCTTAAGGAATCCCTTCTCCTATGGTAGTTCTAGTGTTAGTACTAGTTGAGTGAGAATTTGAGATTTGTATATTGTAGGTATCATGATCAGTATCAGATTGATTTACCGTAGCACATGACCTACGTTGACGCAGAAGGGGTAGAATTAGCTACATACTATCCTAGTTGATAAGAGATTGAGGTATTTTAGTCCACGGGGATGTTAACCGTGGATTAATCATACCTAGTGGTTAGTTGACCAAGAGGGTATTTTCAGATTTATAATTTGCGTTGATGCGAATCATTCACAAGACTAGGCCACCTTTGGGTGGACGATACCGAACTTGGTGATTATATTGAGGTATATCCGAGAGATTGTATATCTCTTTCCGTTTGTTTGGTTGGTTGTTGGGTTCCTGAACCTGGAGGAACCGAAGTAAGATGGTTTACAACACGAGGTTAGTTGACTCGCCTAACGTTAAGCTATGAGAAATTCTAACTCATAGATTGATCCTACATGATTAGATAATCTCGACGGTACATCGGGATATATGACCCGCGGGTACTCAGGAACAAGGTGTCAGTTGGATATCATCTATGAGATTTAATCATAGTTTGGTGGAAATTATAGAGGATGATCTTTGAGTCACAGAGTGTTAGTTGACACTTATTTTGGAAAGATGTTTGGTGATTGTGTCTCTTTATCATTGATCAGGAAGTAATCAATTTTGATTGATGTTTAAGGATGGATCGAGATTGATGAATCTCTGTGATGTGTTGTGTTTTGAGGTTATATCGGTGGATATCTTTGATTTATTGGTCATGAGTGTGGATGGATAAATGATCTTCTCTTTTAGATAGTTATCTTGCTAAATTTTGGTTGAGGATGGTATGGAGATGGTGGATATCATGAAACCTTATCCTTGTGATACGTAATTTTCTGGTGGATCATTGGTGGATTTATGACATTACGTTTTGTTAGTTAGAAGTTATCATTGGTTAGTGTTTCTTGAGCGATATTGATAGATGTGATGATTGACTATTGGTGATTTGATATATACTTGGTGTCAGTGATCTTATGTTTGAGAGCATCCTAGGTGTAATTTTGAGAAATCGATCGATTGTACTTAAATGTTGGATGACAATCTCTAGATCAGAAATCTTCAGTATAGGATTTATATTGAGAACTTTAGTAAGTAGAGAGTGATGATATATGTTTTGTTAGATCATAACAAGCAAGCTGGGGGGGGGGGGGGGGGTTGAATAGCTTCTCTTGATTTCTACCTACGATGTTAGCATGCATAAGCAGAAACAATAACAATAAAAACAACCAAACGCTAACACGTTACCGTTTACGTGGTTCGGAGATGACGCTCCTACTCCACGACTGTCCGTAAGGTGGACGATCCCTCGATCCTTCGGCGGATCACTCCCCAGATGCCCTCCGGCTAGCTCGTGTAGCTCCTTGTGGGTGGAGAAACCGCGTCACAAACTCGGACACACTTCTGAGCACTAAAGACTACTAATGAGCTCTAACCAAGCTCATTTCGTCAAGAGTCTCAGCCAAAACGAAGCCCTTTTAAATAGAGCTTACCATTGTTTTGGCCGACACCAGTCAACTGCTCTCAGGGCAGTCAATTGCCCCCACTCAAATTCGACCGTTGCAAGCCTAACGTTCAAATTCTAGCTGCTACCAGTCGACTTCCCCCATAGTAGTTGACTGATCTTTCTGCCCCTTTTATCAGTAGGCTGCCTGGGGCCCAGTCGACTGCCACCTAGGCTTTTCCCTTCCCGAGTACAATTCTCTCAGCACTCGACCCCTAGGATTTCCCGAGTACATTACCTCAGCACTCGACCCCTCACACCTCAGCTGACTCATCACCAGCAGCCTCGACTGTTGCCTTCACACCCTCTTCGTCTTCGGCTCCCGTCCGTCGGATACGCACACAAGCCCTCGGCTTGCCTCCATACCATCCTTCACGCATGCCTCGAAGTCTGCGCCCCTCGGATCATCGTCCTTGCTATCCATGGTCCCTCGGGTGCACACAAGCCCACGGCTTGCCTCCATGCCACCCTTCACCATACCTGAAGCCGTCCAGCTAAGTCAATATGTGTAACTTGCAAACCTGCATACTCACATACACATATTAGAACACAAGGCTAAACCTAACTTAAACCCTTTGTCCAAACATCAAAACACATGGTTACTCCGGACCATAGATTGCCCCAACATGTTTCACTTTACAAACATAAAGAATGGATTTGGGATGAAGTGATGAAGTGTTGTGGAACTATAAGTTTCAGATTTGGGTATAGTTAGTTTCGGTTATATGGATTGGTTTGTGTTCGGTGATGTAGCTTCTTGTCGCAAGTTGATTGGGGATGATTTTATTTTTGAAATGTTTATCTGATAGGGTGATTCTGAATGATTTTGGTTTTGCTTTTGGTAGATTGTCGTGAGTCATTTATGAGTTGTAGTTGTGTCTAACATTGATACCATGTGAAATAGAGTTGTATAGGATCTGATCCTTGATGTTTCTTTGGTTTGGAACCCCATTTTAAATAGGTTGATCTTGTTGGTGAGTTTCGCTGTTCTAATTTGGAGAAAGCCCTATACTGATCTGTTCTGATTAAAATTCTTGCCATAAGTTTCTTTTGTGGCAGATCTGTGATAAGGAAATTGTTTGTTGTTTGGGGGGGGGGGGGTTCACTAGGTTTGTTATGGTGATCATGTGTTGATGTGAATTTGATTCTTGGAAGAAATGAGTTTGGCTAACCATATTTGAGTTTAGGAATTAACCTAACTATAATGATTAGGTTAAGAAGTAGCTTGTTATTATTTACAATTTAATTAAGTTGTTGTTGTGGTTTGGATTTATCCTAATTTTTATTTATGTATAGTTTAGTCATACCCAACATACTGTGGGACCGGTGCCGTCGATAGGGGGGTGAATATCGATTGTAAAAATCTCGCGGAAACTTCGTAGAAAAACTCATCTTTTGGATCTTCGTTCTAGACTCAGAGTTAGTGCAGCGGAAAATATAAAGAACGAAGAAAACAAACAACAACATAGATTGCACACGGGATTTTTTACTTGGTTCCCGACCCCCCAGGGTCAGTACATCCAAGGCCTAAGCACGGGAACGCCCATCCACTAATGGTCTCCTTTCCGGACTTTCCGGAGGCGGAGAAACCCGGTTTACAGTGCAAGATTTACAATCACAAAGATAGATAAATTGAAATGCAGAATGTAAATTCAAACTGAACAAAAAGAATTGAAGACTCGACCGATCTGGACCTCCGAAGTGCCGCGCACTTCCTCCTGGAGTCTCCTGGTCGTAGACCTTCGTCGTTAGCGCTTTGTCGTCACTTGGGAAGCTTTGAATGGTTTCGGAAAGTTGTATTTCAAACTGAGGGGTCGAAACCCCTTTTATAGTCTTCATTGGGGCGCCTGTGTTGAAGGGGGCGCCTCATATAGTTTAGTTAAAGCTTATCTCCGCGCCGAACTCGCCGTAGCCGATAAGACTCTTGACCAGGGCGCCCTGCGCCCTGGACCATTGAGGCACCTCATTGAACACAGGCGCCTGCTTCAATGAGGCGGCTGGGTCCATTAGGGCGCCTTCTTCAATGGGGGCGCCCAGGAGCCCTTTTCCAGCCTTGTTTGTTTGGTTGTTTGCCTGCTTTGTCTTCACTTTTTGGTACCTGCAAGATACATAAATACAAGGCAAATACACATACAATCTTAGCCTTAACAAAATGGTTTTGACTTCGGATTTCCACGAAACCCTAGGTCTAATCGACGCCTAAGTTCCCACCCCCTGGAACGCGCCTTCAACCTACTCCTTTCAGGAGAGTTTTGCCAACTAGTCTATTCGGTTGGACTCTTACTTAGCCTTCGAGACTCTCGGATCTCGAGACGTCCGAACCTCAACTTGTCTCTACTTATGTCCTTAGTCATCGCTCAGCTAAGTTGCTCAATCCCTCGGACCAAGACTTCGTGTCCAAACCCTAGGTCCAGGACTTAGTGTCTAACTTCACTCATCAGGACTTTTGCCCAACTTCACTCACCAGGTCTTAGTGACCAACCCTCGGTCAAGAAAGGTGTAACAAAGTGAAGAAAAGTCCTAGTTAACCTAGGCACTAAGTCCTGGTTCTAAGAATTGGGCACTAAGACTTGGTGAGTGAAGATGGGCACTATGACCTGGTGAGTGAAGCTGGGCACTAAGTCCTGGCCACCCTTCCCTTGTTCTCACTGACTTAAGCATAATGTCAAACATTGAAACCTTTAGAGGAGGACATCACTGATGCATCTTGCACCAATAATCTCTTCCTTTTTGATGTTTGACAATATCTTAAGTTAAATTGGTTGAAAGGGCTAAATTTTAACTCTTGGGATCAAAATGAAAAAAAAATGATCTAAGTTTTGAAAATATATTTTGATCCTTTGGGGAAAAATTTCTAACTAAAGTTCACTCTCCCTCTTATTGAAAAAGCATTTTGATTTCATGTAGATCCTTTAGTAGAAAAAATTTTTCTCTAACTTAAGCTTACTCTCCCCCTTTGTCATACATCAAAACAAACCAAAAACACTTGCACCAAAAATGAAAAAAAATCCGTTTTGAAAGTATTTAGTATAAATCTTTGAAATCATAGCAGAGAGCTAGTTAACAAGAACAATCATACCAGAAAATTACACTTTGAAATGTATTGTGCATTAAACAAATTTCATATTTTCAGAAAACTTAGAAAATTTTCCACTTAGAAAAAATATTGCCTTGAAAAAAAATTCTATTGAGAGAGATTTTTGAAAAAGAATTGCTTTCTTAAATGATTTTTCATTAGAAAAATATGCACTAAAAAATATTTCACTTGACTTGGACTGAAATTCCCTAAATAGTCTTTGGTGTTTAGGATATGGACTTTGCATCCAAAGACCCTTAGGTAGTGTAGATTTGGGAGTCTATGGTAGTACAGTTCATAGGTGTTTTGTTGTGTCGCTTGTTAATCAGAAACCCTATTTTGGATGTAACAAGCCGTACTAATCGCTTTTGCCCAATATTGGTTTGCTAAGTTAAATTCGTTGAGCATAGCCCTAGCAGCTTCCTGTAATGTTCTATTTCTTCTTTCGACTATCCCATTTTGTTGGGGGTTCTAGGACATGAAAATTCATGTAAATACCCATTGACCTTACAGAATTCCTCGAACCGTTGATTTTCAAATTCTCCCCCGTGGTCACTCCTAAGTCTTTTAATTTTAGTATCGTTTTGATTTTCAATTAATTTACAGAATTCATTAAATAGGTTTAGGGTTTCATCTTTGGTTTTTAGAAACCTAACCCAGGTGAACCTAGAGTAATCATCAACTATTACTAAGCAGTATCGGTTCCCGCTTAGTGACTTGGCTCCATGTGAATCAAATAGGTCAAGGTGCAGGAGCTCAAGTGTGGTTTGAGTTAGGTAAGATTGGATTAGTTTGTGATTAGATTTGGTTTGTTTACCTTGATTACATGATTCACATATTAGGTTTTCATTATTTTTAATTTTGGGGATACCTTTGATTAGCCAAGTTGGGTGACTTTTGTGATAGTTCTTCTCAGATTAGTATGACCTAATCTCCTATGCCAGAGGTTTGATTGTTCTAACTAGTTAACATGCATTTGGGTACAAGGGGAAGGTTTATAGTATAAACATTATTTTTCCTATTGCCCTTAAGCATGATTTCTGAGTCTTGTACTGTTTCTAATCAGGCAGTTAGAATTGTTGAAGGTGACTATATAACCAGAATCACATAACTGACTTATGCTAAGCAAGTTAAAATTGAAGTTTTCAACCAAAAGAACTTTCTTAATAACAAAGTCAGATTTAAGTTCAATATTACCTGACCCAATTACCTTTAGGGTAGCATTGTTCCAAATGCCACTGAGCCTAGGTTCTTGAACTTGAGTTTGGTGAATTTCAATTTATCTCCAGTCATGTGTCTGGAGTAACCGCTATCCAACATCCATTGGTCCAAATCTTTATGTTCCTACACATAAAGAGTTTTGTTGATTTGGATCCAATTAGAGTCAGGAATAGCTTAAATTGATTTTCACTGCCTAGTCTGTCTCACCCAAATCTAGGGCTCTCAACCACGTTAGCCTTATAGGTTTTGTGAGACAGGTTTTGATAAAAATTTTTGAAAACATGATTTATTTTGAAAATCTTAATTAATTTTGAAAACCATTGAATTAATTTAAAAAAAATTTTAAGTCTACAAGTAACTGAAAATTTGTGTTAGATTTGAATTTTACAAAGACTAATCTGAATTTGAATTTCAAAAATTGGCTTCCAGGTCTTGGCGAGGCACTAGGTCTTCTTTGGCCGTAGCCTTATTGGATCATCAACCCTTTCCTTGACAAAGTCTTTCAATGAAATTTCATTTTCAAAATTAATCTTTGAAAAATTCTGGTCTAACTAGTTTGGGTTTTGGATCGGTAGCTTCGGCTAGTTTCACCAGTCTAAAGAGACCAAGTATACTTGATCTTATTAGAATTGGTTTCCCTAACGTACTATCATCTCACCTCCACCCAATACTATGTTGTCAAGTTTCAGTTAAGTTTGTTCAGTCCTTAAACTAACCTAAGTCTAAGCATGGTAAATTGCAGAAATTTAAATAAACAATCAGACAGGCAAATTTCAATCAAGAATTAAATTCTATCTAACAATAAATATTGTTTTCAATTTGGCTCCCCCTGGACTATAGCCACGATAATGGTTTGGCAAGATGTGAATCTTGTCCTTGGGGATCCAATATTGATTTGATCCAGTTGGTTTGTTCAGGTACAGTTTAGGTACCCATGCCTGAACTTTTGGTCTGGACTGGTTCAGTACAGCAAAGTAAGATCTTTGTCGGGATTTGGTTCTATAGCCAAGTCCGGATCGATTTAGAACGGACTTCTGTTTTCCAAGAATCATGTCAAGACCCTTGGAACCAGAAGTGAACCATTCTAAGGCAGCTCTAAGATCCTTAACCTGAGTTTTCAGGGAGGAGTTCTCTTTTTCAAGTTTTTCAACTTGAGTAGGAGTTCCTTCTTGAACTTTCTCGGTTAAGGGTTTAGAGTCAGCTCCCTCTTTCAGGAGTTTTAATTCCTGTCGGAGGGATTCGACTCGGAGTTTAGCTTTCGCCAAATCTCGAGAAAGATACGAAATAAGTTCATTTAACTGACTTCTATTGAAACCACTTACCTTGATTTCGCCGTCTTCTGAAAAGGTTAGTCTGCCGTCGTCCTGTTCTGATTCTGACTCGGTCTCGACTTCTTCTGAGGCGGTCAGGGCTAGTAGGTTTGACTGGGGTGCTTCTTCTTCTTCTTCTGAGGAAGATTCGTCCCAGGTTGCTTGGAGTGCTTTCTTTCTTCTTGTCTTCTTGGTCTCCTTTAGGTTCGGACACTCCGTCTTGTAGTGACCCTTCTTCTTGCACTCGTAGCAGGTCACGTTGGGTTTGTTTTTGTCACTTGCGGGTTCAGCTGGTTCGTCCTTTCTTCGGCTTGTTTTCCGTCTGTTGGTTTGGTTCTTCAATTTTTTATAGTAGCTTCGGGCCAGTCGGACCAGCTCAGGTCGATCTCCTTCTTCGTCTTCTGAGTCTGAGTCTGAGTTAGACTCGGGTTCAGGTTGAGGCTTCTTCTTTGTTGTTCTTCCAGTTTTTCCTGCAACAAAGGCAATACTTTTCTCGGCCATATTGCAGTTAGTCTGTTCGTGTAATTCTAGTTCAGAAAAAAGTTCATCTAACTTTATTTTTGAAAGATCCCTTGAAACTTTGTATGCATCTACCATAGATGCCCACAAAGTGTTTCTTGGGAAAGCATTTAGTGCGTACCTTATTAAGTCACGGTTTTCGACCTTGTGACCAATAGTGTGTAGACCGTTCATGAGTTCTTGGATTCGGGTGTGAAGCTGTGCTGCCGTCTCGTTGTCGGTCATTTTGATGGTATACAGCTTGTTTAGGAGCAGATCTCTCTTGCTGATCCTAGTGTCTGATGTTCCTTCATGCAGCTCGATCAATTTTGCCCACAGCTCCTTGGCACTGTTGAAGGGGCCACCCGGTTCAGTTCCTCTTTTGTTAAACCGCATTGTAGGGTCTGAGTTGCCTTTGCATCGGCTTCAATTTTGCGCTTCAGAGCGTTGTCCCATTCTGAGTAGGTTTGCGGTACTCCTTCAGCGTTCTTCGGAATCTCCAGTCCGGACTGGATGATGATCCACATGTCCACCTGAGTTTTCAGGTGGACCTCCATTCGACTTTTCCAGTAAGAAAAGTCTTCTCCACTGAAAAGTGGAGGTCTGGCTGTGCTGAATCCTTCTTGCATGGCCATTAGGAATTTTTATCTGAAAAAGAGATAAGAGAAAAAAAACTTTGTCCCAAGACTTGGTCTTGGATTAGTAGTGCTGGATAAGGAAAATAAAATATCGAGGGGTGTTGCACCAACCTCGATTAACGAGAAGAAATTCGAACGAAAAATATATTAGAAGAAATTCGAACGGAAAAAAAAATAAGAATAAATCCGAAAAATTTTCAAACTGGTGGTTGCACCAAATTTGAACTTCCCTGCTCTGATGCCACTTGTTGGATCGAGAGAACCGATAGACGGGGGGGGTGAATATCGGAAAACATTCGGATTTGAAAAGAGAATGCGTAGTGGAAGATTAAAAACAAAAACACACAAACACAGATATTTTTACTTGGTTCGGAGCCTAGGTCGACTCCTACTCCATGGCCTACAGTCGCTGACCATTTACTACAGACAATACTATAATCGTGCAAAAACAGTTACAGAAATGGAATTACAGTTTAAGTGCAGTACTGAAATTAAGCTCTTCTTTTTACCGACGTCCGATGTAGATTACTTTTTCCGGAGCAGTAGGACGTCGTCGGCGCTTGTATCTTGAGTCGGGAGGTTGCAGGAGCAGAGTGCAGAAGCAGAAGAGCGTAGAAGCGTTGAAAGAATTCGTTGTCTCAAGCCTCAGGGTCGAGGGCCCTTTTATAGGGCCTGGGGGCGCCCGGAACGTCGGGGGTGCCCCCCCCCCCACGTGTTGGCCCATCCACCTTTCTCTCGGTCAACTTCTGATCCCTTCAACCTCGAGATCACATCTTGACTGGGGCGCCCGGGACGCTGGGGGCGCCCGAGTTGACCGGGTCAAATCTTTAACCCTTTGGCTTGGCTAGCTTCTCTTCGTAGGCTTGCACTGGGGGCGCCCGGAGCGCTGGGGGCGCCCGGGAGCAGTGGGGGCGCCCAGGAGCACGGGGGCGCCCGGGAGATGAGCTGTCGAAGCCTACCTTTGTTTTTGTGTGTTTTGTGTTCACCTTGGGGGCGCCCGGGACACTCCGAGCGCCTTGGTCAGCTGTTGCCTCATTCCTTTGAGGCTCTCTGAGCTGCAGACACTCGTTCCTTCGGTCCTGCATCCAGGGTTAGTCCAAAACACCATAAAACAATAAGATGTTAGTTTATACAGCCTTAGCTGTCTTGGTTTGAACTTTGGGCCTCCCAAATGAACCCTAGGTCGAACCGACGCCTACAGTTCCCTGACCCGGGAATGCGCCCTTCACCTACTCCTCTCGGAGAATGCCAGAGTGCCAACTCGTCCTTGTGGACTTTTGCCTGGCAGTCCTTCGCCAGGTCTTGGATACCGAGCTATCCTTTGCCCGGTGCCTAGCATTCCTTCGCTAGGGCTTCAGTCCCAAGCTGTCCTTCGCCTGGAGCCTAGCAGTCCTTCGCTAGGGCTTCAGTACCCTAGCATTCCTTCGCCAGTGCCTAGCAGTCCTTCGCTAGGGCTTTTTACCCTGGCATTCCTTCGCCAGTGCCTAGCAGTCCTTTGCTAGGGCTTTTTACCCTGCACACTAGAGTAACATGTTAGATAACAATTAAGACTTAACTTTTGAGCCCTGTTGCCATTATCAAAACTCAAGTTTGACTTGAGTGCTTTCTGCACCAACAAAAAGGTCCAAGAGCAAGGGGAGAATAATGCGCAATAGGTTAAATTCACAGAGGAGGAGACAGATGCAGTTCAAAATACTATTATCCTCTTTGAGGCCAATGAGGATAGGGGACATTTTAATACCATAGCAGAGCCACACAAACTTTTACCGGGAAACAGACAAAGGGGGCGTATGTTTCATCTAAGAATCAGAGGGTGGCAGAGGGAGTTGTACTCAACACCTCAGGTGTTCAGAAGGCTATAGGGGAGACAAATTAAAGAGAGTGCGGTAATGGTTTTAGTTGATAATACAATCTCTGCATGAGAGAACTAGAGGACAAGGGGTGTTTAGAATCTGGGGGAATTCTAGAGGGTAGGAGTGGGCTCTTCCACAATGGCAGTGTTTAGTGATCCTACAGACTTGGTTGATTTTCTCCTAGAGTGCCAGCAAAACCTAGAACAAAGCATAGATGAACGTTGGGACAATCAAGATGACATTATACATGACAAATCCTTTGTGGAAATGGAGGTAGGGGTCGATCTTGTGTCACCTCAATTACAGTGTTCCACCTCTTTATCCTCACTCCCAGGTCTACTCAATATGGGGAATGCCCCACTCCTGAGATCAAACCCTATCAATGCTTCTCCTAGTGGCTACATGCATTCAAATCGGAGTAAAGAAGGTCAGGTCCCCCCCCCCCCTTCTTTTTAATAATGTCAGGGCTAATTTGGAATATTAGGAGTGTGGGTAACAATGCTTCACTTAGGTGGCTCCATCACTCAAAAAATCATTTCAAGCTAAATTTCTTGGGTACTTTAGAACCATTTATACCATTGGATGTCACTTTATGATAAGAAGATAGGGTCTGATAATGGCTATATCTAATTGTTCTAGAAAAATCTGGTTCATATATGACTCACACATAAGTTGTACAGTGTTGGAAGTGTAGGACCGGTGCCGTCGATAGAGGGGGGGCGAACATCGACCGAAAAATCTTCTCGCGGAAACTCGTCTTACTTTCGAGATTCATTTTAAACAGAGTGTTAGTAGCACAGCAGAAAATAGAAAAATAAAAAACAAAATAACGACAGATTGCACGCAGGATTTTATTTGGTTCCCAACCCCCCAGGGTCAGTACATCCAAGGCCTAAGCACGGGAATGCCCGTCCACTATTAGTCTCCTTTCCAGACATTCCGAAGGTGGAGAAACCCGTCTTACAGTGCAAGAATTACAAACAGAAAGATAGATAAATTTAACTGCAGAAATATAAACTCAACCCAAACAAACAGAATTGAAACTCGGTCGATCTGGACCTCCGAAGTGCCGCGCACTTCCTCCTGGAGCCTCCCGGTCGTAGTGCTTCGTCGTTAGCGCTTTGTCGTCACTTTGGAAGCTTAGAATCGTGTTTGGAAGTCGTGTTTGCGATTATTGTTCGAAATCTTAGGGGTGAACCCCCTTTTATAGCACCCATGGGGGCGCCTGTGTCGATGGGGGCGCCTACACATGGCCTTTCCTGCGCGATCTCTTATCCGCAGGCTCGGTCAGCGCTTATCCATCTTCACAGGGGCGCCTGAGCTGATGGGGGTGCCCGTATGGTCCTGGGCGCCTTAGCTGAGTATGTCCAGAGGCTTCGTGGCAATTTTGCTTCGCTTGCTTGGTTTAGCTTTCAACTGGGGCGCCCGTATCCATACGGGCTCCTAGCCCCAGTGAGGCACCTCACTCCGTTGAGGCGCCTCAGCTACAGAAAATCAGTCCTTCGATCCCTGCAACCAAGGTTAGTTCCAACACAAAAAGAAGCAAACATGTTAGTCATTATTTAGAGTCTAAGCTGTCTTGGTTTTAACTTTGGATTTCCATGAAACCCTAGGTCGAACCGACGCAAGTTCCCACCCTCGGGAATGCGCCTTTCACCTACTCCTCTCAGGAGACGGTTGCCACCCAGTCCATTCGGGTGGACTTTAGCTTAGCCTTCGATACTCTCGGATCTCAAGACGTCCGACCCTCGACCCGTCTCTACTTCTGTCCATAGTCATCGTTCAGCTAAGTTGCTCAATCCCTCGGACCAAAACTTCGTACCAAACCCTAAGTCCATAACTTCGATGCCCAACCCTCGGCCAGGTCTTCATGCCCAATTTCTTGAACCAGGTCTTCAGTGCCCAACCCTCGGCCAGGACTTCGTGCCCAATTCCTCGAACTAGGTTTTCGGTGCCCAGTCCCCAACCAGGACTTCGTGCCCAACTTTCGGTCAGGACTTAGTTGCCCAGCCCACGACCAGGACTTAGTGCCCAATTCAAATGAACCAGGACTTCGTGCCTAGGTTAACTAGGACTTTGGTTCACCTTGGTTCAGTTTTCTTCACTCACCCTTCCCTAGTTCAATGTATCACTGACTTAAGCATATTGTCAAACATTGAAACACTTAGAGGAGGACATCACTGATGCAACTTGCACCAACAATCTCTCCCTTTTTGATGTTTGACAATATCTTAAGTTAAATTGGTTGAAAGGGCTAAACCTTGGGATAAAATGAAAAAAATACTGAAAACCCATTTTTTATCTTTTGGGGGAAAACTTCTAACTTTTGCTCACTCTCCCCCCCCCCCCCCCCCCCCCCCCCCTTTTTGAAAAAAACATTTTGATTTTTTGATCCTTGGGTAAGAGAGAAAAAAATTCTAACTTAAGCGTATCTCTCCCCCTTTGTCATACATCAAAAATCACCAAAAAATATTTACACCAACAATGAAACCATTTTGTTCTTTTTGAAACTACTTAGTATAACTTTTTGAAAGCATAGCATAAAACTAAGTACTTAAATTGCACCAAAAAAGAATTTCACTTTGAAAAGTTTTTTGTAACTCAAAAAAACTTCTCACTTAAAAAATATTGCTTTAAAAAAACTTTCATTTAGAAAAACAATTTTCAAAAAAATTTACTCATAGAAAGATTTTCACTAGTGCATTTTGAGAAATATTGTAAAAGCTTTGTATTTTGAATGATATTTTGTACTTTTTGAGAAAATACTATGAGCTTTGAAAAGTAAGTATTTTGAAAAATGTTATGAGCTTTGAAAGCATAATATTTTACTTGACTTGGTTTATCTTCCAGTCTGACACAATCCTAGGAAGCCTTGTTAGCTACAAGGACATCAGGACATTTCCTTAAGTGTCCTGGAAATTAATTTTTCGAATCTCAAGAAAAATATTTCTTCAAATTGATTGTATTTAAAAAATTGATTTTTGAAAATAATAATATTTTTTTAAAAAAATTGATAGTATTTGAAAGGAAATTACTTATGTTTTCAGAAAGATTTGAAAATACCGTGCATGAAAACATATCACCTTGAAATATTTAATAATTCTTTTAATTTGACCTCCCCCTAAACTTGATCCAGTCCTAGGAAGCTTGTTGACCATAAGTACTCTTCCTCTGAGTCCTTAGGGTTTGGTTTAGACCAAAAAAATTATCTAATAATTCCAAAAAGTAATTGTCAAATACTTGTTAGAAATCATTTCTTTTTGATTTAGACTCCCCCTAAATTTGACACATCCTCGGAGTTCTTGTAGATCATAAAGTGGGCATTCCTCTGTGTCTTTAGGGTTTATCAAAATCAAATGAGACATAGGCACAATTTTAGAATGTATTTTGAAATTTCGAAACATATGAAGGTACTTTGTTAGACATAGTTTTCGAAAACATAAGTAATAGTATTTAAAGCACAGTTTTCGTAAACCATTTTAAAATACAGTAATTTTTCAAGGACAATTTTTAAAAGACATTTTAGAAGATAGTGATTTTTCAAGCACAATTTTTGAAAGAAAATTAAAAGAATAAACCACTCCCTCTGTACCCGACACCGTTTGACTCTATCTAAGTGCCTTAAGGAACTTTAGTATTGTCCTAGGAGGCTTGTGTCTAATTGTGTGAGCCAAATAATTTTTCAAAAAGATATAATTTTTGAAGACTTATAATATATTGGCAATCAGACAAGTATGAAATTCATAAAAACATTATTATGTTAAAGCACTATTTTGAAAATATATTTTTAGAAAAATATTCTAAGAATTTTGAAAACAGTTTTGAAAAATATTCTTCAATTTAATAGTCCTTAACATCTCACCCATTCTAGATGTCTCAATACAACAAGCATGGTTGCTTTATGAGTGCATTGTGAGATGCTTGAATCATTTTTCTTAATTCATTGTTAAATCTAAGATTTAATTTAAACTTGTGTTAAATTTAAATTTATCAAATAGTAAAGTGAATTTGATTTTCGGTAATTGGCTTTTAGGTCTTGGTGAGGTACAAAGCCTTCTTTGGCCGTAGCCTTATTGGATCATCAACCCTTTCATTGACAATGCCTTTTATCGAAAATTCATTTTCAAATTACTTCTTGAAAAATTTTGGTCTAACTAGTTTAGGTCTTGGATCGGTAGCTTCGGCTAGTTCCACAAGACTAAACAGACCAAGTAGAATATACTTGACCTTATTAGAAGGGCTTCCCTAACATACTATCATCTCACCTTGTGACGACCCGACTTCTCTACCCTATACTTAAGCCGGATCGTCGCTCTTTACTACCTTTACCTTTACTCACTTAACCTTAACCTTTGACTTCACCAATCAAAATTGTGCTAAAGACATACACAAATCATATACTTTCAAGACATACAAAGACATAGCTCCATTTCTATACTCTGTACTAGTTTTATAAACATCCTAGCAACTCAAAACAAATCTAATGACTTGAAATTAGAATCTTTGCGGAATTTAACAAGACTACCAAACCATATGAAATCGTGCTAAAAATTGTATCAACTTTTGACTCTATGCGGAAGTTAAACACAATGTTCACATTTTACCAATCAAAATATTAAATATTAAAGCTATACTAGAGTTTTGTACTCAACCTTATCTCTATGCAAAGTTTACACAAAATCATTACGTTCTACCAATCCAAAACACCAAACCACAAGTTTCTAAACTTCAGAAATTGCCTCTAAGCCTTAACCCAATGGATCTCTTCCACGGTTCCACCACCACTGAACATCAATGCAAGTCCTGGTCGCCTCCATAACTTATGGTTTTTCTTTGCCTTTATCTGCAATAGAAGGAATGCAACTAATAAGCACATTGCTTAGTAAGTAAATCCTAACTCACAAATCCATGCTATCGATAATAAACATGCTCATTTCAAAGAATGCTTGCTTCCAAAATACATGCACATGGGAAAACTTTCATATACTTATCATGCTCAATTCATGCTTGAAAACATTACTTGCTTTAAAACACCTGCAACTTAACATGCTCATACATTAAAACACAACTTCCTTACCCTTACTCTTTAACGTGCTTGCAATGTATCAATGTCAACATATGAAATAAAGGCACGTACTTAAAACTGACAACCACTTGCAATGTATCAATGTTAACACAACTTTTCTTTAACATGCTTGCAATGTATCAATGTTAACATATGAAATAAAGGCACGTACTTAAAACTGACAAACACTTGCAATGTATCAATGTTAACATATGAAATAAAGGCACGTACTTAAAACTGACAAACACTTGCAAATACTTATATACTTGAAAATAATAATCAACTTTCCTCAGGCCTTGACATGGTACCATGGTATCAATGTACCAATTGCGCGCTTCTCTAATAGGTTTCAGGGTAGCTAGCCACCGTACCGTATTAGAGCTTCTTTCTAACTTTCTATGGGCCTTCCATTTGCCCGGTACATGTCACTTTACGAAAATAAAATACTTTCTTACTATAATACTCATACGTATCAAACTATCTTACTTTTGAATGAATTTTTTTGCACTTAACACCTTTACCTTTCTTACTGGGGACTTTCATCGAGCACCTTGCGTGCCCTTAACCCAAAACTTATTTTTGGGACTTTTCAAAAATTAAATCTTATCATGCTTAGATTTCATACACTAAATCTAACCCAATTCAGTTTCTATCATGAGAAAAACATGCATCTTTGAGAACTTAAAATACACGATAACATATTCTTAAAGCATGCATCACAAAACATGATTCTACAACAAGAACTTACATACGAAAGCTACTCCTATTGCAGGTGAGTGATCTACTTACCATTATCTTGAAGAAAACTCACTAAGTATGGTTTAAATCCCAACGTAGCACTCCTCTTCCCTTTCTTCGCGCAAATCTCCTCCCTCCTTGACCCTAGGGAAGAAGCCCTAGATGTTCTACTCAAGAGGAAGAAGAAGAAGGAAAAGATCCCTTGAGTTTCCCTTTGGTTTCGCAGCCTCCACACACCCCCTCTCGCAGCCTCACGAAAACCTAATCGGGGCTTCACGCGACTTAAGTGGAAGTCTAAATACCTCTTCATGAAACAGCCTAACTTACCTATAACATAATTTCGATCCTTCCTTTTCTGTGCTTGATACCCCTGCCCTTCTGGCTAGCCGAGTCTTAAACTGGCTTGCCGTGTGGTCGCGAGATCAAATCTCTCCCTGACCATTTTTCCTTTTCTTTTTATTTTAATTCCGAAAAATGCTAGAAAAATTTCAAAAAATCCCTAATAATACCAGAAAATTATTCGGTGTTACACACCTCCACCTAATACTAGGTTGTTCAAGTTTCAACTACTCTTTTTCCTATAACCGTTCTAAGTCATGCATAAAATTAAACGTGAATGACATGACATATATTTTAAAAAAATTATATATGCATGGCATGACAATTATGCATGAGTCAAACAATTCAAATCATTTTATTTAAGTTTCTAATAATTTATCAAATTTCTGATTTGATACATATCGTGTGAACCCACTTTGATAAAGTTTAATTATGCATGAGTCAACCCACTTTGACATATTTCATATTATTAATTTAATTGTTGCAGTTTGGGTAAGATTTTACTTAATTTAAGTTTAAGTTATTTAAGAATTAATTAGATTTAATTTAATTATGAATTAATTAAAGTTGAATTAATTAAGAATTAATTGAAGTTGAATTAATTAAGAATTATTTAAAGTTTAATTAATCAAGAATTATTTAAAGTTTAATTAATCAAGAATTATTTAAAGTTTAATTAATTAATAATTATTTAAAGTTTAATTAATTAAGAATTATTTAAAGTTTAATTAATTAAGAATTATATTAATGTTTAATTAATTAAGAATTATTAAATTTTAATTAATTAAGAATTATTTAAAGTTTAATTAATTAAGAATTATATTAATGTTTAATTAATTAAGAATTATTTAAAGTTTAATTAATTAAGAATTATATTAAAGTTTAATTAATTAAGAATTATTTAAAGTTTAATTAATTAAGAATTATTTAAAGTTTAATTAATTTAGAATTATTTAATGTTGAATTAATTAAAGATGAATTAAATTTGAATTAATTACTGATTAATTAAAGTTGGATTAATTAAGGATTAATTGAATTAAAATTAATTGAATTTTGAATTAATTGAATTTTAAATTAATTGAAGTTTAATTGAATTTTGAATTAATTAAATATTAAGAATTAATTAAGAGTTAATTAAAACTTGAATAATTAAGGTTGAAATGATTAATTAATAGTTGTGGGTTTAAGTTCATAATTTTCATTATTTTGAAAATTTCTGACTCATCCACTATTTCTTCTTTATTTATCTTTTTAAGTTTTCCCAATAATTCTGGTTTATTTGAATCTTTGTAATTTTAATTGACTATAGCCTTGATCTCAAAAAATTTCATCTCCTCCCCATCCTCAAAATCACATCCTTCAATATCCTCACAGTAGGTTGAGTAATTTGGGCCACTAGTTAATGTTTTGTAATAGTCTTCAGGATTATCCAAGAAAATAATTAAGTTATTATCTAGAAAGATTTCATTTTCTATATCATCAGAAATATTTTCAATATTTTCCTTAAGATTTTCAGAAATAATCTCATCGTTATCCTTAAGATTTTCAGAAATAATCTCATCGTTATCCTTAAGATTTTCAGAAATAATCTCATCGTTATCCTTAAGATTTTCAAATTTGAATTCATATTTATCCTTAAGATTTTCAAATTTAAATTCAGATTTATCCTTAAGATTTTCAAATTTGAATTCAGATTTATCCGTAAGATTTTCAAATTTAAATTCAGATTTATCCATAAAATTATCAGAATTAATTTTAGCATTATCTGTAAAATATTCAAAATTAATTTTTGAGATTATTGAATTGGTATTAAGGATTAAACACTTAATTTCTAATATTTTAGACATATTCACATTTTGTAACTTGTCATTCAAAATATTTACTTGACTATGCAATAATTCTAATTTATCAGAAAGATTATCTAAATTATCTACATAGGATAGTGCAGGAATTTGAAAAGTTTTAGGAATGTAAATTTTGCGTACCTTTGTCGGACACTTATTTTTGTAATGTCTGTACTTTTCGCATTTGAAGCATCTGATGTGGTCCTTGTTCTTTTGGACTCCTGGCGCCGGTGCCTCCTTCGCTTCTGGTGAAGAACGAGTCTTACGAGTAGGGCACTGATTTTTATAGTGTCCTCTCTCCCTGCACTTGAAACATATTATGTGGAATTTAAAAACAGACATTTAAAAAAAATTGTACCTAATTCACCCCTGGGCTCCCCCTCAACTCCTGGCATTTTTGCTCCGTCGGCGGTTAGTCCGGTGAAGAGCGGTTTAGCTCTGATACCAATTGTAGGACCGGTGCCGTCGATAGAGGGGGGTGAATATCGACCGAAAAATCTTCTCGCAGAAACTCGTCTTACTTTCGAGATTTGTTCTAAACAGAGTATTAGTAGCACAGCGGAAAATAGAAAAATAAAAAACAAAACAACGACAGATTGCACGTGGGATTTTACTTGGTTCCTAACTCCCCAGGGTCAGTACATCTAAGGCCTAAGCACGGGAATGCCCGTCCACTATTGGTCTCCTTTCTGGACTTTCCGGAGGCGGAGAAACTCGTCTTACAGTGCAAGAATTACAAACAGAAAAATAGATAAATTTAACAGCAGAAATATAAACTCAAACCGAACAAACAGAATTGAAACTCGGTCGATCTGGACCTCCGAAGTGTCGCGCACTTCCTCCTGAAGCCTCCCGATCGTAGAGCTTCATCGTTAGCGCTTTGTCGTCACTTTGGAAGCTTAGAATCGTGTTTGGAAGTCGTGTTTGCGATTGTTGTTCGAAACCTTGGGGGTGAACCCCCTTTTATAGCACCCATGGGGGCGCCTGTGTCGATGGGGGCGCCTACACATGGCCTTTCCTGCGCAATCTCTTATCTGCACGCTCGGTCAGCACTTATCCATCTTCACAGGGGCGCCTGAGCTGATGGGGGTGCCCGTATGGTCCCAGGCGCCTGAGCTGAGTATGTCTTTTGTGGCTGTTTTGCTTCGCTTGCTTTGGTTTAGCCTTCAACTGGGGCACCCGTATCCATACGGGCACCTAGCCCCAGTGAGGCACCTCACTCCGTTGAGGCGCCTCAGCTGCAGAAAACCAGTCCTTCGATTCCTGTAACCAAGATTAGTTCCAACACAAAAAGAAGCAAACATATTAGCCATTATTTACAGCTTAAGCTGTCTTGGTTCTGACTTTGGATTTCCACGAAACCCTAGGTCAAACCGATGCAAGTTCCCACCCCCCGGGAATGCGCCTTTCACCTACTCCTCTCAAGAGATGGTTGTCGCCCAGTCCATTCGAGTGGACTTTAGCTTAGCCTTCGATACTCTCGGATCTCAAGACGTTCGACCCTCGACCCGTCTCTACTTCTGTCCTTAGTCATCGCTCAGCTAAGTTGCTCAATCTCTCGGACCAAGACTTCGTTCCCAAACCCTATGTCCAGGACTTTGGTGCACAACCCTCGGCCAGGTCTTCGTGCCCAATTCCTCGAACCAGGTCTTCGGTGCCCAACCTCAGCCAGGACTTCTTGCCCAATTCCTCGAACCAGGTCTTCGGTGCCCAGTCCCCGACCAGGACTTCGTGCCCAACTTCCAGTCAGGACTTAGTTGCCCCGCCCGTGGCCAGGACTTAGTGCCCAATTCAAATGAATCAGGACTTCGTGCCTAGGTTAACTAGAATTTTGGTTCACCTTGGTCTAGTTTTCTTCACTCGCCCTTCCCTTGTTTAATGTATCACTGACTTAAGCATATTGTCAAATATTGAAATATTTAGAGGAGGACATCACTGATACAACTCGTACCAACACGAAGACCATGAGCAATTCATCCATTTGGATTTGAAATCTAATTTATTTCCTTTCATTTTATTAGTCACTGTGGTATGTGCTAAATATAGCATATCTGACAGATATAAACTTTGGAAAAAATTGGGTGCTTTAAAATTGAGCGGTGAGGAGCTACGGATAGTGGGTGGTGACTTCAATGTAATTTCTAATGCCATGGAACATTCCGAAGGTACAATAGTTGGGCATGGGGGGCAGTTGAAGATTTTAATAACTTTATGATGCTTAGTGGTCTATTGGATACGGGTTTTGTAGGAGATAGATATACTTGGACAAACAAAATATAGAAGCGACTTGACAGAATTTTAATCTCTCCATCAAGGGAAAGTCAAAGGTTCTTAGTACGTGTGAAACATTTGATTAGGGTAGCTTTGGACCACTGTCCCCTCTTACATACTTTCCTAGGATTGGAGAGGCCTGTAGCTTCATTTAGATTCCAGAGAATTTAATTAAAACATAATGATTTTCTACAAATAATTAGGCTGAATTGGAACCTGCCATGCCCTGCTACTCGACTGGCTAGACTACAAGCAAAGCTCAAAAGACTAAAGAGTCACCTGAAATGGTGGAACAAGGTTGTTTTTGGGATCATACAGGATAATGACCAAAGAGCTGAAGAGAAATATGCTGAGGCAGAGAAATTGTTTGACACCAATCCCTTGGAGGAGAATAAAATTAATAAGGTAAAAATTCAAGCCAACCTCTTAAAAATCCTTAGCATGGAGGAGGAATTTTAGAGACAAAGAGCCGCGGTCAAATGGATGAGTGAAGGAGATAAAAACACAAAATTTTTCCATAATCTGGTGTAATGAGAAGGTGGTCTAATAAAATTTTCAGAATATGGGAAAATGGGGACTGTTTGGAGAAGCCTGAGGATATTAGGGAATTCGGTGCTAAATTTTTTGAAGATTTGCTATCAGGCAAGGCTTTTGACTATAGTGGCACAGATTTGGGTTGCATCCCAGATTTGATTAGTGGAGCTGAGAATTAATTGCTGGTTAGTGCTCCATCTATGGAGGAAATCAAGCTAACATTAGGGGAAATGAGTTCAAAAAGCACAGCGGGCCCAAATGGATTCTCAGTGGTTTTCTATTCAGCATGTTGGGACATTATTAAAGACGATATTATGCAAGTTGTTTTGAGTTTCTTCAAGGGAGAAAAGTTGCGGATGGATGTGATAGGAACTACAATCATTTTGATTCCAAAGATTGAAAATGCACAAAGCTGGAAGGATTTTAGACTCATCAACCTCTATAATGTTTCCTATAAGATTATATCAAAGCTGGTGGCATCTAAACTAAGGAACATTATGGGAAAGATCATTTCGCCAACGCAAAGTGGGTTCGTAGAGGGCAGATTAATCTCAGATAACAACGTATTGGCTCAAGAGCTTCATCACAAGCTCAATTACAAGGTGAAAGGAGGCAACTTAATCCTAAAACTTGACATGGTTAAGGTTTTTGATAGAGTACAGTGGAACTTGCTTTTCAAGATAACGGAGGCATTTGGGTTCTCGCACTCGGTTATTAATCTCATCAAGAAGTGTATCATTGAGTGTTGGCTCTCTGTTAGCATCAACAGTTATCTCTCTGGTTTCTTTCAAGCAAAAAGAGGACTAAGGCAAGGATATCCCATATCCCCTACCTTTTCATCATAGCATCATAATTGCTCTCTAGGGGTCTCGACAGTCTTTTTGTCAGATTCCTAATATTATATTACAGCTCATGATACTCTATGAAGATTTCCTTAGCTTACACAGATGACATCATGATCTTCATG
Source organism: Boesenbergia rotunda (assembly GCA_024364735.1). Lineage (NCBI taxonomy): Eukaryota > Viridiplantae > Streptophyta > Magnoliopsida > Zingiberales > Zingiberaceae > Boesenbergia > Boesenbergia rotunda. The sequence goes on from JAGFNQ010004603.1 coordinate 99,689, forward strand.
AATGGATCACTCAAATGTATGAAGGAGATCAAAGATTTTCTAATTGATTATGAAACACAGTCTGGGCAATTGGTGAATGTGGGGAAAAGCTTCTTTCACACATCAAAATGCATTTCAGACTCTCATAAGAATTTAATTACTACCTCCATTGGCTTTAAGGAAGGTTCTAAGCCCATAAATTACCTGGGTGTCCCCATTTTCTTGGGAAATAGAAAGTCCGTGTATTTTTTGCTCCTGATAGAGAAAATAAGGGGAAAATTACAAGGATGGAATTTTTCAAAATTATCTCACAAGGGTCGCCTTCTCCTGATTCTAAGATTTTATGCTCAATGCCACTGTACCTATTGCAAGTACTTTTCCTGCCAATTATAATCCTGCACAAAGTGGTGATGATATTTATGAGATTCTTTTGGGGCTCCATAGAATCCTCCAAGAAAAATTCACTGGATATCATGGCAAAAGATTAGCCAACCTAAGCTGGAGGGGGGGGGGGGTTTGAGGGTGAGAAAATTAGCAGAGGTCTGCACAGCTTTGGCGGTGAAGCTTTGGTTCAGATTCAAAGAACAATCCACTCTTGGGCTCACTTCCTGGATAGACTGTATTGTAAAACGAAACACCCAACTATTGTTCTCATTTAAGGCAATGCCTCCCCATGTTGGAGAAAGCTGCTCCAAATTCATGATTTGGTGGAAAAAAATATAGGCTGGGTTGTGGGGAGAGGCAAGCTAAGCTTTTGGTATGAAACTTGATTGGATAGTGGGTCGTTGTACAGAATTTGGCCCAAATAGGGAATCCAAAGACTCTGATAGATGATTTCATGGATGGTGATGCGTGGAACACAAATAAGATCTGGGAATTTCTTTCAAGCTCTGTGGCTATAGAAATAGCAGGCACCCCTATACAATCTGGTACTCCAGACCAAATCATATGGAAATTAGGAAAGGATGGAAAGTTATCTCTTAAATTTTCATGGGATACTCTTAGCCAAGGTTTACCTTTGGCTCTTTCAATCACGTGATTTGGAGTGGGTTGCTCACAACAAACATAGCAGTTTTTGCTTGGCGATTTATACAGTGTAAAATTCCAATGGACTCTATCTTACATCTGAGGGGTGTGTAGCTTACCTCTAAGTGTCAATGTTGTAAAAGTATGAAAACATGGGATCATCTATTTTTCAATGGCTCAGTGGCAAAGAAAGTTTGGACTCATTTTGACCTTTTATTTAATGTGCACAGAATTTTTATTTGGGAAGATTGGAAGAATGGTACAAAATGGAATTCGGGAGGTCATGTAAATGAGGTGTTGCCTTTTTTGATCACTTGGTTCTTGTGGACAGCTAGGAATAATGGCAAGCATCCTGGATTCAGATCTTCGACTTTGAAGATTATCAGAGACATCAAACAATACATCCTTATGGCTACATCAATGGCTAAAATAAAAAATAAACACTGGAGAGGCTTGGCTCTAGCTACTAGGGAAGTGGGTATTACATTGGCCCCTACATGTGTTAACACAGTTAAAGTGGTGTATTGGAAGAAGCTATCATTTGGTAGTTACAACTCAATACAGACGGCTATTTGAGAGGCAACCTAGGTTCATCATCCTATGGTATCATAATCCACAACTATTCAGGAGATCTCATCTTAGCCAAACAAGGCCTACTTGGCGAGGGTCCTAATTTAAGAGCAGAATTAATAGTTATGTAAATAGGTTTGAAACTATGCGTTGCAAATAATCTTTTCCCTGTTTGGCTAGAATCTGATTCACTGGTTGTTTTGAAGGCCATCAACAATTCTGAGATTTGTTGGGATTTTCGCAAAGTGATTCCTCCAATTTGTAGGATAATAAATAAACATAAGGTGGAGTCATCCAATGTGTATAGGGAGGCAAACAAAGCTGCTGACTATCTTGGTAACCAAACTTTTAACATTGAGGAAGATACATTGTTGTTGGAATTGGGTCCAGACAAAATGCTGACAGGGATTTGTAGGGTGGACAAAATGGGACTGTCTTATATTAGAATGCACAGAAATTTCCTTTACAAATAGCTTATGGAAGTTGCACAATTTATATCGGCTATCAATCAACATAAAATGTTGGGTGTTGGGGTAAAAGCACCAAGTGATATTCCAGTTGTCTTGTGCATCTTTGGTTTTCGGTTGGAATTGAAAGGACTGATCGGTATCCGGGTTGATTCAACTGCTCTCTATTTGCCAATTTTTTCCTATGATGCTATGATTTCCAGGAAGTGTGTTTCGCTATTAGGGTGGTCTTTATCATTTTAGAAAGCGGATCAGTGGAAATGTTGGTTATCAGTGTTTGTTTTTTTCGGGTTTCCCAAACCTTGATGACTCAGAAGTGTGCTTGGCAGAAACCTATAAAAAGGAATATTGTTTCCCTTGAGTTATTTTATCAGTTATGTGGATAGTTTTCTTTTAAGATGTGGGTGGGTGGTTCACCTTTGCTTGGCCCCAATTGATTGGAAAGAAGTAGTTAGGGACAGAGAATAGATCCATTGTATGAGATCTATCTAATCCGTAGCAAACGATAATGGTAAAGACACAACAAATCCGTTGACGGCTGAGATTTTGCCCAAAAGTCTGGTAGAGTGTATAAATCCACCATAGATCTATCTAGTCCGTAAAAATGACTACAGTAAAGACACTCAAATTTCGTTTACGGTTGGTCACTTGCTCAAAGTGAACATCGGGTTCTTTGATCTTTTACTCACAACTGATTTTGATGTGAAGGCTTCATATGGCTCAACTTTATTACGAGGAAGTCTGATTTACTAGTTGGATATGGATGGGTATTTTCCATGTGATGCCTGCCTCCTTCACAGTTGGAAGTAGAGTCATCATTTTGCTTTTTAAATTTCCCTCCATGCGTTTTGTTTCCAAGTGCTACAACATCTACATGCCTTGGGGAGGAAGTGATTTGCTACTCTGACTAAACAACTCATGTGCTCTCAAGGAGATAATCAGACAATCTTCTTGCGGTACCATCTTACTCAAGGAGAGTTTGAACAAAAAATACCTTTTTGTGTGGATAAAGTTTCAACTATGATGTGTTTATGCTGTCATGCTTTTTTTGTTGAGCCAATGAGGAAACAGAGCTAGGATTAGCTGACCAAGGGGGTTGATGTCTGGAAAATATTACAGATTTCGTCTTGGGCTTTATTTCTATTTGTCCATTTGTTAATGAGTCATGTTTCACTTCCACATTGAGATAATTGGCGCTTGGTAAGCGGGTTTAGAAGGTGAGAATGGGAATAGAAATAGGAATGAAATATATTTCATTTTCATTTATGATGCTTGGTATACGGGAATCAGAATCAAAATATGGATATATTCTCCCGATTTTATAACCTAGCCCCCACTAGGTTATCACTAAATCTATAAACCCCTCAATCAAAATTCATTTTCATTCCTATTACCGAATGTATACCAAGCGTCCCCTAAATCTTTTTAGAGTTTTGTATCCCCTTACTAGAGGTTTTGACATATTCCTATCTCTAATTTGGGTTTTCTTTCATAAAAACAATAAAGTAACGGTTTTAGATTAAAAAAAAAATTGCAACATAAATACAAGGTTTTAGATTTAAAAGGTTAAACATCTATATTCATGTATTATCTTAGTGCAACTCATTTTCCCGATCTTTCCCCCGAAACTTCTCGTTTCTCCTTCTAAATGTATGTATTTATTTATTTCTTCTTCTAATTTTGATCGACTAGTACAAGTCAAAGTTTAGAATCCTAATCCAGGGTACTCATGAATTTAGGTGAATTTTTAAATTTACTCGAAAAATATTTAATTTATATTCAAAAAATTATTAAATTCGAACTGAATTCGAATATATTTCATAATATTTTCAAATCAATTCGAACATGTAATATTTCATTTGATTGTTAATAGTTCGTGAACCAAACTCTAATTGAGCTTTGATTATTTTTATATAATTTTAATTTAAATATGTTTAAATTAAAATCTAAATAAATAATTCAAATTGAGCTCGAGTTTTAATCATTTTAAATTATAATTCGGTTATCTTCAAATCAAAATTTATATAATTAAAATTAAATTAAATTTGAATTTAAATTTTATTTTGAATCGAGTTAAAAATATTTAAAATTTTAAATTGAGTTTGCATGCCACATATACTCAAATATTCATTTGCACCCCATGTACGAGCAAGGTTAGAAACTACGTAAAGGAAAAAACATCACAACTTAACCTACGGACGCAAGAGGTAATTCCGTAATATATCGATACTATAGGGGTTAAATAAAATTTCATAAACGCCATTCAATCAGACACTTCGTGTGCGATACGACGCGCAATGCCCAAGCCGAAAGGCAAGAATCCAGAACCTTCTTTATCCCTCTTCCTTCCCTTCGTCGTCCAGTTCCATTCGACAAAGCAATTCCCTCTCCTCTCCGATCCGACCCAAAGCTTCCCGTCTTTCCGCATTCCCTTCCTCAATCTACTTTTCTTTTTTTTCCCTATATGGCGGAGGAGGATGCCGTCCCTGTCGCATTAGTGCAGCACACATCGGCTCCGGCAGAGCCGCTTCCTCCCCCCAGGAAGCAGCGGAGGGGCTTTCTGTCTACGCTTTGGCGCGGAATCTTCGGGCGGGGGAAGGAAGACTACGAGAAACGGCTGCAGTACCTGTCCAAGGAGGAGGCTGCAGTGCACTCGCGATTGAAGCGGCGGGCGCAGACTTCCCGCCGGATCGTCCGCAATCTTATCGTTCTTTCCGTCGTATTGGAGGTGGATCTCTCTTTCCGATATTCTGGTGTTAGTATGACCAGATCTATGTTTTGGATTGTAGATCCTGGTTAGTTCTGGATGGAATGAAGCATGTCGTTGCGCATTGGTGTGCCACTTATGATGGTAGATCATGGGCAGGAGTTGAACGCTTTGTCTCTAGTTTGTGTGAGGTTAGAAGAGTATGTGTGTCTGAAACAAATATAGTCTGGCAGAGCGTCTGGCTGTACGTGTGATCTAGCAGGAGGAATTAGAGACCGTTAGATTCTTGTATTTACAGAATCACGACTTATGTTCGCTCCCTAGAAGTAGTTGTTTTATCCTCCAGTCATCTGAAGAGAGTTTTCTTCTGACCTTTTGAACTGGTTTGGTGTAAGTTTCCAAGTCCCAGATTGTTTACTCTGCTAATGTGGCAAAAGTCAGAACGTAAATTCTTGATTTGTATTTGGCAGTTCAGCTTGTCTAATTCCGATTTGTCAGATATTAGTTAGTCTTATTCATTTTTTTGTTAAACTAGAGTAAATTGGTTGAGATAATGTGGACATGCTCAAAGGAGATCACTTTAGGTAGAAGAGTTGAACTAATTAGAATGGAAAATAGAGGGAAACAAAAGAAAATCTTAGCTAATGGAATAAAAGATGATTTGTAATGAATTTTGATTATTGCTTGTGAGATAGCTTTGCATGGAGCTCAATGAATAACCACCCCATATATTAGTTAGGACAAATAGATATTGATGACGTACTTTCCTTAGAAATTGAACTTGTCTCTTTTGACAAATTTTCAGGGATCAGTTAGTTAGTCCTCATAATTTCAATTTTGATATTGTTACTATTTGTCTCGACAATCAATTATCTAATAAATTGGTTGATTTTCCATGTTACATTTGTGGACATATAACATTCTTAACAAAGTAACTCAATTAGCTAACTAGATCAAGTTGAGTCTTTGGTGAACTTGGATGGTCAACCTTATTTTGAATCCTCATTATGTTTAGATTGTCATTTTAATTTGAGCACTAGGAGCAGAGTCGAGTATCACATATCTTAGTAACATTAATACAAGACATGATGGATGTTGGATATTTTTGTTTGCACTTTTCTTAAGTATGTAGAACACTAGCATGCAAGCTTTTATATGTATGTAGTATATTTTTGTTTGATGTGACATTCGTTTATACTCTGTTGAAGTTTAGTGCTTTCAATCATTATTTTACATTTACAATATTTTGTGGAGGATTAATTTTTAATCTAATGATGGAATCATATGTAAATTAGGATATGACTTGAACACAATGAGAGCCGACTTTCCTAAGTGGATAGTTACTATATGTAAGGGGACACATTTTATTTTATTTTGTTTTTAAATTCTGTTATTTTGAGGGGAGCCTTGGCATAATGATAAAGTTGCTGCCATGTGATCTGAAGGTCACGAGTTCGAGTCACGGAAACAACCTCTTGCAAAGCAGGATAACACCGCGTACAATAAACCCTTCTCCGGGTCCCCGCATAGGTTGGAGTTTCGTGTATTGGTTTGTCTTTTTTTTTAAATTTGTTATTTAAACTTCAAGGTTATTTAAACATCAAAGTCATTTAGAGTTATTCGGGTGTTTGTTTAGGAGCTTGTATGAGTTTTTTTTGAGGAAACCCATTCATACTTTTACAAAGAAACAATCCTAATACTGGTTTATAAAAGGGCTAGTATCTCTTGTATTAATTCATCTTTTGCCAATATTATTTTTCCTCTTCAGTGAAATTTGAGTTAGTCTTGATGTTGCGTCAAGTGGTGTCAAAGCCATAATTTCCATTGAGTTTGTTTGTAACAATCTCCCACCTATTCCTATCACTCTCTTCCCTGTTCCTTGTCATCACTATCTCTGCATCCTTTTCTATTCAAAGTCAACTTCCCACTGCTGTAGTTTGGGCAATGGGTATGTTGTGCGAGACTAGCACAACACTGGTTCACATGCTACCTTAGCTCGAGTCCACCTTCATGCTCCCTTTTTGGTGATCCAAGAGCTTGTAAATGCTTGCGCTAATTGCTCAATTGACCATTTGTACTTGACGTCGTCCACCTATACTGTGGTATCCATGTAGCTCATGAAATTGGGAGTTGGTTCCTTGGTTGTCATCACATCACCAAGCAAATTTGAAATCTAGGAATTTTATAGATCAGTTTAGCTAAACAAATGAACTAAACAAATCTTTGTTACAAAATCCAGAGTTATCTACTTTGAGGAGGACTTCATGATCATTGAAATATATGCATGCCAAACTTTAGTAACAAGGGCTCATATTACCCCGGTAAGTACATTCCTCATTTTAAAATTTCTTCTATTTAATTTAGTTCTCAAACTTTTGCAACTACTAAATTATTTTCTCACAAAACACTAGTCTTTTTCTCTCACCACCCAAAAAAAACATTATTTTGCCTTTGTTTTCTTGTAAGATCTTCATAGATAATTTTATCCCTAAAATAAAGATTAGTCTTGCATTTGCACCCTTAGTTTAGTGGTGTTACAATGCTTTTAATTTCATTACTTGTTAACTCTTAGCACTGCATCTCAAATCTCACTCTAAAAAACATGGAAAGAGTAGGTGTATGAATTTTGAATCCAACTTGCAAAAAGGGCTTAAAACCCTAAGGGTGCATTTGGTTTAAGTTATCATGCATAACCTTAGTTATGTGATTATCAGGTATTCACATAACTAGGTTATGGGGAATAAACATAACCTAATGTTATTTGTTCAACTTTAGATTAAGAGGTTTTAGTGTATAACCTAGTTTAACATTTACTATATTATCCTTGTTCAAGAAGTCAAAAACTACTCATTTGTAGTATAAGAAGTCAAAAACTATGAAATTACTGCTACAACATGATCGGAAATTGAAGTAATTGAAAGTAGACTTCTCAATCCACTAGCATTTCATGGTGATGATGGACCTATTGGTTTTGGTGTTCTTCTTCGTCGTCTTTCACAAGCTACTGTTGTTGGTGGTGGTTTTGCTTCTTCAATGAGCTCTTGTTATTGTGCATCCACACCTTGATCGAAGCTTTAACTCTGACAAAATTACCAACAAAATTACTAGAAATTTAAACAAACAAAACAACAGGACTTTGACCTAGAAATTTTAGCAAAATCAAATCACCCAAAAAGGTAGAACTACGAACAAAAAGCTCTCTCAACAAATCAAATCCATCAAATCTCTCAAAGCTTGAAGCGCCGTGCCATAAACCACCGAGCCGACCTCGGCAGCTCGCTTGATCCTTGCTTCGCGCTCCTTCCTCCAAGGAGATGGAACTCAAAAGCTTGTCCAATACAGTTGAGATTGGGAAGAAGATGGGAGATGGAGACAATGGGAGAAAGTGTCCAGTTGAGGTGGGACAGTGGGAGAAAGACGGTGGCAGCTGCAGGCGACACACTTGAGCCACTCGCTGTCGCTCGGCGTGAACTCGCAGCAAACGAATGAAAAAAAATGAGGGTAATTCTGGGAATTTTTTTGTTAACCCCGGAATTGTGATTTTGAGTTTTATCCCCCTTTTGCTTACATAATCTATGGCATAAATCTTAATGAAGATTTTATAAAGTTTTCTTTGTAAAATCGTCATGAGTATTTATACTTGTGCCATTATAACGCGATAACAGAACGATTAACGATTAATTAATATATCAAAATGCAAGTTCAGCATGCAGATAAATTAAAACCAGATAGTTCAATGATCATTGATCATAAAGTTTTAAAATTTTGAGTCTTAATTAAAATTAAGCTCTAGTAAAACGAGCATCCTAAAGCTCCAGTGCGGTATGGTTCTCCAGATGATCACGGTGAGGTGATAGTAGGTCCATCCGTAATTTGGAACATTGGTACAGTTCGTTGTTCAGCTTCAGTCATTTCCACTTCTCACTGGCTGTTCGTCAGTAGTTTTGTTGTAGTCGTGGACGTTGCCTATGGTGAGATGTCTCTCTTTCGGGCTCGGAGTGTTTCTTGAACCGGTAGTATTAGTTCTTTGTTCGAGGTTCGAACTTCATAACCACCATAAAAGCGTCGAGGTATGACTCTGTGTAAGCCATTGGTTGATTTCTCTGGTACTACTCCGTTGTGGAATGGTGCCAATTGTCAACGTCTCGGGGCCAAGCTTGGATACAGGCACTCCAACAATGTATGCCATGACACGTTTCCATGTATAGTTCCTTCTGTTGGAAACCAGAACAGACTTTGTTTCCAGTGTCCAGTCAAAGAGCCATGATGGTCTTCTAGAACATGGTGACGATGTGAAACTCGCCAATTCTGCTGTCTTATAATGCAATGATACTAGCAAACAATCATAATTGTAAGCATAGTTGGATGTTAAAGAAATTTAAATCTTCATCGTCCAAAAGGTCTTTCAGCAATAACAGGTATATATAATGCTCTTTTGGACTCCGTATATTCGTGTCTTATCGCTGCGTTCAACAGATGAAATTCGTGTATTCCATTGATGCGTACTTCGCTGTTGAAAGTATTGTGAATAAGCCAAAGCATACTTCTTGACTGTCTCTATTTGATGCTAAAGGTATGAAACCATCCTGAGATGTAGACCTAGCTCTAAGATGGCTGATACGCTGTGGAGGGGATATCCTTCCATGAACGCTTAAATCTATCCATTGTGTGTTAACAGTGAACATAAATTTAAGCGCACAATGGCATAGATTTAAGCGATTCATGGAAGGATATCCCCCTTCAAAGGCGTAAATCTTACGCAACTAGGTTTACATCTCAGGATGGTTTCATGACTTTACGCATCAAATAGAGAGGCAGTCAAGAAGTTATCGCCTTTGGCTTATTCACAATACTTTCAACATGACAACCGTAGCATCAATGGAATACGAGAATTTCTCATCCTGTTGAACGCACGATAAGACCACGAATATACGTGGAGTCCAAAGAGCATTATATATACCTGTTATTGCTGAAAGACTGTTGGGACATGAAGATTTAAATTCTTTAACATCCAAAACTATCTTACAATTATGATTGTTTGCTAGGTATCATTGGCATTATAAGGAAGCAGAATTGGCGAGTTTCAACAATCGTCACAATGTTCTAGGAAGACCATCATGGCTCTTGATGGCACACTGGAAACAAAGTCTGTTCTGGTTTCCAACAGAAGGAAACTATAACATGGAAGACGTGTCCATGGCATACATTGTTGGAGTAGCCTGTACTCCAAAGCTTGGCCCTGAGACGTTGACAATTGCAACCATTCCACAACGGAGTAGTACCAGCAGAAATCAACCAATGGCTTACGACAGAGTCATACTGACGCTTTTATGGTGGTTATGAATCGAACCTCGAACAAAGAACTAATACTACGGTTCAAGAAACACTCCGAGCCCGAAAGAAGACATCTCACCATAGGCAAACGTCCACGACTACAACAGAAACTACTACGAACCAGCCAGTGAAGGAAATGACTGAAGCTGAACAACGAACTGTACCAATGTTCCAAATTATGGACTGGACCTACTATCACCTCACCGTGATCAATCTGGAGAACCATACCCGCACTGGAGCTTTAAGATGCTCGTTTTAACTAGAGCTTATTTTAAATAAGACTCAAAATTTGAAACTTTATGATCGATGATCATTGAACTATCTGGTTTTAATTTATCTGCATGTGAACTTGCATTTTGATATATTAATTAATCGTTAATCGTTTTGTTATCGCATTATAATGGCACATTACCTAAACCAAATAAGGGTTTTTTTGATAACTTGGATAATAGCCAAAGTATCAACAATACCTGAACAAACACCCTAAGAAGTTAAGCGAGCTATCTAGACAAATTTAAAGAACAAGTTATTAGAAAATGTAAATATATGTGTTTCACCTAGATGTAATTTGCATCATGATTCTCAATGAACTCCCAGAAGAGATGCAACTATTTTTCTAAATACTACCATAACGGCTAGGGCTAGGTAAGAAGAAAGAGATCACTAGGCAAGCTAAAGTGAACATCCCTACTTTGACTATAGGTTGAACCCAAATACATTCCTTGATTAGATAGTAGAGATTGAGGATTATTTTGATTGATGTACATAAACCATATTTAACAAGTTCAATTTACCAAAACGAAACTCACTAAAGTAGCCAAGAAATTTTGGCTAAGTATCTAGGCTACTTGAGACTAACTAGCACTAAACCCATCACAAAGTGTAATGACACTAACCAAAATGTACGTGTCGGCACAGTTTAGGAGCAAATTATATACCAATAAAATTGAAACAATCATCTCTAAGTGTGACAAGATAGCTCAGTAGGTTTGATGAACTCTGCAAGTGCAGGAAACCACCCTAGAGCCATTACAATTCACTTCATTGACAGCCTTGGCTAGAAATTCTGACAAATCTAGTTAGAAACAGAAAATTATTTCAACGTGTCCAGAATTGATATATGTAAAAGCCAACCCACAAAACAAGGAAAGATTATGAGATCTAGTTTTAATTTTAAACCACATCAAAACATACAATGCTGAGGAAACATAGTGTCAAAATGCCCACATGGTGTCTTGTCCATAGAACTCGAGCATTATCTTGAATATGAAGTAGCTTGAGCATCATCTTGAATATGAAGTAACACACTCTATGATCTAGAGAAATAGAGAGTTTGAATACAAGGACAAAATCTAAAAATAAGAGAGGGAGACATTGTAGAACTTCATGTGATGTGTCTTATATTATCTACACTCAAGATTGGTACACATGGAAAGACACTAGCATTTTTCATATGCAAAATATGGAAATTTTTGTTATAAACATAATTTGCATGCATGTAATTTCCACACAAGTTCTTTCCACCAGAACCAAACCCAAATCCGTAGAGTGTGGGCCAATCAAACTTTTCTCTTGGTTACACAAAGATGATTGGGCCTTATGGAGACGAACCCTTACATTAATGAAAAATGGTGCTCGCTCCATGAATATGGCCATATCATCCTTTGTAGTCCCTTATTTTCACCTCTCCATAACTTATTACGGATAGGAAACACCTATAACTTTGAATATGATGGCTAAACGTCAAGTTATTAGCCAAACCTAACCTAGGCCAACTGAGCCGTCAAGGCAATTCCTACATCTTATACAATCTTAATTTCAAAAGGCGAAAAGGACTTGTGAATGAAAGTAGACTTACTAGCCTAGGACCTTAAGTTGTCCTAGTGCCTCACCTGAAGATAATCCTCTTGAGCTCAAGATCTTAGATGAGTGAATTGCCACCTCTTCTTACCTCTTAGCGAATTGCCACCTCTTCTTACCTCTCATGGTTCAACATACAATAGAACTTGTTTCTAGATTACAATTAGCAAACCTTCCACACTCATCCCTTGAAATGTGTTGAATTTAATAGGCAAATCAAAGGACCCCTAGAAGACTTTGTTAGAGAAATCAAGGAGTTCTTGTGTTGTTGCAACATTAGTGACACCGAGAAAGAATGGCATGCTTGACTTGATGATTTTAGAGTACATTTTTTTTTCATGAAGCACAAACTTGGAAAGGGTAACAAATGTGCTGACGCATTTAGTTCAGTATTCATGCTATACAAGATAGAAACTACATTAATACGATTTGAACACCTTAAGGATGAAAGACATCTAAGGTAGGAATCATCATGATTTAGCTAGCTTTATGATTAAGAATGATTACCTATTTATATGTCCATGTCTTCAAACATTTTAACCATCCTAAATTATTCAAGGTACCCTGTGATGCATTTAAGATAGGAATTCGAGGAAGCATAAACTAAGAAGTGCACCCTGTTATTTTCTTTAGTGAGAAATTTAATGAGTCTCAACAACACTGCTCCACATATGATAGAGTTTTGATGCAGGAGAATTAACAGATTATTATTATTTTTTTTGAAAATTTTTACTTTATTGGAATATATGATATTTTTGATATTTTTGGTTATTTCTATTTTTTCTATTTTTGTATTTTGAGTCCATTTAAGAATTTTAGTATGCGAGTCTTTTTCCTTTTTTGTTAGGATTCCTTTCTTTTCTTTACAATTTAGGAATAGGAGTATATATATTGGAATTTATTTCTTTTCTTTGGGTCTTAAGATTAGAGTCTATATAAACATGTATTTAGTTGTAAGAGAATTAATCCTTTATTCTTAATACAAGTTTCTTTTTAGAGGTTCCTCTTCTTGCCTCTCCTCAATTCCCCTCTTCTCGTCAGCCAGCAAGATAATCGCTATCTTGCCCGGTGTTAGTTGGTATCAGAGTTGGCAGTGCTCGATCGAGGAAGTCGAGCATCAAATCCAATGGGAGGACGTTGTAGTTGTGGTCACAGTAGGCAGGTTTCAATGGAGGAAGTCGAGCACCGTGAAGGACGGTTGAGGATTGAGGATTTACAGAGGCAAGTTGCAGATTTAACCCAACGTATAGCGGCGGTGACGTGAATTAGTGAAGATCTTGAGGTACGTGGTCGAAAGGATCGACATGGAGACCTCAGACTTCGAGTTGACCTACCTGAATTTTCTGGTACGTCACAGACGTAGAATTTTGTTGATTGAATCAACAAAGTGGAACGGTTCTTCTACTATAAGCAAGTTCCGGATTAGATAAAGGTGAAATTGGTTGCCTTCAAATTTCGAGGTCTAGCATTGTCATGGTGGGAGTACTTGCGACGCTCACAATAAGGCAAAACCAAGTTCAAAGATTGGGAGAAGATGAAAAATAAGATGAAGAGTCACTTTCTTCCTTTCGGCTACCCTCAGACTTTGTTTCAACGACGTCAAGCGTTGTGACCGAATGCCGGATCGATCAATGATTATATAGAGAGGGACACCAAAGGCCGTGGTGAGGGAGCCAATGAATCCTATCAGTCCTGGCAACCTTATCAGGCATTACATTTTCAACCAAAGGACCGTAAAGATTAAATTTTTGGAACAAATGATTATTCAAATAAGGATAGAAGAAGGAGGAGAAGAGAATCCTTTAAGCTTATAAGAAGGGAACAATAGAAAGCATTGTAAGGAAAGCAAAAATCGATAACCACAAGCAAAACCTTGATCCTGGGATTGTTGCAATACTTGATAGTTTTGCTGAAAAGAACATCATTGACAAAGCTGATGAAGTAGAAGCGTCTTCAATGTCTCATATTGAATCTTCTGGAGTTTCTACGCTCCCTCCTTCAAGGCTAGAAAGCCTCATTAGAAAGTCGGCCTCCTCTAGCGGTGAATCTGACCCCTCGTTTGAGGGGTCCGACTTGACAGATCCGAAGGAAAACCCCGACGAGGATGGTTTGAAGCCAAATACGGTGATTGACAGAGATGGAGAAGACGACGACACCATGGATCCTTTATCCAATGATGATGAGGTGAGGGACGGCTAGGGTTCGACGCTGAAAGCGTTTCTGGTGCCCTTGCCTATGCTCTCCATGTCCATGCCTCTCTCGCGGTCCATACATGCGCTCGCCCTCCGACGAGACTTAGTCAGCGACATCTTCGTGTCCAACGACTTCATCACCTCATATGCGCACGCGGATAATCTAGTCTCCGCTTGAAGGCTGTTCGATGAAATGCTCACAAGGGACATCGTTTCCTAGAACACGATGCTCTTGCTTCACAAAGCGGCCACTTCGAGAATGCTTGCAATTGTATCGGGAGATGGTAGCAGGTCCTGATGGTGTCCTTCCTAACGCCGTCACCGTGCTGAGCATGTTGCAGGCTTGCTCTCGGCTCGTGACCCTAGTATTCGGCTTGGAAGTTCATCGCTTGGCTGTGGAAAATGATGTCAAGATGAACTGTGCCGGCTGGAATTCGATCATCAATTTCTAGGCTAAGTGTGGGTGCTTGGATTTTGCCTACCAAGTGTTCAATGAAATGTGCAATAGAGATGGTGTCACAAGCAAAGGTATGAACTTGAGTGGAGGCCAGAAGCAAAGGATCCAACTGTCCACACTTCAGACGTCTATTTGTTGGATGTTCCCTTCAACGCAGTCAATGCACACACAGGGACTCACCTCTTCAAGGAATGCTTGATGAAGCTGCTGTCCAGCAGGACTGTCCTGCATCAGTTGAGTTTTTATCTACGACAAATCTTATTCTGGAATTGAGAGATGGAAAGGTGGTGCAATCTGGAAAGTACCAAGAGCTGATGGAGGAGACCGATGGGGAGCTTGTGCAGCAAGTGGCCACACCCAATGAGACAGACCCGGAACTCAAGAAATTGTTTGGGAACCATGAGAAGCTTCTTGATTTATCTTCTTTGTTCTGCTTTGTTCCCAGGGCAAAATATCTTCCACTAGGTCCTACCAGTGCCAAACTCATTGGCATCTACTGTATAACTGACATAACATTGGTGCATCTACCGGACTGAATGATCCAGTTGTTGCTACTGGAATATCTGATCTGGTATATGAATCTAAAGCAGCTCATAGGGAGCCTGAAACCATTGATCTAGCAATGGCCTGGGCAGCAGATTATCGAGTTAGGGAAGAGACACCACTGCCACCATCTTATGCATCAATGGTTCTTGAAAGATTTGATACCTTTGAAAACCCTTTAGCAGGGAGTGGAGCTCAGAGCTTTGGTTTGCAGGAAGAAGACAGGAGTTCCCAAAATACACAGTTTGGGAAAGCATTATTTGACTTCACTACTGGCAACGACGACGAGCTAAATTTAACTGCTGGAGAGGAGGATGAGATGGACGAGGTAGTTTCTGATGGTGTTGAAGAGGTTGAATTGACAAAAATTAACCTTGAAAAAATAGAAGATAGTGAAGATGCAATTGAGATGATACTATGTGAATCTGATGAGAGGAAGAGGCATGTAGATAATACAGAAATCAATTTGGAGCCATTTGTGAACTGGCTCGAGGAAGCTGAAGAGCAAGGGATAGCAAGAGAAGAGGAAAAGAGGAGATATCAAATAGAGGAAGAAAGAAGGAAAGAGCCTGCCCAAAAGAAACTTTTGGACAAGAGCAACGTCCACGATATCATGTTTATCGGCGGATCGACAAGGATTCTCAAAGTCCAACAGTTACTAGTGGATTTTGCCGATTTAGGGTCAAAAGATTTTCCTCTTGGGCTACCACCTGAACTACTTTAAATTCGAGGATGAGTTCTTTCAACCCGGGGTGACTGATGCAGAAGAATGATTTTTTTTATTATTATTTTTGGAAATTTTTTACTTTTTTGGTATTTAAGGCATTTTTGATATTTTAGGTATCTTTGATAATTTCTGTCTTTTTATATTTTTGTATTTTGAGTCCGTTTAGGAATTTTAAGATTGTGAGCCTTTTTCTTTTTTTTTGTTAGGATTCCTTTTCTTTCATTACAATTTAAGAATTGGAATCTATATATTGAGATTTATTTCCTTTCTTTGGGTCTTAGGATTGTAGTCTATATAAACATCTAGCTGTAAGGGAATTAATCCTTTATTTTTAATAAAAAGTTTTCTTTTTAGAGGTTCCTCTTCTTGCCTTCTCCTCAATTTTCCTCTTCTTGTCAGCCTGCAGGATAATGCTATCCTTCCCTGCGTCAGTTTTACACTATTATCTAAACTTTGTTTCATTCGTTTAAAATAAATTTAAGCACCAAAACATGCCATGCTAAATGAGATTAACTCTTCCAGGAGTGCTTTTTTCACGAAGAACAAACTTAGAAAGGATAACAAGTGTGCCGACGCATTCAGTCGACTTGTAATCATCCTATACAAGATGGAAACTACATAATACAATTTGAACACCTTAAGGATGAAGTACATCTAAGATAGGAATTGTCATAATTTAGTTGACTTTATGATTAAGAATAATTACCTATTTACGGGCACTCATTTATATGTTCTGTAAACAACAATTAGGGTTTTTTGAATGTAGGAGTCAACATAAAATGTCTCCTAGGGCATTTTTGAAAAGACAAGTGTCATCCTTGAGATGAACCATGGTTGGGATCATGTAACAATGTTATATGTGTTAGACAACCAAGCAAAACATAGGCCTCTATACATCCTTACCACTTCCTCAAGAGCAATAGAAAGGTCTTAACATTAACTTTGCTTTAAGATTCCCTACTGTTGTGGATATGCTTTCTTAAATTTTATCCTACTCATTGTTGACTTTGCTTATAATGGTTTCATAAGCTATTCTATGGATAAAAGCCTATTTGAGGTTGTATATGGAGGTCTTAAGCTTGTTACCCTTTCAATAGTTTGTTTACCAACTATATCGTTTCCTAGTATCTTCCATCCTCCTTAATTAGCTGAGTAGTTTTCTCTGCGTATTTGAGATACATAGTGATGTTAAGAGAAAATCTACACCAAGTAATGAATTTTGTAAAATTCATGTAAATGCACATCGTAAACAAAAGAAATACAATGTAGGATATTGTAGGATACTATGTGTTTATTGACATTCACACTAAGTGATATCTCAAGAACTCCCACAAGAAGCTTTATGCCCGATCTGCTAGTGTTTTCAATATTGCGAGAATGATATATCCTAATGCATATATTATTGAAATTGAACATTAGTTTACTTTTCAATATAAAGGATCTTGTATCTTATCGAGGATATTCAAGTGCCCTTCTTTGTTAGTTGATATTCCATAGCTATACTCCAACACTTCGGTGTCAGCTCTTCCTTGTTGTAGTCGACCTATATGATTGAGGGTTGTTGATATGCAAACAATGTTAGCTCCCCATGAAAGCACTAAAAAATATATGATATATTGGAAAGGACTACCATATATAGAAGATACATGGATCACAAAAGAGGAACTATAACACATCACACTGGCTTATTGGCTGAGATTTAACAAGAGACGTAAGAACCATCTTCCACAAAGACACTTTGATTGTTCGCCTCGCTTGTAAGCTAGGTGTCACAAAACTTGATGGAACATTTTGCTTTGTTACTAGGAGGTAGCGAAAGATGCATTTTTTTAAAAAAATTTTGTTATTGAAATTTCAAAAAAGTTGTTTAGATTTATTTGGGTGTCTGTTAGAATTTGGTTTGGATTTATTTGTGAATTTGTTAGTGATTTTTATGCTCTGTTTACTTGGGAGAGCGGAAAGTAAAATTAAGGAAATGTTTTCGCAGTGGAAATCTTTTCATTGTTTACTTCATTAAAATTTAAAGAGGGAAGAGAAATATAATCCATCCGCGGATAGTTTTGGAGCCAAAATCGATCATCTCAAAATCGGACGGAAAGCAGCGGATGGATAAAAAAATGACGCATGTACCCCTTTTCATTTACAAAATTACATCATAAACAAAAAAAAAATAACGCATGTACCCTTTTTAACTTATAAAATTACACCATATATCAAAAAAATGACGCATGTACCCTTTTGCATTAATAAAATTACACCGCATGTACCCACCTTTCTCAATCATGGTAAACAAGCATGCAAAGGAAAGGATTTCTTTTCCTTTCCATTCTCTTCCCGTGCCCCTAAGTTTGTTTAATCCATCCATCATCCACTCTTTGAGGTAAACATAGCATTAGGATAGCCTAAATCACATTTTTGCAAAGAATGAGTTCTAATACCGGTCTATAAAAAAGGTTAGGATCCCTTGTATGAATTCGTTGTTAATACTATTTTTCCTCTATCATGAAATTTGAGTTGTTCTGCATCAGAAGTTTTAGTATATTTTTCTTGGTTGGCGATATGATGTTACAATTTGAGATCTTCGTACAAAAAAAATACTTATGTTTGATAAGAGACTATCGATGAATGGACTCGTTAGGAGAGATACTAAAATCTTTCTATTCCTGCCTAGCTTACAAGCACCATAAATTGAGGTTTGTAGGCCCACTCAGTTGAAATAAGGGCCTGTATCCTTTTCTCTTGCTCTCTTATTCAACATATTTTATGGTCATTTTTCTTAAAACCTTAGATTATAATATTTGGAAAATAATTCTCAACTATCTAAATTTTAGCATAGTACTTGTTACAGTTGGTCAGTGTTAAAATTGAAGCATTTCAAATAGTGTTTTATTGATTTTTTTTTTCACAAGAGAACTTTGAAACCTACTATTTCGGTATTTATTTTTTAGCAGGTTAGTGAAGAAAAGATTCATGTTTCTCTGATGATTTTCAATTCAAGTATTGATAATTGACTAAGTTGAAGTCATAAGAAGTTTGACTTGAAGCATGAAATGGTAGGATTAATTGGAAATTAAACTTGACGTTGTATACCTCATATAGTGGGGTAAAAACACAATTGGAAATCATTCTAATGCACGCCTGCAATATTCTTGAGTTCTTGTTGAGTCATGTCGAACTAATTTATTATGGATTTTATTTCATGTCACAAAGATAAGTTTGTTTGATCGTGAGATGTAGTGAGGGGTGAATAGATGTCATTTGAGCTCAATCTTGTTTCTGCAATGTTAGTTTGTAGAACGGAAAAATACAAAGTGCTAGACAAGAATAGAAATACAAGCTAATGTAACAACACAAGCGTTTAACATGGTTTGGCAGTCCCCTAGCTCCTATTCCACAACACATGATCATTCAGGTGCATCACCCCTCAAAAGCACTATAGTTTTCTCTTTCTTAGCCAACATTTGTTGGTGGAGAAATTTCTTATAATATCTTCTTACTATAAGGGAGATAAAGCACAAGAAGATTATAACAAGAGAGCACTTAGAAAGTACTAGAGTTTTGAGCAAAAGAATTTGAATCTACAGGTTTCCCCCTTGCGTTCCTGAGACTGTGCAAGTTCCTATATATAAACCATAGCCATATGGCCTTTTTGTTTGTGACCAGGTGATTGCTCCATGCCATTAGTTGATTTGGTTACTTGAATTTGTTAGCTCACATCAATTGTATATATTGATTATTAGTTAAATATTGACTACCTCTTAGGTATAGGTTTCATGATCATCACCTTTCGAATCTGTTAGTTTGTTCAATATTTTTTACTGTTGGTTTTTAGTCGACTCCTATGAATAATCAATTGACTCAGTCAACTTCCCCCTGAACAAAAGTTTTTAATTCGTTTCTGTTTGGTCATGAGTCGACTCCTTAGTCATTTGAAAATCCCTTTCAATCAATTACATCTCTAATTCCAACCACTTCTTAGACTGAATCCGTTCCTAAATCTAATCTCATTCCCAGTATACATATACACTCAAACTCCTTTTCACAAAGCTTACCTTCGTATCAAAAGGCTCCATGCTTTCAAGATTATCTTCTTGCCTAGCATTTGGTCTTCCTAACTTGTTGGGACTTCATCTTCTTGCCTAGCATCTAGGCTTCTTGATCTGCTGGGTGCCTAACATTTTATCTCTCTAACCTAGTTGACTCATTCCAACCCAATTGATTGTCATAAGTGATGCATAACTAGTGCAGTCTACTACTACTACTACTACAACTACAACAACAACGACAACCAAACCTTATCCCACTAGGTGGGGTCGGCTATATAGATCATTCTATGCTATTGAGCTCTGTCCCTTATTATATCATCATCTATATTTAAATATATTTTATCTTGTTTTATGATTGCTAACTAAGTCTTTTTTAACTAGTGCAGTCTATTAAGGCCAAAAATCCATTTCAATCGTAATTTTAAAAATCTTTAAAAGTTCATGAGACGTCATGAACACACTTGGTCTATTATTATCTATCTTTGTAAAATTCATTTTTTTATGAAAATAAACTATTTTTCAAAATTAACATAGTTAAAAACTATGAAAAACTTTAATGTTCTCTTCTAATTTTGTATTATCTAAGTGCTCTAGTTCAAAACTGGTTTCCTAGAATTTTAAAAAATATTTTGAAATTCATTTTGGATTGAAAATTTCAATTATCATCTTTGGATTATATTTAGATGACTTATACATAAGCTTTCCCACTATGAATTTATCTTGTTTAAACACACAAACATATCAACCTTAAGTTGTTGTGAGAAGGCTTTAAGTGTTCTCGTGAAGTTTAGTAGATCATATAAGTCTATACTACAATCCCAATTAACACTCCTACCTAAGATTAATTGCTGCCATCATTCTTAGTCCTAATTACATGATATGCTTTAATCATGATTAAAGTATAATTCATCACAAAGGGTAAGCATGAAACATGTCTCAAGTTTATCATGATATAAATTAAACCAAATCAACATAAATTAAGCATGCTTAATCCTATCATTATTAATTCCTATCAATGTGCCCAAACCAATTTTGGCACACTTATGGATTCCTAGAGAATATATCAAACTCTCACCTTAGAAATCCTTTCTATGTAGTCTTGACATAAACCTCTAGCTAATTTTTCCATCTGAATGCATAAACAAGTTCTAAGTGTTAAAACACTCAAATTGACTTTTCCACTTGTCCAAATTTATTTGACACACTCTAGGACCTTATAGGAGTAGGATTATGACATACATTTCCTAGGTATCCCAATTACACGAAAATTCCTCCGAGGAGTCAACTTTGTCACGATTGAGATAACTCCTCTCTTGAAATAGATGACACATCCTATACTATTTAGCGTTGTGGAATCACATTCTTTGAGACCCAATACTTATTGAAACTTCTTGGGTTTTTCAACGTACTCATAAGGCATAACCTCCCTTGATACCTTTCTAATAATTTTCTTAGGCTTCTTAAAAGCCTTAGCCTTGGTGGTCTCATTAAGTTATCTCTATGATGACCTCCCTTGATATCTTGGTAATAGATTTCTTTGACTTTGTTCCAAGTCAAAAGGAACCTTATGGTAGGTTGACACACTATCCTTAGACTTTGGTTCGTATCCTACATTTCTTTTTGTTGGATGATCTTTGTCTTCATAGACCAAGGTCTTGCTTCTTAGATCCATTTGTCATTTAATAACCCTTCCTACTTTAACTCCCTAATTCTAGATTCTTTTTGCCTATCATGCCTTGATCTAGAATTCACCTTAAGAGCATCACTTTTTCTATTCTTATTATATTAATGGCAACCCAGTGCACGAAGCCCTCGCCAATGTGGGGTCCTGGGGAAGGGTTAGACTATATTGAGTTTATTGTACACATCCTTACTTTACATTGCACAAGATTGTTTTCGCAACTCGAACTAACGACAACAACTTTACCATTATGCTAAGGCTCCCCTTTCTATTCTTATTATATGAAGTCCTAAAATCATAAAAATTAACTTTTGCATGCTTCCTATCATTGTAATAAGGTACAACATTCAATAAAGAAAAATTGCAAGATGATCATACCTTAGGGGGTACTATAGGAGCTCCCCTTGTCTTGAGCTTCCTTTCCTTTGTTTCTTAGGTTGCCTTCGATTGAACTTTAGTTGCAGTAATGCCCTTTTTTGATGCAAGAGAAGCATACTACATACTCCTTCCCTTTTTGTACTATAGGTATGACTTCTTTGGGCTTCTCCTTAACCTTGGGAGCTGCTCGGATCTTCTCCCTCACAAGGTAGGATATTATTCATGCAACGTACCATTTTCCTACAGCTAAAAGCATATTATATCAGTTTTGTTTATTGAATTCAATATACCTTTAAATGTTAGATCCTTAAGACTTGGAGAGGTACAGTTGGAGCACTCCTATTCCATACTCTTGGATGGAGAGGTCAATGGTTCCTCAACATTTATCTAGAAGGTTGAACTTCTCTCATCCTCTGACTCTTGTTCTAGAGCCAAAAAGGCTCTTTCCTCTAGGCCTTCCTTTGTTTGTGCTGAATGCTGATAATGAGTTTTTATGAAATTTTGACCAATTTCGTCCATAATTCATAAGCATTCTTGTAGTCACCTACTATGCATATTCTGTGCAAAACATCGTTAGGCAAAATTTTTAATTAACAAATTTGTTATTCTATCATTTGCCTTAAATTGCTCGATTTTCTCCTCATTCCACTTTTCTCTCTCAAGAACTTTTCCTTTTTGACCCCTAGAGTTTCGAACTCTTTTCTCAACGCAACGAATGTTCGATGTTGATTTGCGTGAAAGCCTCCATTTTCAATCTCCATTGAGAAAATCCTCCTACTGTAGAATGTTGAGAAATTCAGATATCAAAGCCAAAGCTATCTCTAAAATCCATCTTAGTTTCGGTTGATCCTTCTTGCATGTTCTTCTAAGCCATGAATTATCAATGGTTAGTCTAACTAGAGCAACCTTGCTTTAATATCAATTGTTAGATTGAGATGTGACTAGAGAGGGGAGGGTGGGATGAGTAGACGACATTTGTGTTTGATCTTTTTTCCTCTATGTTAGTTTGCATAGTGAAAACATACAAAATAACACAAGAACACATGAGTTTAATGTGCTCCTTTGCTCCTTTAGAATAGCGGAGATGACGCACAAGAAGATTACAACAAGAGAGCACTTAGAGAGAACAAGAGTTTTGAGCACTTTAAGCACAAGAATTCTACATGTTTCTCCCCTTCCATCCCGAGCCTCCACAAGCTTCTATATATAGCCACAACCTTCATATTCAAATTTGTCTATGAATCAACCTTTCAACTGGTTGCTTGTGTTTGTTAGCTAACGACACATTGGTTGTTTTGGTTATCAGTTGAGTGATAAACTCTTAGGTTTAGTTATCTTTGCCATTGTTTTCTAGACCTATCAATTTAATGATTACAACTCTTTACAAATTTTACCATTTGTTGTCAGTTGATTGCTACGAGGAATGAGTAGACTGTCCACTGAATATAAATATTTTGATCGGTTCTATTTAGTCACGAGTCAACTCGTTTGTTGACTAACTTGCCAATCGACTGAGAAATCCTCTCAGTCAACTATGCTCTTACTTCAACCACTTCTAAGCCCTAACTCTAATCTCATTCGTTCCCAGTATACATATACACTTAAAGCTTTTTCTTATAGAGATTACCTTTGAGCCAAGAGGCTCCATGCTTCCAAGACTTCATCTTTTTGCTTGGTATCCGATCTTCCTGGCCTCTTGGAACTTATCTTACCTTTATCTTAGTTCCTGACTTACTAACACTTCATTTTCCTAGCATCTGGTCTTCGTAGCAGGCATATACTTTATCTTGTTGCACCATGACAAACTTTACTAGATTTGCACACTTGGGGCACATGTGATATCAGCAGTTATTTTTCTAACTTAACCTTTGTTGCAACATGAAAATCAAAAGCAAAGTTAACTAGATAACCAAATATAAAATGTTAGATTTTAATTCAATGACTTCATATTGCTTGATTTATGGTTGGAAAACCAATTCTAAAGATTTTTTTTTTTCAACGAGCATTTTAGTGTCAGTCACACCAGAGGCACCCCTCCTAGTTCAATCCAGATTTCTCTTTCACACACATACACTTGTGTGCGCCCATATATATATTCTTCTAGTTTATTTTTCTTCTTTGCACTTCTATCATATGCTTTATTCAAATTCTTTTTTCTCTTTTGTTCCACGTTACTCATTTCATCTACCACTCCACCTTGCTTCTGCCCTGATGTGACCTTCTTTTCTCCTGTTTTCCTTGCTATATTTTCGACTTGCTATTGCCTCTTTAGTGGCTCCTTCCTTACTTTCTCTCAGCTGTAATCTTGATAATCCTGTCTTCTGGTTCCTAGGATCTGGGAAGGGATGACAATGAGTCAAATTTTTTTCAACCATCTGAACACCTGTTCATCTGACATAGGTTAAATTTTAGTTTTCTTGATTGAGTTTCCATTAATCAGTTCCACATTGACTTTCGGGTAGTATATGCCCATATGAACATTTGCTGGACATAGCACAGGTTTTGTGAATTCATGAGATAATTACTAGTTCCACACATAAATAAATAGTTCTAATTGAGGTTGATAAAGGATTTAGCTACTCAGTAATCAAACTCCAGTCAAATTCTACTAGAGTGCATATCTAGATAGAACAATGACTATCTGCTTAATATGCACTAGGTATTATTATCTGAGCTTTGCTACAAAAAATGGGGTTTTTTACCTGACATTTGCTATATATATATATATATATATATATATACCTTTCTTTTTCCGCCTCTTGTAGCTACTTGACTTGCTCCAAAAAGAGAACAATGGTGCTGCTATTGCATGTTGTTTTATGTTTCCTGTGTTTTATTCCACAGTTGTGTTTCTGCTATGTCAGGAAATCTCTCTGAAGTTCAGTACACATGCATATTATTTTGATGATCCATTGGAATAGTTTTGCAAATATTTTATAGTTAACTAATCCATGCGCAATAACTTTAACAAAGCTTTTGATGTTTTGCCAGGTTGTAGCTGTGGTTTATGCTATCATGACAACTAGATATGCAGATCTGAGCTGGCAGATAAGGGCAATTCGAGTTCTACCTATGTTTGTTTTGCCTGTTTTAACTTCTGTTATCTATTCGACACTTGTAAGCTTCACGAGAATGCGTAAATATCTCAGACTCTACACTTGAACATTGACCTTCCTATTTCTTATATATTTTTTCTTCAATATAAAATTTTTAGAGCTTCGTTTGATAATGTTTCTTGCAACACAGCTTATGTTTGTTACTTTTATTTCTTTTGTGCTCATAGTTTTTTATTTTTTAATTATCTTTGCATTCGAGAAATAGTTATAGACAAGATGAGGCTGTCTGTGACACTTGTGACTTGTGATGACTAAAACATCAGCATATGACTGCAGATTCACTTGTAATTTTGCTGCAGAAGGGAACTTTTAACACTGTTAATGGAATTCCTCGCATTCTAATTGGATATGTATAACATTCTGACAAGTTCTTGCTAGCTTTCAATTCCGATTCTCCCATACATTCGTATCATGGCTTTTTCAGAACATTTCACTTAAAAATTTAACAAATTACCCTGAAATTTCTGATATAATTATGAAGCTAGTTGAACAATTTAGAAACTAACAAGGCTGACCTAGACATAGCTCTTTATTATTCAATCTTTCATAGTCTTAGGTAACATGCTGTGAGTCTCCAAGATTTCAAAGTCCCTCCTATTTTCCGCATTTTTTTCTGTTTCTTTTCTAAATTAGTTTAGATTTGGTAAATGTTTCCTGATGTTGGAAGTTCTGTGGTTTAGTATTTGCTTGATATTTAATTTCAATTTTTCGACCATAACAATAGGGGATTTTTCTATTTGATGGCAGTATTATCAAATTTGTATAATATTGACTTTCATCCTCCATGCCAATTTATAATTCATGGTTATGCAATTGTTACCAAAACATGGGCAAAGCATAGTTTTATAGAAAATACAGTTGAATTAAGCAGCGTACTCCAACAAATATAACAGTTGTCTGTCTTTATACTTGATTTCATAAAAAATTGAAGTGAGGCAAATCAAACAGAAACAATGTTAGTTTGTGATGATTAATGAGAAAATGGACTTGTTGGTTCTTGTAAAAAACCTAAGCCGCTGAATTCTAAAATACGAAGAACTCATATATAGGAAATACAAGAACAAGAAGATCTAGTTTCATCAATTATACATGACCCGAGAAAGTTATACATAAACATAAAGACAAAGAACCTGATTGAAGAGCCATGTCTTTGTCCTAGCGTCGTTGACTTGATCCTTATGGAAGAAGATGCAGTGGAAGCAAGAGGAAGGTCTTCCAAGGGGCTTAGGGGATGACAGCGCTGTAAAAACTTCTTTTCTGCAAGTTGATATGTGTGGACTACCAACTAGTTTGCAAAACTTTACTATTAGTGCATATTGAGAGCTAAGTATTTATCCATTTTGTTATATGATGGTAAAATTTGAAACTGTAAACTTTTTTTACCTTTAAAAGAAGCAATATGCTATTAACTTATCAAGTGATTTCATTTTGTAATACTAGCAATTTGCATTTCCGTGAAAATAAAACTACATTTCTCTTGGGGCTCTGTTGTGAATTTAGTTTCTCATGTTAAAAGCATTAGATGCCTCAAGAGTAGTTTAATTATCATGTTTCTAAGTGGATTGTCTGCACTCACATGCAGTTGATCGCAAGGACCAGAAAACTCTGGAAAAACTGCGAGCAGAGAGGAAAGCAAAACTTGATGAACTCAAGGAAAGAACAAACTATTATGCGACACAACAACTTATTCAGGTAATTGGAATGATTTTAGGTGACAGCTTATTTGGTTGACACTGATAAATGATAGGAAACAGCCAAGTTTGAGAATCACAGCTTAGAAATGCCTTCATTGATTATATTAGATCCTGAAATTTTAGGTCACCTTTGGTAGGGGTGGAATGGAATAGGAATGTTTTTTCTCCATCATTTGAATCCAATGTTTAGATTGATATTTGATAATTTAGATGGAATAAGCTTTCCAAGGAATGACTCATTCTATTCCACTCATTTTGAATTTGAGAGGAATGTTTTCCATCACCACTAAATGTGACACTACTTACAATTTGAAATCTAAAATATAGATAAATGAGATAAATAGATTAGAATAACAAAACCTGAGATTGAACTGGTAGGATCAAGTTGTATGCGTCATAAGAGTGAGGCAGGTTGGACAGACGAGAAGAACTTGGCAAGCAGGATGAACCTGTGTTTTGAAAATCAAATCAGAGATGGGACTAGTAAAACTATTGGGTTGATTGTTTGACCCATTGACCCAGAAAATAATGTAATAAATGTTATTTATATATATTTTTATATGTATTAAATATTTCATAAATATATGAACATATTAAAAATGCATAATGAATTATTTTAAATATACAAACTTTTGATGCTAAATCTTAATTGAAGTTTTTTACAATAAAAGCTAAACACGTACACACACTATAGTAGAAAGCTAATGAGAAAACTATGGATAAAGTTTGCTATACTATAATAGCAATTAATTAGGGCATCTCCAATGGTTTTTTATTTTTTGGTTCGATCTACTAAGATTGATTGTTAAAAACACGATGTGGTTCTAAATATGTTAGATTGTCTCATTAATCCTCCAAAATAAAGCTCGTAGTACACCATTTTCACTTAGTCAAATTTGCTTCAAAGCATAATGACAACAAATAGTCATCCAAACAAGCACCAACTTAGTTAACCGTTCGTCAAGATTACAGCAGCAGGAGCGCATCAAGTTTATTCAACGCAAAGGAGTAGAATTTTTTGATATAGCAATTCAGCCTGGGAAAAGAAATTTGAATCACATAATTTACTTGATCTTCTTCTTAGGCCTCAGCTGATTGCTGTGGCCGCATTTTTTCTTCCGGCAGTTTACAGTCCTCGGAAGCAACCGTGCATAGCACTTTCTGCAGATCATATTCTCTTGGTTGTATTTCCTAGCAAGAGTGATAAGAGAGGGCTCGATGATTCCACCCCTCAGCCTCAGCACCAGATGCTGAGTAGGCTCTTTTTGGATGTTGTAGTCTGCGCTCAAGCTGCTTACCAGCAAAGATTAGCCTCTGCTGGTCAGGCGGAATGCCATCCGCGAGGGATCTCCAATGGTTAGAGCTCTAAATCAGCCTTTTTCATGATCCCAATATGCCACATCAACAATATGAAAACTTATTGAAACATCTCTAATAGTTAGAGCTCTAAATGAGCTTTTTTGTGATCCAATTTATAGCATGCAATTGCATGGCTCCATGCAATATTTTACACCAATTTTGAGACAAAAGAGCAGGTTTGAGTTTTCACTACTGCTCCTAAACTACAAAACTCAAACCTCACCTTTACAATGGTTCAAGGCTTTTTATTCAGTTTTTTTGATTTTACAAACTTTTCATAAACCTTGCATTGGAGATAGTAAAAAAATAACTAGAATTCTAACAGAGACCTATCTAAGGAAGCCTAAGTGCAGCAGCCCTATCATCAAACCATTGATCTGGTTGACTGATTTCTGGTTTTGTAAGCAGGTTTTGTGTAAATCCAATTCAGATTTGTTCTCTATATCATGCCTGGCCCAGTTTTAAAACATTGGGATGGTCCAGACGAAGTGAATCAAATGAATCAGGTGGTTCAAGCAGCCTATGAATAGATGGAGTGAGTGAGCTGGATATGTTAGACGGGTTAATGAATTGAGCGTGCAGAGTGGACTAGGCATGTAGATGGGACAAGCCTAGTGGATCAAGAAAAGGGACAAATTAGGCAAATTGGATGAGTTAGACATATCGATAGACTAGGAGTGAGCATGTCAAATTGGCCAGACATGCCAATATAGAATGTGAATCAGTTGAATTGTCCATTCCATTAATGCAACCAAACAAAAGAATGAACTAGATCATTCCACTTATTATCTCAGTCTATTTTCATTCTTCATTGCCAGTCCCTTCCTTTCTGTTCTATCCTATTCCTACCATACATAGCCTCATGGAATATCCAACATGCTGAGTCCACTCATTTCCATGATATGTAAAATATGGCATATTTAATTGTAAAATCTACCATATGAAATATGGAGAAATGTTATCCCTATCTTCCTTTTCTGTGTTCTTCTGGTGCTTCGTACTGAAAATTGCCTGACTTTCAGAAATATGATCTTGATCCTGCTGCAAAGGCTGCAGCAGCAACAGTTCTAGCATCCAAGTTGGGGGCTGACTCTGGTCTGAAAGTTTCTATTGGAGACAAACTGAATACAAATCCTCTTGTAGAAAGCAATGAAACAGAGCCTGTACAAACCTCAGGGCTTAGAAATCGGAAACAACCACATGCAAGAAGCAATACAACTGGAAGTACCACTACTACTCCAAGGGCAAGTGAATCTGATGAGGTTGGCACTGAACAAGAAATTGCAGCACAAACTCAGATGGTTGTTGAGCACTACAAAGGTTCTGGCTCCAATGATGGTGGTTGGGCTGCTCGATTAGCTGCATTACTTGTGGGTGAGGATCCTTCGCAAAGTTATGCACTAATATGTGGCAACTGCCATATGCATAATGGTAAGGAGTATGGATATTCATGTGCTTCAGCTATATGTTATAACCACTTATTTCGAAAGCTATCAGTTCTAGCAAAGCTGAACGAGTTTGGTGTTGCTATATATTTATTTTATTTCTGCAGGGCTTGCTCGGAAAGAGGATTTCCCTCACATAACATACTACTGTCCTCATTGCCATGCCTTGAATACATCTGGACAACCAGCGGAATTGACCAGGGGCATTCCATCCTCTACAGTTGATGAGAACTCTGGTGAAAATGCTGCAAAGAATGATTTTACAAGCAGCATAAAAAAAGTTCCTGATGAGCCATTAGGTGACCACCAGAATGAGAACAAAGCAACTACCTCCCCTAAAGCTAGTTCATAAGTATGGTTTGTAAACACTCGTGGCTGCACTCTTTTCCTTCGTTTGTAGTTGATGTTGTGTTTGAAAAACGGCCTCTTATAATGTACCATACAACCAAAAGTGTATATTTTACAGAAAGTGCCACTTCGACGTTAGGGGTAATCATTTTGAGGTATCTGCAGAGATGTCAGTTCGAGTTTCCGCAGTTAGATTTTCAGCCTTCTGTTTGAGAGGAAAGTAAGATTTCAAACTAAATCTCCTACATCCTTTTGAAAATTTTAAATACAATATTGTACCGTATCTCCAGCTTTAATAACATTTATCAGTGCAGCAAATATAAGAGAGAGAATTTAAAACTTTTAATAAAAAAAAATTATTGGCTACCAATCTTTTACTATTTTTCATGTATGCTGCATTATCTTATTTATAATGAAAAATAGTGTAAATTTGAGCGCTTTAGATGAATATACATAATTTAAAAACATGTATAATGCTAGAAATTATAATAATGCGAATAGGAGTGTAAAAAAAAAATATCCCTCTCAAATTCCAACGAAAAACACGGAGTTTTTCTATTCTGCCAATATTTTTGTTGTTTATTCATCTTTTTTTCTTCTAACAATGATAATTTGTCTAACATTAGTAAAGCAATAGAAAAGAAAAATTAGAAGCATTAAGAGTGATATACGTTGAAATGAAGGGGGAGATTGAACATATATCACTCTAAATTTTGCAGACATTTAAAAATTGAACCTCAATTTTTCGGTAAATGAATGAATGAATGTTTTTTAATGGAAGGTTGATCTAAGAACGCTGGACTGATGGACCATTAATTGTGAGTATTTTTTGATTTATTCTAGTGAATGGTGAGAAATTTTTGTGAGATCGGATTGATCACTCCTATGATTAATCAGCATAAACTGGACTTAAGAATGTTGGACTGATAGATCACCCGTTGAGCTCTTTTTAATTTACTTTGATAGTCGATGAAAATTTTCATGGGTCTAAATTGATTATCCTTATAATTAATCAACATAAACCTGATTTTAAGAGACTTTTATTGCAATAAATTTGTATAAAAATAATTATTCATGCTAACCACTCCATAACTATTATTAAAATTTAAAAACTCTTGATGCACTCGTTGAATCTATTTGCTTTTATAAATGGTTAATATTAACTTTAATAGATTTTCCTAAAACTATTAAATATTTTTTTAATTTATCTAATAAAATTTCTTATTGACTTTTTTTTTTAAATTTATCCTAATCAAATTCAAATTATCCATACTTTATCTAAAAAATTCTAATTAATCTTTTTAAAAATTTATCCTAATAAAACTCTAATTATCCCAAAAAATAAGAAGAGCAAGAGGTGATGATTCTTGAAATTCTTTTTACTGACTACTCTCTTAGTGTATATTTGTTTGTCATGCTAAATTGCCTTTTGAAGTCTAAAACTTTGCACCATTAGGCCCTTATGAATATGTTTGAAATTTGGTCTTGGATCTCGATTCTTTACTTGAGAATGTTTCTTCATGTGTTTCGTTTTGAATTCTAATTTTTAGGTCTTGGTTTTTAGATGTTTTGATTTTTGCATTTTAGTTTTTAGTTTCTATTATGGTCATGGATTTTTAGGTTTTGGGTTTCGTTTGTTTGTTCTTGAGTTTTAGCTTTTGGATTATGAGTTTTGGATTTTGGATTCTCATTTCTAGTTTTATTTTTAGATTCTAGTTTTATTTTAGATGTTAATTCTCTTTTGATTCCGATTCTGTTCTTACTAGTGGTTCTATTTTGAATTATGATTTTGCTTTAGGTTTTAGTTCTATTATGAGTTGTGGTTCTATTTTCAATTGTGATTTTGTTTTGGGATCTAGTTTTATTATCTATTCTAATTTTATTCTGGATTCTAATTTTATTATGATTCTAGTTCTGTTTTAGTTATTAGTTTTGCTTTGAATTTTGATTTTATTTTTTTGAGTGATTTCTTCAATTATTTTATCTTGTCTAAGTCTCTCATGTAATTTTGTTTTTAAAGTCCTTTGAATTGGATAAGAGATATAATTTCTTCATCAAATATCATATTTCAAGATAGTAACATCTTCCTATTTTAGTGTCAAAATACTTTTTCAAATGGTGAAGTAGCTCCTAACAATGCTTGTGGCAATTATTGGTCATGTGTATAGTCTTCATGCATTCTACTCAAAATCGAGGTGAAACATTCTTAGCAAGTAGTATGCTCTTGTCTGTTTCTACAAGGTGATTGTTTTCGGCAATTTACTAAACGACGTACCCAAGAATTGGTATTTATCAAAAAGCGTATCATAGTTTCAATGTTACCAAAGGGCGCACATATTTAAGTAAACGTCCTCTTATACCCCTACCGAAAAGTACTGCATGCAATTCTCTTTCCCTTTCTCTTTCTCTATGTCAGTAACGAATTTCGAGACGGACCATAAAAAGATGTTCCTTTATGTTTTGATAATAATATTTTGGAACCTTTCTCAAAACAAAAAAATATTGAAATTAATTAAAATATTTTTATTAAATTAAAACTAAAAGAACATTTCAGCTGCCCACGTTGGGCCTGAAATGGTTCCATTTCAGGCCCAACGTGGGCCTGAAATGTTTCCATTTCAGGCCCAACGTGCCCAATATTAAGGGACTTTTCTCGATTATTTGTTATTATATTTTAACACCTTGGAGAAGTCCAAATAAACAATGGATAGCAAATTTGAACTCCTTGTAACCTCAGAAATCCACAGGAACTGAAATTTTTACAATCGGAGCTCACTAGGTCAATCAGTGGCCGTTTAGAGTCATTGGGGCCTGAAATGGAAACATTTCAGGCCAATGTGGGCCTGAAATGTTTCCATTTCAGGCCCCAATGACTCTAAACGGCCACTGATTGACCTAGTGAGCTCCGATTGTAAAAATTTCAGTTCCTGTGGATTTCTGAGGTTACAAGGAGTTCAAATTTGCTATCCATTATTCATTTGAACTTTTACGATGTATTAAAATGTAATAATGAAGAACCGAGAAGAAATTACACATTAGGCCTTTTAGGGTCATTGGGCCTGAAATGGTTGGACACCTATTGCATTGGTGATATCTAATATATAGATGTTTGGACACCTAAAACATTATCTCCTACCTCTGACCTCTCTATTCATATGAAATTTTCAGAAATCCAGATATGGGAGGTCCATTAGTGGGTTTTGGTCAAAACCCACTGATATTTCTAAACTACTCCTATTTGATTGGTGATATCTAATATATAGATGTTTGGACACCTAAAGCATCATCTCCTACCTCTAACCTATCTATTCATATGTAATTTTCAGAAATCCAGATATGGGAGGTACATCAGTGGATTTTGGTCAAAACCCACTGATATTTCTAAACTACTCCTATTTGATTGGTGATATCTAATATATAGATGTTTGGACACCTAAAACATCATCTCCTACCTCTAACCTCTCTATTCATATGGAATTTTCAGAAATCCAGATATGGGAGGTCCATCAGTGGGTTTTGGTCAAAACCCACTGATATTTCTAAACTACTCCTATTTGATTGGTGATATCTAATATATAGATGTTTGGACACCTAAAATATCATCTCCTACCTCTAACCTCTCTATTCATATAGAATTTTCAGAAATCCAGATATGGGAGGTCCATCAGTGGGTTTTGGTCAAAACCCACTGATATTTCTAAACTACTCCTATTTGATTGGTGATATCTAATATATAGATGTTTGGACACCTAAAACATCATCTCCTACCTCTAACCTTTCTATTCATATGGAATTTTCAGAAATCTATATATGAGAGGTCCATCAGTGAGTTTTGACCAAAACCCACTGATATTTCTGAAAACCCACTGAGTTTTGGTCAAAACTCACTGATGGACCTCCCATATCTGGATTTCTGAAAATTCCATATGAATAGAGAGGTTAGAGGTAGGAGATGATGTTTTAGGTGTCCAAACATCTATATATTAGATATCACCAATCAAATAGAAGTAGTTTAGAAATATCAGTGGGTTTTGACCAAAACCCACTGATGGACCTCCCATATCTGGATTTCTGAAAATTCCATATGAATAAATAGGTTAGAGGTAGGAGATGATGTTTTAGGTGTCTAAACATCTATATATTAGATATCACCAATCAAATAGGAGTAGTTTAGAAATATCAGTGGGTTTTGACCAAAACCCACTGATGGACCTCTCATATCTGGATTTCTGAAAATTCTATATGAATAGAGATGTTAGAGGTAGGAGATGATGTTTTAGGTGTCCAAACATCTATATATTAGATATCACCAATCAAATATGAGTAGTTTAGAAATATCAGTGGGTTTTGACCAAAACTCACTGATGGACCTCACATATCTGGATTTCTGAAAATTCTATATGAATAGAGAGGTTAGAGGTAGAAGATGATGTTTTTGGTGTCCAAACATCTGTATATTAGATATCACCAATCAAATAGGAGTAGTTTAGAAATATCAGTGAGTTTTGACCAAAACCCACTGATGGACCTCCCATATCTGGATTTCTAAAAATTTCATATGAATAGAGAGGTTAGAGGTAGGAGATGATGTTTTAGGTGTCCAAACATATATATATTAGATATCACCAATCAAATAGGAGTAGTTTAGAAATATCAGTGGGTTTTGACCAAAACTCACTGATGGACCTCACATATCTGGATTTCTGAAAATTCCATATGAATAGAGAGGTTAGAGGTAGGAGATGATGTTTTAGGTGTCCAAACATCTATATATTAGATATCACCAATCAAATAGGAGTAGTTTAGAAATATCAGTGGGTTTTGACCAAAACCCACTGATGGACCTCCCATATCTGGATTTCTAAAAATTCCATATGAATAGAGAGGTTAGAGGTAGGAGATAATGTTTTAGGTGTCCAAACATCTATATATTAGATATCAGCAATCAAATAAGAGTAGTTTAGAAATATCAGTGGGTTTTGACCAAAACCCACTGATGGACCTCTCATATCTGGATTTCTGAAAATTCTATATGAATAGAGAGGTTAGAGGTAGGAGATGATGTTTTAGGTGTCCAAACATCTATATATTAGATATCACCAATCAAATAGGAGTAGTTTAGAAATATCAGTGGGTTTTGACCAAAACCCACTGATTGACCTCCCATATCTGGATTTCTGAAAATTCCATATGAATAGAGAGGTTAGAGGTAGGAGATGATGTTTTAGGTGTCCAAACATCTATATATTAGATATCACCAATCAAATAGGAGTAGTTTAGAAATATCAGTGGGTTTTGACCAAAACCCACTGATGGACCTCTAATATCTGGATTTCTGAAAATTCTATATGAATAGAGAGGTTAGAGGTAGGAGATGATGTTTTAGGTGT
Source organism: Boesenbergia rotunda (assembly GCA_024364735.1). NCBI lineage: Eukaryota > Viridiplantae > Streptophyta > Magnoliopsida > Zingiberales > Zingiberaceae > Boesenbergia > Boesenbergia rotunda. Next base: position 135,008 of record JAGFNQ010004603.1, read on the forward strand.
CCAAACATCTATATATTAGATATCACCAATCAAATAGAAGTAGTTTAGAAATATCAGTGGGTTTTGACCAAAACCCACTGATGGACCTCCCATATCTGGATTTCTAAAAATTCTATATGAATAGAGAGGTTAGAGGTAGGAGATGATGTTTTAGGTGTCCAAACATCTGTATATTAGATATCACCAATCAAATAGGAGTAGTTTAGAAATATCAGTGAGTTTTGACCAAAACCCACTGATGGACCTCCCATATCTGGATTTCTAAAAATTCCATATGAATAGAGAGGTTAGAGGTAGGAGATGATGTTTTAGGTGTCCAAACATATATATATTAGATATCACCAATCAAATAGGAGTAGTTTAGAAATATCAGTGGGTTTTGACCAAAACCCATTGATGGACCTCACATATCTGGATTTCTGAAAATTCCATATGAATAGAGAGGTTAGAGGTAGGAGATGATGTTTTAGGTGTCCAAACATCTATATATTAGATATCACCAATCAAATAGGAGTAGTTTAGAAATATCAGTGGGTTTTGACCAAAACCCACTGATGGACCTCCCATATCTGGATTTCTGAAAATTCCATATGAATAGAGAGGTTAGAGGTAGGAGATGATGTTTTAGGTGTCCAAATATCTATATATTAGATATCACCAATGCAATAGGTGTCCAACCATTTCAGGCCCAATGACCCTAAAAGGCCTAATGTGTAATTTCTTCTCGGTTCTTCATTATTAAATTTTAATACCTCGTAGAAGTCCAAATGAATAATGGATAGCAAATTTGAACTCCTTGTAACCTCAGAAATCCACAGGAACTGAAATTTTTACAATCGTAGCTCTCTAGGTCGAATAGTGAATTTTGACACATTAGGCCTTTTAGGGTCATTGGGACTGAAATGGAACCATTTCAGGCCCAACGTGCCCAATATTAAGGGTCTTTTCTCGATTCTTTGTTATTACATTTTAACACCTCGGAGATGTCCAAATAAACAATGGATAGCAAATTTGAACTCCTTGTAACCTCAGAAATCCACAGGAACTGAAATTTTTACAATCAGAGCTCTCTAGGTCAATCAGTGGTCGTTTAGAGTCATTGGGGCCTGAAATGGAAACATTTCAGGCCCACATTGGGCCTGAAATGGAATCATTTCAGGCCCAACGTGGGCCTGAAATGTTTCCATTTTTAGGCCCCAATGACTCTAAACGACCACTGATTGACCTAGAGAGCTCCGATTGTAAAAATTTCAGTTCCTGTGGATTTCTGAGGTTACAAGGAGTTCAAATTTGCTATCCATTGTTTATTTGGACTTCTCCGAGGTGTTAAAATGTAATAACAAAGAATCGAGAAAAGATCCTTAATATTGGGCACGTTGGGCCTGAAATGGAAACATTTTAGGCCCATGTTGGGCCTGAAATGGAACCATTTCAGGCCCAACGTGGGCGGCTGAAATGTTCTTTTAGTTTTAATTTAATAAAAATATTTTAATTAATTTCAATATTTTTTTGTTTTGAGAAAGGTTCCATAATATTATTATCAAAATATAAAGGAACATCTTTTTATGGTCCGTCTCGAAATTCGTTACTGACATAGTGAAAGAGAAAGGGAAAGAGAATTGCATGCAGTACTTGACGGTAGGGGTATAAGAGGAAGTTTACTTAAATATGTGTGCCCTTTGGTAACATTGAAACTATGGTACGCTTTTTGGTAAATACCAATTCTTGGGTACGCCCTTTGGTAAATTGCCGGATTGTTTTTGTTTTCCCTGTCACTCCATTTTGTTGTAGAGTGTTAGGACATGTTAACTGCCATCTTATCTTATAAACTTGTAAATACTTCGTGAACTCATATGAAGTATATTTGCCTTTATTATTAATATGTAAACTATAAGTTTCTAATTAAGTTCTTCTCCAACTCATTGAATTCTCTAAACTTACTTTATGCTTCTGATATCTCCTTCATAAGATATATCCATAAGTATCTTGAGAAGTCATCAATAAAAGTTATTACATATTAGAAACCATTAAGGGACAATTGCTTCGCAACAAACTAGAGAGGTTTCTTTGCTCTATACTTAGAATCTTTAAATGAAAATTGATGTGCTTTCTTATACTGACATGCAACACATACTGTATCCTTTCAAACATTGAGTTGGGGAAGGCTCTGTGTGGTTGAGCATAAGTTGATTTAACGTGGTTCGGCAACCCATAGGGCTCCTACTCCATGGCATATTGATCCTCTAGGTAGATCAATCCTGAAAAGCATCTCTAATCTTTTCTTTTTCAAAACTCTTTTGGAAGTGGAGAAATCTTTTACAGTATTTGATGATATATGAATAAGATTTAAGAAAGAAAATTGCTGAACGTAGATTAAATATATTTTTATATTCATTTTTTCTCGGCTCTTATCTTCATTATCGTACCTCTGCATGTTATCTTATTAGTATAATTACATCATTTTATTCAAAAATTTTCTCTTTGCTTGTTTTTATTGTCGGGATGTGATACGGAGTGAAAATGAAATAGAAATGGAGCAAAATGGAAATCGGAGCTAGAAGTAGCCTAAGGCTAGGTGAATCTATACAGCCGTGTGACTCAAAAGTGAGACACGGTCGGGCCGTGCCATTTAGCACGATCGTGTGGGCTTCCACAGCTGCCCACATGATCTGGTCGTGCCAACGCTACCGAGATGAACATGATCAGACTGTGCCAAATGGCACGGCCTGTGCGGCCTCTGGCCAGGATCCCACATGTCCCAATTGTGTCGTACCAATTTGCCACCCTCACGGGTTGTCTATGCCATCTTTCAATACCATACCGCCTAGGAACCGGGGAAAGGGGGGGGCATGCCCTCCCCTCTATAAAAGGGGAACTCCTCCCCTTTTCATGGGGAGGAAGTTTTTTCCCTTGGGAGATTCCACCTTTTGGCCACCATCCATTTCCCAACATGTTTCCAACGATCCGAAGGCTTCTCTATCAACATCCATCTCTCTCTTGGTGAACGATTGGTTCTGAAGACTCTTCGCTTCATTCCGGCTAAGCATTTTTTCTTCCCTCTCTTGTTTGAGTTGTTGAATGCTTCCTTTGATGTCTTTGGTTTCCACTCCCTTGTTCATGGAGTAGATTCTTCATGTTCTAGGATTTAGGGAGTAGTTATGATGTATATTTGATAAAACCCTATGGATATACTTGTATCTTGTGTCTATGTCATGTTTATGCTTAGTGCTTGTTTGATTGAATGCTTATGTGAAGAGTGTATGCTTAGTTCTTTGGGTGTATGCTTTAATTTAGTATTTGATTGAATAAATCTATGGATTGGTTTCCATTCAGGGGAAATGCCCAATATTGTATGCCTAGGGAGCCCTATGTGACAAGGGCAATCGTTTAACTGAACAATCTTGAGCGTATCCTTGAAATGGGGTTCACTTCCATGCAAGGAAGGGTAATTTGTACCTAATGGGTTTTCCCTAATTTTGTAATAGCAGATGACTCATGTAACTTAGAATGCATGACCGGGGAGCCATTTGTGACAAGGATAATCTTTTAACTGGATATTCTAAGTTATCCCGTCTATCTAATAGCACTGGATACTCATGGGAAGACACTCCGGTGTGGCAATCGTAAGATCACACCGGTATTTAGTTAGACTTCCCATGGGGCATGGATATAGAGATCAAGATGTTTGTTATTCATAGGATGTGAATAACTATCATAATGAAACTGGAATCCTAGGACATTTCTCTCACACTAGTCTCTTTCATATAATTCAGTAGCTTGCTTTTCTCTCCTTCTATAACTCTAGCTCACCTTAGTCTGCAAAGACCCACACTTTTGGTTAGTCTAGGTATTTCACCATGTGAATTAGCTAGTGCTTGCCAACTCAGTCCCTGTGGTTACAACAATTTTTTATATTACTTGACAACGATTCTGTTAACTTGCGGATATGACATCAACAATCAAATACAAATAAGATGTATGAGTATTTAGGTAGCTAATAACAATATCAAATTAAGACAAGGCTTCCTAATGATAAGCTTTAAGCAATCAGAGCACCTGCGAGCAACATAATGAGTATGTAAACAAGGGAATTTTGTAAATTGTGTGTGAGTGTTTTGTGTTCGTGTAATCATGCCTTGTACATGTAGTTTTCATGTTTGATAGTATTTAAGTTAAGGTAAATAATGCGATGTCTCACTTTCGTATTAAGCATGCAGGAAAATCCTCACAAGTCTGGAAATTGAAAGGTAGGGAAGTCCAAGAAGGTTGGAGGCCAAATTCTTAGCAAGAGCAAGACCACATTGTAGGACCGAAATATGCGATAGAGATGGAGGGGGGGGGGGGGTGTGGGGTGAATATCACACTTTTGATTTTTTTTTTTCTTTTAAACAAACCAAACAGAGATATGTTCCAGAAAAACAAATTATGAAAGACTCAGCTGGTTTACTTGGTTCACAATCCATGAACTGCTATTTCAAGTCCTACAACCACGTGGATAATTTTAGATAGGCAATCAACTATAACTTCTTCTGAAAAACTTTCGGAGGACAAGAAACGTATAAGATAAACCGGATATAGTATCCCACTACTATTCCTCAATTAAATGAAATGCAAGCACTTATAAAAAGCTACCAACAATAAATTAGTAGAACTTGACGTAAGTTGTCGAAGAGTTTTGGAGTATCAACATTTATATGAACAGAGTAGAGTAGAAGAGAGAGATCATATAGGAATTGATTTTTACTAAACCACAGATCTCGAATCTTCTTTTATAGGCTTCATTCGGTCGACTAGAAATTGATCAGTCAACTAAAAACTTCTGACTAACTGAACCTTCTATCAGGCCACTTGTCCTTCTTTCGTTGCTTGCTCGTATCCGATCTGATCGATCCCTCAAAATCTGCATTTTCGATCGATTGAACCTTGTCTAATTGATTGCCAGAATTTTCTTTACTATTCTGATCCGATCATATATGTTCTTCTCATTCCATGTTTGTTCAGTTGATTGATCATCTTGATCAGTCAACTAGACCTTTGTTTCCTTCTTGCATGGATATGGATATCTATACTTATCCACATGGATCAGTAGACTGAACCACCCTATTTGGTCAATCAAACCTTTCGGTAAACTTGATTCTCAATTTTTACAAAACAAAGTTAGCACAATAAGAATAAAAATAGTAGTTCTATACAATAGAGTTTAGAAATAATATGATTATGCATGAGTTAATCTTGACATTAAGACTTTTGATTGATGAGTGCATTTCTTATATATTTTCTAGCATTGTTTAACATACATTCTATGACATTTAACTTCCTTTTTGTTTGTTTCACTCTTTTAGTTTGAAGAACTACTCTTTGTTTATTTTCATTGATAGGATGCATTTTCAAAGTTAAAATAGAGCAAAAAAAGCCTTACAATGTGTATTCCAACATAGTACATGACCGTTGATCATACGGAGGAAAAAGGACAACTAAAAGACACCAAACTAAAGTTTTAATAAAGAAACATGCTCTAACCATGTCCCATGATACGGGTGTGTTCCTCTGGCCGAAGTTAATTGAAGAATGACACAAAAGGGAGTTTCCAACACCTAACACGTCCATGTCGTGCCCTCTAGGCACGACTATGCCTCATTTGGAGCTCGCCACACAATAGTGTCCAAAATCTAGATTCCAACATGCCTAGGCAGTGCCTCCTAGGCATGGCCTTGTCAACCCCGACCCAAATAGCAAACTAAATTTTGAACAAACATAACTTTTGGCTCGATTCATGCATGGGTCCTATGACCTATCAAATTGAAGGTAATTTCAAGATCTATAAGTTTGGTTTAGGGTGGAACCCATAAAAACCTAGTCTAAGAGGTGAAAAGCTCATTTTTAGTAGAGCCTAGAAAATCTGACAGATCTGGGATGTCGGGGGAAGCTATAAAAGAACCAAGGAAACTCATCTTAGGTCATCTGGGACTAGGGGCTCTGCTCCCTTCCTTGGAGGAGGGTTTTCCCCTTTACAGAGAAACTTAGAGCAACATTCCATCAACCATTGAGATGATCTTGTTGGATAGCTTGGCGGGTTTCTTAAGCGAATACCTGGTTGTCCCTGAGAGACCTCTCCGTGTCCATGGATTAAAAATTAATATGAATGGAGACCTATCTCCCAAACGACCATCTCGTCGTCGTACCAATTGATTCGAGCTACAACTTAGCCAAACTCAAAGTTCGAGTCTTGAAACTCGCCTAACCAATTGGTCGCAGAAAAGACGACAAGCGGATCACCGATTTTGTGATTATTATCGAGGTCCAAAATAATTAATTATCAACATTAATTAAGAAATAATTAAGAACATGATAATTAATTAAAATCACATAAAATGATAAGATCAAAGAGCCAAGGAAGAGGTTATACCTTCCTGTTACCTCGCAATCTTCTACTGTATGACCTCACCTCTTGGACGTCATGTGGGCAGCGATCTACCAAGAACCGTGGTCACCAAGTCAATCCCTTCTCCTTGCACCAACCAAGCCCTAACCTTAGGGTTGCCGCCGGCTACTCCAAGGAAGAAGAAAATCCAAACACAAACCCTACTACTCCTTTCCTCCACCATCAGCGCCTCGTCTTCTTCTACACAACAACGTGAGTTGTGTTTCTGCCTTGGAGAAATCTGCAAGCTGCAACTTTTCTGCTTTCTCCCGAAAGGAAGTTGCGTGAGCAACTTTCTCACAAGAAAGCAAGTTGCGTGCTGCTTTCTCCACAGAAAAGGAAAAGTTGCCAATTTCTCCACCGAAAGCTGCTGTAACATGGCCAACTACAAGTTCCTGCTTTGGAGAAATAAGTTATGTGAGCAACTTGTGTTGTTGTCGCCTTCTCCTCGTTGTCGCCTTGGAGAAGCAAGTGGCGTGAGCAACTTGGCCACCTTGGAGAAGAGGTGGCGTGAGCAACTTGGCCACCTTGGAGAAGATTGTTGCCTTCTCCACAGCAAAACTTGATGCTACACACCGAGAGGGAGAGAGAGAGAAAAGGAGAGGAGAGGAGAAACATAGGGTTTTCTTGTGTTGAATTGGATCCTTGGTTTCATGCCACCATGGGGTATATATAGGGCTACGATAGGGACCATGAGGAGGAGTTAGGTCTTGGTTTTCTAATGGATCCAAACCTGATCCATTAATGAAGATCTATTCCACCAAAGGATTTCCATTGAACTACCTCACCAACCCCCATATTTACATATGGGTTCCACCTATTATGAGTACAGTTTCTCACCATATTTAAGATATCGAATGCTCGTTGATTAATTTAAATTATTGATAATTTTAATTAATCAACCTCTAACTCCTTGACTAGTACCACCCATCCTTATCATCATGTTGGACCAAGTCCATCTGCAGGATTTAACATGATAAACCTTATGAGCTCATCAAGGGGGCATCATCATCCCGACTCACCAGGACACGAATTTTGTCTATATTCAATGACACACCATGTAAATAATATTATTTCCCAACTTACCGGGCATATCGATTTAACAGAATAAATCTCGTCCATTAGTACATGTGCCCGTTATTATATCGAGATTCAGAGCATGTACTCTATAATAAACCGAGACCCGATCCAATTATAAAGCCAGTATAAATTGTATTACCTCTATGTTGGTCTTGCTCAATGCACACAAAGTGCACTAGTGTAGTTCTATGATCAAGATAAGCCACATCTAATTACACTACAACTATCCCGATAGTTTGTACAACTCCATCTTGGTTGTGAGCCTCTACTTATACTCTGCAAGGGACTGATAACATGATCTTCTGTGTGTCACCACACACCATGTTATCTACAATGCAAAGTATCAAACAGTTATGCACATACTATTATAAACATGCAACAGTGATGTTGTGATTCTCTTTCAAAATGTAGATGTCCATATAGAAAATGCAAGGCTTTTAGTATACATCCTAATAATCTCCCACTTATACTCAAAAACTCTGCTGTCCTCAAAATGTCATACATCTGACTCCCATATCCTCCACATGCCTAATAGCTCTCGCTATCAAAGCCTCAGTGAAAGGATCTGCCAGGTTGTCCTATGATGTAATCTAGGCGACAATAACTTCTCCTCGCTTGGGTGGTACTTGCGCTCTATGTGTTTACTCGCCTTATGGGCTTATGATTCCTTCGAGTTTGCAACTGCACCACTATTATCACAACAAATTGTGATAGCTCTGGGCAAATCAGGAATAACATCCAAGTCCATCTTGAAATTCCTGAACCATATAGCTTTCTTGGCCGCCTCTGAGGCTACCAGATACTCAGCGTCCACGGTGACACTCCTCCATACTATGGCTCTACCTCCTAAAGTAAACACAAAACCCCGAGGAATACTTATTTTTGTCCCTATCTGATTTGAAGTCTGAATCCGTATAGCCCACAGGGAGTAATTGGTCTGCCTGGTAAACTAGCATATAATCCCTAGTCTTTCTCAGACACTAATATATGTTTTATCGCAGTCCAATTTTCCTGACCTGGGTTATTCTGATATCTGCTAACCATGCCCACGCCAAAGTAGATATCCGATCTCGAATACAACATAGCATACACGAGGCTCCCTACAGCCAAAGCATAAGGAATCACCTTCTTCTCCTCTATCTGATTGATGTTTTAGGACACATCTTCTTAGATAGAGGAACTCCATTCTTGAAAGGTACAAAACCTTTCTTGGAGTTTTTATGCTAAAATGAGCTAGGACAATGTCTGTATATGAAGCTTGAGATAAACACAACATCCTTTTCTGGCGATCCGTTAGAACTTTGATCCCAAGGATGTGCCCTGCTTCTCTCAAGTCCTTCATATCAAACTGTTTGGACAACCATACCCTTACGACTGATAAAACTTTGACATTGCTTCCAATGAGCAAAATATCATCTACGTATAGTACAAGAATACCACTACGTTTCCTTCACAACTCTTATATACACAAATCTCATCCGTTCTTTGAGCAAATCCATATGATTGGATTACCTTATCAAAGAGGATGCTCCAAGATCGCGAAGCTGGCTTCAATCCATAAATGGACCGATTAAGCTTGCACAAAAGATGCTCTTTGCCCTTCGCAATGAAACCCTCTGGTTGCTTCATATAGATGGTCTCCTCAAGACTTCCGTTAAGGAAAGCTATCTTGACGTCCACCTGTCATACCTCATAATCCATATGAGCGGCAATAAATAAGAGAATCCGGATAGACTTAAGCATGACTACCAGCGAAAAGGTCTCCTCATAGTCGATACCCTCTTTCTGAGTATACCCTTTCGCAACAAGCCTAGCTTTGAAGGTCTCAACCTTCCCGTCTGATCCTCTCTTTCTCTTGCAGATCCACTTGCATCCAATGACTTTTACACAATTGGGTGGTTCTACTAGCTCCCAGACATGATTAGAATCGATAGATTCTATCTCAGAATTTATTGTCCTTTGCCAAAAATCTTCATCTTTATCTTGGAGTGTCTCGTCATAGGTCCAGGGATCAGGTTCAAGTTCGCCAGGGACCAAGTCCGAAGACTCTCCCAAGAACATGAATCTATCAGGTTGCCTAATAACCCTCTCACTACGATGAGGTACCACCTGTGTATCTTCTGTGACACGCGGTGTAGTGACTTGTGGAATATCCTCTTGTACAGTTAGTACTAAGGTCGGAACGTCCCCTCTTAATTCCTGAAGAACAAATCTATTCATGGGCTTTTGGTTCATCACATAGTCTTCTTCTAATAATCGGACATTCGTGTTAACGATTACCTTCTGATCCTTAGGACTATAGAATAGACCACCTTTCATCCCTCTAGGATAGCCTACGAACAAGCGCACTTCTGTACGAGATTCCAACTTATCAGTATCTCCCCTCAGCACATGTACTGGACTACCCCAAATCTGAATATATCCTAGACTAGGCTTTCGCCCAGTCTACAATTCTGTGGGAGTAGAGGGTATTGACTTAGATGGTACCAAGTTCAGTATGTACGCTGCCATTTCCAGTACATATCCCCAGAATGAATCCGACAACAAGAGTAGCTCATCATTGACCTAACCATCTCCATAAGAGTCCTATTCCTTCTCTCTGCTACACCATTCTGTTGGGGCATACCGAGTGCAGATAATTGGAATTGAATCTTAGCCTCTGATAAGTAAGTCTTAAATTCTCCCAAGAGCTACTCGCCACCACGATCTGATCGTAGTGTCTTGATACGTTTACCTCGATGTTTCTCCACATCAGTCTTGCGTTCTTTAAACTTATCAAAGCATTCAGACTTGCTGCGCATCAGGTAAATGTACCCATACCTTGAATAATCGTTTATAAAAGAGACGAAGTATTCAAAGACACCTCTTATCTGGATAGACATAGGACCACACAAATCAGAATGAACCAATTCCAATACATCTTTGGCCCTATACCCCTTGGCCTTGAAGGGCCTCTTGGTCATCTTACCTTCCAAGCAAGATTCATAAGTCGGGAAGTCTTCCACCACTAATGAACCCAAGGGCCCATCAGCTATCAACTTTTGAATCCTACTAAGGTTAATATGACCAAGCCTTAGATGCCAAAGATATGTTTGGTTCATCCTAGAAGGTTCCTTTCTCTTATTTTAGTTAGATGATGAGTTGTTAGCTTTTATTTGCATCGTGGGAGTTTTTTGTTCTAGAGTATACAAATTGCCAACCATAGTACCCGAATAGATAATCTCTCTATTTTTTTATAACAACTTTGTCATTAAAAGCAATAGAATATCCATCCTTTATTAATCAAGAAACTGAAACAAGGTTCTTTCTAAAAGAAGGTATATATAGGCAATTTCTCAAAACTAAAATTTTATTCCTATAAAATGATAAATAAATGTCTCCCACTGCAATAGGCGTCATCTCTATAGCATTGCCCATGTAGATGATGATTTCCCCATCAACTAGCCGTCGGGTTTCCTGGAACCCCTGCAAAGAGTTGCAGACATCAGTGGCTCCTGTATCTACACACCAGGTACTGGTAGATAACACCGCTAAACATGTTTCAACGACTAAACAAGAAGAAATACCTTTGTCTTGATGACGGGGACAGTTCACCTTCCAGTGTTCAGTTTACTTGCACGTGAAGCACTTGCCTCTCGGCTTCTTCACGCCAGTCCGAGGTGCCTGAGATCCTGCTGCCTTCTTAGACCCACCTTGTTTTTGTTGAGGCAATCGACCCTTAAATGATTGGAAGATCATGGTTTTGATGTGTGTGTGTGTGTGTGAATATGTTTAAGGTTAGAGTGTTATGTTGTATTTGATATGTGTGATTGAGTTTGTAGGACTTGGTAAATCACACATGGTGAACGTATCCGAGGGACGAGAGCCGAGGGAGGAGGACTCCAAGGGCAAGTCGGGAAGTGGACTTCAAGGGCACACGTGAAGGGTGACATGGAGGCAAGCCAAGGGAAGACTTGTGTTCGCATCCGAGGGACGAGAGCCAGAGGAAGATGACTTCAAGGGGCGAGCCAAGGGAGTGAACCTAAAGGCATACGTGAAGGAGAACGTGAAGACTGGCTGTAAGTGAGTGGGTAGTCGACTGCGAAAACTCACAGAATGTTTGCAGTCTCTGGGCAGTCGACTGCCCCCTTGGCAGTCGACTGGTATACCCCGAAAACTAGACAGTGGCTAGCCGTTGGTTAGCAATTAATGCTAGGCTAGTCGACTGCCCCAGGGGCAGTCGACTGGTGCGGGGCTGGACAGACTGCGAGTTTGTCCTGTTCACTTATAAAAGGAGCACCTTTTTGCACGTGAGTGGTACGGTTCCGTACAGTTATATGGAAAACTCTCCCCTGGGGCAGTCGACTGGTGCGGGGCTGGACAGACTGCGAGTTTGTCTTGTTCACCTATAAAAGGAGCACCTTTTTGCACGTGAGTGGTACGGTTCCGTACAGTGTCGAAGTGCTGCTCGTCTGAAGAGTGTTTTTCTAGTTCCTCTCACATTCTATTTCATTCTGAAAAGAGGAAGATCTACTGTAAAGGTTTCTCTGCCTGAAGGAGAGTTTTCCATAGTGAAAGTGGTGCTCGCGGCGTGGATCCTTGGATTAGTCACCCATCTGGGTGGATACCAAGTAAAAATTTCATTGTTAGCATTGTTTTATTCATTTGCATATTATTGTTTCCGCTGCGCTAACGAAATTGTAGAGATCCAAATGAAAAGTGCTATTCACCCCCCCCCCCTAGCACGCCAAGACGATCTATCAGTTGGTATCAGAGCCGGTGCGTTTCGGAAGAACTAACCGTCAACCGGAGCAAATATAATGGCGTTTCAAGAGGGATACTCCACCGCACGACCACCCTTCTTCGACGGGAACGACTTCGCTTACTGGAAAGGTAGGATGCAATACTACCTTATGAACGATATTGAGAACTGGATTAGTGTTGCAGATGGCTTCGAGGCACCCGTCGATGAAAGAGGAGAACCAACACCGATGAGATCCTGGTCGAAGGAGTAATGAAGAGGGCGCAATCCAATGCCAAGGCCACCACTACACTGCAGTGCGGGCTCTCAAAGGAGCAACTGAACAAGGTGGGGTCGTTCAAGAGCGCCAAGGAACTGTGGGACAAATTGGTGGAATTAAACGAGGGGTCAAACAAATCAAGAAGAGCAAAGAAGGATTTGCTCGTGGCCCAACTCCAGTCCTTATCCATGAAGAGCAACGAGACTATCAGCCAGCTACATGGAAAGGTGAAGGAGGTAATCAATGAGCTCCACTTCATTGGAGAGAAGATCGAGAACCGTGACATCGTCAGGTACGTTTACAAGCCTTCCCGAGAACCACCTTGTGGGCATCCATGGTTGATGCATACAAGGTATCAAGGGATTTGCCCATTGTAAAATTAGATGACTTATTCTGTGAATTCGAGCTACACGAGCAAGCTAATGTCTCTACCAAAGAGAAGGGTATTGCTTTTGTTACAGAAAAGGAAAAGAAGAAGAGGAAAGAGAAGAAGAAGGTGATATACTCCTCCTCATCCGACTCAGAGGAATCCAGCGCCTCCTTGGATAGCGATCAAGAGGCGTTCATGGTAAGAAAATTTCGTAGAACTTTTAAAAGTTTGTCTAACAAGTCCTATGCTAGGAAAGGGTCCAAAGATAAGGGTATGGCCAAGGACATCATATGCTACAACTGCCACCAAGAGGGACACATGAAGAACGAGTGCCCTCAATTGAAGAGAAGAGACGACAAGAAGGAGGAGAAGAAGAAAGGTGACAAGAAGAAGTCAAAGGGAAAGGAGAAGGGTGCCACCAACCTCAAGGCAACTTGGGATGATCCATCATCCTCAGAGGAAGAAGAAGAGCAAGTCTCCCACTTCGCTCTTATGACACAAGACCACTCAGATTCATCAGATGATGAAAGAAGCTCAAGTACTGAAGATGAGAGCTCCTCCACTTCATCATCCGAGTCAGAAGCTTTGGTAAGTGAGGTATACCACTTACCCTCCTCTACTTTAGTAAAGATCATTTCTAGCACTAACATGGACTTAGCTAAGGCTAGAAGTAAGATTAAGGATCTAAAAGAAGAAATTGCTATGCTTAGAGTAGAATTTACCAAACTTGAAGAATTGCATGCTATTTCTATTTCATCACATGCCTCACATCTTGAAACTGAAAATAGAGAATTAAGAAAAAAGGTAGATGACCTCACAAAGGCCCTTAGGAAATTCCAAGTAGGATCTAGTAACCTAGGCATGATAATCAACAGTCAAAGGGTCATTTATAACAAGGCCGGCTTAGGATATAGGCCAAAGACAAAGGAAGTAGCCTTTGTCTCACTCACCGGTAGGATTGGTGCATCTAGGAGACTAGGGGCTAAGGGAAACACAAAGAAGGCATGGGTACCTAAAAGATTTCTAAACGATGCTTATGGATCAAAGATTTGGGTACCAAAAGAGTATGTTTTCCATGTTGTATAGGTAAAGGTGAAGGAGACCTCAACTATGTGGATAGTAGATAGTGGATGCTCAAGACACATGACTGGGGATGTGAGCAAGTTCACTACTATTAGCTACTTAAGAGAAGGGACGGTCTCCTTTGGAAATAGTGAAAAATTGAGAATCATTGGTAGGGGCACCATTGAGGTATCTCCCACGATTTCTATACATAAGGTACTCCTAATCAAAGATATGAAATTCAATTTACTAAGTGTGAGTCAATTATGTGATGCCGATTTTAGGGTCGAATTTCATGCTAGGAAGTGCATAATTAAACATGATGATTCAAATAATGTCATATTAGAGGGGTTTAGAGAGGCAAATTTATATTATCTTAATCTTGCCTATGCTACTAACAATGCTGCTAAGTGTTTCATATCTAAAGAAGAAGAAGGGTGGTTGTGGCACCGAAGACTTGGATATGTCAACATGAGAAGCATTGCAAGAGTGGCCAAGGAAGAGTTGGTGAAGGGGCTACCAATGATCAAATATGAGAAGACCAAATTGTGTGATGCATGCCAAGAGGGTAAGCAATCAAAATCATCACACAAAGGTAAAACACTAACCACTACCTCTTTACCATTAGAGCTTTTACATATAGACCTATTTGATTGCCATAGTACTCCCTCACTTGTAGGGAGTAAATATTGTCTAGTCATAGTAGATGACTTTTCTAGATTTACATGGGTTTACTTTTTGAAACATAAGGATGATACCCTAGAAATTTTTGTAGGATTTAGTAAAAGGGTAGAAAATGAAAAACACCTCAAAATAAATCGAATTAGGAGTGACCACGGTGGGGAGTTCCAAAATGCAAGTTTCACACAATTTTGTGTTGAAAATGGATACAAGCATGAATTTTCATGCCCAAGGACTCCTCAACAAAATGAGGTAGTTGACAGGAGAAACCGAACCCTACAAGAAGCTGCTAGGACTATGCTTAATGCACATTCCCTTCCTAGCTATTTTTGGGTCGAAGCGGTTAACACCGCTTGCTATATTCAAAATCGAGTATTGGTACATAGGTTTCTAGGAAAAACACCTTTTGAGTTATGGAATGGAAGGGTACCATAAGTCCACTACTTTAGGGTCTTTGGATGTAAAGTCTACATCTTAAATACCAAAGATGGCCTAAGAAAGTTTGAGTCAAAAGCCGATGAAGGAATTCTAGTAGGGTACTCATTAACTAGTAGGGGTTATAGAGTTTACAATAAGAGGACAAAAGTGATTGAGGAGTCCTCGAATGTTAAATTTGATGAAACAACAAGTACCTACCCTAGAAAAGCCTCAATTGATAAGGATATAGAAGAGGTTCAACCCTTTGCCCAAAGAATCCAAGACCTACATTTGGAGGGCAACGATCTAGGGGAGTAAGAAGTACCCTAGAGAATGAGGAAAAAGGAGTAAATGAACCCACAACTTCTAGGCCCTTGAGACATCACCATGATCACCCTATTGACCAAATAGTGGGTGATGTCACTCAAGGAGTAAGGACTAGGTCCTATTTTAGGGACCAAACTAGTCAAATAGCTCTAATCTCTCAATTAGAACCCAAGTCTATTGATGAAGCATTGAGAGATGTAGATTGGGTCTTAGCCATGCAAGAAGAGCTAAATCAGTTTGAGAGGAGTGAAGTTTGGGAGTTAGTTCCTAGGCCCAATGATTGCGCCATTGTAACCACAAGATGGGTCTTTAGGAACAAACTAGATGATCAAGGTAAAATCACTAGGAACAAGGCTAGATTGGTAGCTAGAATGTGAAGTCGGCATTCCTTAATATGATCATTAAGGAAGAGGTATATGCAGAACAACCCCCGGGTTTGAGGACTCTAATTATCCAAGACATGTTTATAAATTAAGAAAAGGCTTATACGGATTGAAACAAGCTCCCCGGGCTTGGTATGAAAGACTTTCTTCATTTTTAGTGTCTAAGGGGTTTAGGAGAGGAACAATTGACCCTACTTTGTTCCTAAAATCTAAGGACAAGGACATATTTGTTGCCCAAGTCTATGTAGACGATATCATTTTTGGGTCAACAAATAATGACTTCCTACAAGAATTCATCAAGTGTATGGAAGATGAATTTGAGATGAGTCTTGTAGGAGAACTAACCTTCTTTTTAGGCCTTCAGGTTAAGCAAACTAATGCAGGTACACATGTCTTTCAAACTAAATATGCTAAGGAAATGTTAAAGAAATTTGGTTTAGAAAATGCTAAGGTAGTATTTACTCCCATAGGAACCAATGTAAAAATGGATAGTGACCTTGAAGGGAAAATGATAGACTCTAAACAATTTAGGAGCATGATTGGTAGCCTCCTATACCTAACCGCTAGTAGACCCGATATACTTTTTGCGGTAGGTATGTGTGCAAGGTACCAATCTTGTGCCAAAGAGTCCCATTTAGTTGTAGTCAAGAGGATCCTAAGGTATGTGAAAGGTACCCTCAATGTCGGACTTTGGTATCCAAGAACCCCTAGTGTTAATCTAATTGGATACACTGACTCGGACTATGCGGGTTGTAAGTTAGATAGGAAGAGTACTAGTGGAGAGTGTCAATTCCTTGGGTCTTTCTTAGTTAGTTGGAGTAGTAGGAAACAACCATGCGTTGCGCTATCAACAATGGAGACGGAATATATGGCAATGGGTGGGTGTGTTTCCCAACTCCTTTGGATCATGCACACCTTAGAGGATTATGAGTTACATTACACCAAGGTCAAAGTCTTGTGTGATAATGTAAGTACAATCAACTTGACCAAAAATCCGGTTCACCATTCTAGGACAAAACACATTGAAGTGAAACATCACTTCATTAGAGACCATGTGGTAAGGGGAGACATAGAACTACACTATGTTGAATCAAAGTCTAACCTAGCCGGCATCTTTACCAAGCCTCTTCCCGAATCGGAGTTTACATCCTTAAGAAGAAGCCTTGGAATGTGTTTTGTGGAAGTGTTGGATGAACTTTGAGATTTTAAACTTGAAAAATGGTGCTTGATCCATTAGGGTGATACATTTGGCTCACTTGTGCTTGTGTCACATTGTTGAACCATTAGAAGTATCAAAATATGAAAACTAGACCAACTATGGGGAAGACAAGTGTTTAATCAATGGACACTTTGCCCAAAGATCATACTTAGACATTTTAAACCTCTAAAAGTCATTTTATGTTTTATATGCTTTGTCATGCTTTTAAAAGTCATATGATTGCAAAATTAGATTGTAAGTTTGATACAAAATGTAGTGGTTTTCAAAGATTTTGGATTTTTATCAAAAGTCATGCATGTTTGAAATTTTATATGGACTAATATTTTTCCTAGATAAAATATATCATTTCAAACATGTCTGCAAAATTTTACAATTTTTGGAATTTTCTAGAATTTTCTGAAAGTTTCTAAAATTCGACAGAAAATTCAGACTGATAGCGTATCAGTCGACTGCCCCATGGGCAGTCGACTGACACGCTTGGTTTCAGATTCTGAAACCTTCTTTTAGAAATCAAAATCTCTTTCGTTTGATGTCATAGGGTTGGGTTGCTTGAGGCAATCATTTTGATGGTGTCAAAGGGGGAGAATGAGTGGTTTAAGTTAGAATTTTAACTTGGAATGGATGGTTTAAGGTTTTCTTTCTCACTTAGACTTTGAATGATTAAAAATGGGGAGAATACATGGATTAAGGGGGAGGTTACCTCTTAGGTTTTAATATGTCTTACATTTTTAATGATGTTTAGTGTTAAGTGGAAACTTAACATGGATTATGTTTAGAATTGATAATGGGGAGAAAACATGGATTAATGGGGGAGGTTACTATGTCTTATGCTTTTTCAATTGTTATCTATTGTTATTGCTGTTGTTGGCTGTTATTTATCTCTAAACTTAAACATATTGCCACGCATCAAAAAGGGGGAGATTGTTGAGGTAATCGACCCTTAAATGATTGGAAGATCATGATTTTGATGTGTGTGTATGAATATGTTTAATGTTAGAGTGTTATGTTGTATTTGATATGTGTGATTGAGTTTGCAGGACTTGGAGAATCACACATGGTGAACGTATCCGAGGGACGAGAGCCGAGGGAGGAGGACTCCAAGGGCAAGCCGGGAAGTGGACTTCAAGGGCACACGTGAAGGGTGACATGGAGGCAAGCCAAGGGAAGGCTTGTGTGCGCATCCGAGGGACGAGAGCCAAAGGAAGATGACTTCAAGGGGCGAGCCAAGGGAGTGAACATGAAGGCATACGTGAAGGAGAACGTGAAGACTGACTGTAAGTGAGTGGGCAGTCAACTGGCCATAGGGCAGTCGACTGCGAAAACTCACAGAATGTTTGCAGTCTCTGGGCAGTCGACTGCCCCCTTGGCAGTCGACTGGTATACCCCAAAAACTAGCCGTTGGCTAGCAATTAATGCTAGGCCAGTCGACTGTCCCAAGGGCAGTTGACTGGTACGGGACTGGACAGACTGCGAGTTTGTCCTATTCACATATAAAAGGAGCACCTTTTTGTACGTGAGCGGTATGGTTCCGTACAGTCTCGAAGTGCTGCTCGTCTGAAGAGTATTTTTCTACTTCCTCTCACATTCTATTTCATTCTGAAAAGAGGAAGATCTATTGTAAAGGTTTCTCCGCCTGAAGGAGAGTTTTCCATAGTGAAAGTAGTGCTCGCGGCGTGGATCCTTAGATTAGTCACCCATCTGGGTGGATACCAAGTAAAAATTTCATTGTTAGCATTGTTTTATTCATTTGCATATTATTGTTTCCGCTGCGCTAACGAAATTGTAGAGATCCAAACGAAAAGTGCTATTCACCCCCCCTCTAGCACGCCAAGACGATCTATCAGTTTCTTCTTCTTCTTGCCTTTCGGCATGAAAGTAGAAACCCTCTGAGTAACCAAGGCCTGAGAACTTTGAGGAAAAATCCCCTGTGCCATCTGGAGTTCTGCCAGCAGTTCCCTCAACGTATATGTACGTTTGCTCTTATTGTAGTTCTACCGGAACTGCTCAAAACTCCTAGGCAGAGACTGGAGAATGATATCAACCTGGGTTTTCCCGTCGATCTCTGCTCCAAGGGCCTCAATCTCATTCAGATGAGCCATCATCTTAAGGACATGATTCCTCATGGGTGTCCCCTCATCCATGGTAGTCGTCATCAAGTTCCTCATCGCATCTTGCCTAGCGGTCTGATTCTGGTGTCCGAAGAGTTCCTTGAGGTTTAGCATCATGTCATAAGCAGTGGGCATGACCTGATGCTGATGTTGCAATACATTTGACATAGAAGCTAAAATGTAGCACCGCACTATCTCATCTGCCTTGACCCACTTCTTATAACGCTCCCTCTCCTCTTCACCAAAATTCTCGTTAGGCTTTTCAGGATATTTCTCAAAGAGTACATATTTGTACTCTTCAGCAGTTAAGATAATGCCCAGCTTTCTTTTCCAATCTATGTAATTAGGGTCAGTAAATTTATTTTCCTTAAGTATTGTAGCTAGTGGGTTAAAGTCCATTTTGAAATCCCCTGAGAATCTCAACTTTAGACTTCAAAAAATATTGATTCCTCAAAACAATAAATTTGAAATCAACCAACACCTCAAAACACCAAGAATTTCGCATACCACGATGGTGTGGACGTATACGAATTCTACATTTGTAAGAGGAGGTTTTACCCATTAATTTTATTATCTTGTCAACCTAACTTTTTGACAAATAAAATTAATAGTTGGTTCACTTCGACCCTACAAATAATAGCAGTGACTCCGATGGAGAGGATACTATTATTTGCATCTAAGTGTATACCATTACACGATACTAAGAAAATTATTTCCGATTATGTGTCGTCCGATGGGGAAAATCACACGCTCTTCAATAACTTTCTATAATCATGTTTGACCTAGTGATCCGTAGAACAAGCCCATCCGATGGGGAGGAAGGCACTTAGAGCCGACGCGCAGACTTGTTCGCATCACTTGTCAAATTAGTAATGGAGGCCGCGGGAACCTTAGGGTGCCTCTCTCACTTAGTTATTTATAATGAGGAATTTTCATGCACACACACGACAAACACATAAACCAAAACAATAAACAAGAAAAATCCTAGATTTTTCCAACTATCATGGCTTTGGTCTCCAATGCGCCTCCAGTCGTGTCGCCACCTCGTCCACTCCTCCCTACACTATGCGCAAGCCACCATTGAAGGGATCTCCGAGTCGAGATGATAAGATACTTATTTACATCCATCGATCCTATACTTCACAAAGGAGTGTACATATAATCTAGATCGAAAGTAAATAAAAGCTCGTTTAAACATGTATCGTAATTAATTACAAAAATTAAATACCTATCTAGCCTCGTCAACCCCGAGGATTCAAATAAATTACAACCATGCACAACCAATCACATACACATTATTTAAGCCATAATAGTTGGAATCTCGTGCCCGCAACAAAGAGTTAGCCCACGTACATCCTACTATTATCTGGAAAAAATAAAATATATGATAATGTGCAAAAGGTAACCGAATCCTAAACACAAAAAAATCGGAAACCTCAGCTCTAATACCAGTTGTTGGGTATGGTTTGGCGGGTTTCCTAAGCGATTACCTGGTCGTCCTTGAGATACCTCTCCATGTCCACAGATTAAAAATTAATCCGAATGGAGACATATCTCCCAAACGACCGGCTCATCGTTGTATCAATTGATTCGAGTTACAACTTAGCCAAACTCAAAGTTCGAGCCTTGTAACTCGCTTAACCAATTGATCGCGGAAAAGACGATGAGTGGATCGTCGGTTTTTGTGTTTATTATCGGGGTCCAAATAATTAATTATCAATATTAATTAACAAATCATTAAGCGCATGATAATTAATTATCATCCACATAAAATGATAAGATCAAAGAGCCAAGGAAGAGGATATACCTTCCTGTTACCTGGTGATCTTTTATTGTATGACCCTCCCCTCTTGGACGTCGTGTGGGCAACGATCTACCAAGAACCGTGGTCACCAAGTCAATCCCTTCTCCTTGCGTCAACCAAGCCCTAACCTTAGGGTTGTCGCCGGCTACTCCAAGGAAGAAGAAAATCCAAACACAAACCCTACTACTCCTTTCCTCCACTGTCGGTGCCTCGTCTTCTTCTCCACTGCAACGTGAGTTGTGTTTCTGCCTTGGAGAAATCTGCAAGCTGCAACTTTTCTGCTTTCTCCCGAAAGGAAGTTGCATGAGCAACTTTCTCACAAGAAAGCAAGTTGCGTGCTACTTTTTCCACAGAAAAGGAAAAGTTGCCAATTTCTCCATCGAAAGCTGTTGTAACTTGGCCAACTGCAAGTTCCTGCTTTGGAGAAATAAGTTATGTGAGCAACTTGTGTTGTTGTCGCCTTCTCCTCGCTATCGCCTTGGAGAAGCAAGTGGCGTGAGCAACTTGGCCACCTTGGAGAAGAGGTGGCGTGAGAAACTTGGCCACCTTGGAGAAGATTGTTGCCTTCTCCACAGCAAAATTGGCGCTGCACACCGAGAGGGAGAGAGAGAGAGAAAAGGAGAGGAGAGGAGAAACATTGGATTTTCTTGTGTTGAATTAGATCTTTGGTTTCATGCCACCATGGGGTATATATAGGGCTACGATAGGGACCATGAGGATGAGTTGGGTCTTGGCCCGCTAATGGATCTAAACCCGATCCATTAATGAAGATCCATTCCGCTAAAGGATCTCTATTGAACTACTTCACCAACCCCCATATTTACATATGAGCTCCACCTATTATGAGTATAATTTCTCTCCGTATTTAAGATATCGAATGCCCGTTGATTAATTTAAATTACTATCAATTTTAATTAATCAACCTCTAACTCCTTGACTAATACCACTCATCCTTATCATCATGTTGGACCAAGTTCACCTGCAGGATTTAACATGATGAACCTTATGAGCTCATCAAGGGGGCATCATCATCCCGACTCACCAGGACACGGATTTCGTCTATAATCAACGACACACCATGTAAATAATATTATTTCCCAACTTACTGGGCATATCGATTTAACAGAATAAATCTCGTCCATTAGTAAATCAAAGAAATAAATACTAAGTACATGTGCCCGTTAGGATTCAGAGCATGTACTCCATAATAAATCGAGGTCCGATCCAATTATAAAGTCAGTATAAATTGTATTACCTCTATTTTGGTCCTGCTCAATGCACACAAAGTGCACTAGTGTAATTCTATGGTCAAGATAAACCATACCTAATTACACTACAACCATCCCGATGGTTTGTCCAACTCCATCTTAGTTGTGAGCCTCTACTTATACTCTGCAAGGGACTGATAATATGATCTTCTGTGTGTTACCACACACCATGTTATCTTCAATGCAAAGTATTAGACAATTATGCACATACTATTATAAACATGCAACAGTGATGTTGTGATTCTCTTTCAAAATGTAGATGTCCATACAGAAAAGGCAAGATTTTTAGTATACATCCTAAAAGATTTGTCCATCATCAGAGCTTGGAGACTCTTTTAAAGATATCAGCAACACTTGACTAAGCTTTCTCCTCTCTCTATTTCTAGTTTTGAGTTGTAAAATGCTATCTTTGATGTATCTCGGTTGTAACTCCATTTCTATAAAGTAGTTCTTCAATATCTTCGATTAGGAAGTAGCTTGATGTAATTGTTGACATTTTAATTATTTGTTTCTATCTCTATTGTATGACATGCGTATTCTATGTTCTCACCTTATTGAGCTTACATGATTGCGACACTAACCTACACATTCACATCTTATGAGATGTGGAAAGTTGGTCACAATGTAGAGAGGATAATCTAGATGAACTATGGTTCCCTAAAGTCAGTAGTAGTCCATTGAAGCGGACATTCTAGCAATATCATCTTGAATGTGGGTCGGTTTGCCATGAGGGTGTTGGTGTTTCTATGTGCATACAGAATTATGTTTTTGAATAATACACAGTGGAAGTATAATAATTTTATAAATTATTACAACACACATTACTCACATCCACAAGGACATACATGTGTAGATATAATTGTAGGGATCTTATGTGAAAAACAATCAAAATTATACAGTGAAAAATTGATCCCTTCCAGAGATCCATGCGAAAGATGTATATAATGTTTGATTAGAGTGGTTACCTTTGTTGCGTGCATGGTACAATTCCATCTGCAACTTTGGTTCCTTCGATCTCAACACGATCAAAG
This sequence comes from Boesenbergia rotunda, assembly GCA_024364735.1. Lineage (NCBI taxonomy): Eukaryota > Viridiplantae > Streptophyta > Magnoliopsida > Zingiberales > Zingiberaceae > Boesenbergia > Boesenbergia rotunda. Next base: position 158,179 of record JAGFNQ010004603.1, read on the forward strand.
TGGTTGTGGCTCTAGTAATATACACACAAACACATTTTGTTAGTCGCACGAACTCGGTTTCGGAGAAGAACCACCTTCATTGTGCTAGCAACCTAGGGTGGTTTGACCAAAGGAGAAAGAAGAGGGAAGCAACAAGAGAAGGTAGAAGGAAGCAACAACTAGATCATTCACAAAATGACTTTTTTATACTCATCCTAATGAATACCAAAGGTCCTTATCTTTTGGTCTCCTTGGATTGATGTTCATTAATCTCAATGAATATTATTAACCTTTTTGTATTCGTCCAATGAATATCAAAAATTTTGCCTTTTGGTCTTCCTCCTTAATAATGATTCATTAAACTTTTTTAATGAACATTAACCCTTTTTAAGTGGTTGAGTCTAATCCAAATGAGTCTATCTTGGATTTGACTCAATCTCATAGTCCAATTAGATTCATTTGAGTCTAAGTCAATTAATTCAATTTCGGATTAGACTTCATCACATTTTAGTCAAACTAAAATAAATGTATATATGAAATAATATATTCTTTGTGTGTGACCCAATATGCTCTTGTAATGTTAGCAATGTATCCAAAACTATTTTAGATACATAAGTAATGAGTGACATCTAGCAATGCATCATTGATGCCCAAGTGACTAGAATATCGAGATGCGACCTAACCTTTTCATGTCTATTATCTTGTATGACTTAGTCTCTCTATTCTCGATATCTAGATAGATCAATGAGGCATAGACTGTGTCATCCTCTTATTAATCTTTGTGTTTCTTGATCTCCAAGTAGACTCACTCAACTAAATAAGATAAATATCTCATATTGACTCATTTAAGCATGACTATGCATTTTAGTAGTCTTACTCGATCAAGAGACCCATAGATATTGTTGGATCGAGAAAAACGATAGAGGGGGGGGGGGGGTGAATATCGTTAAACGTTCGGATTAACAGTTAGAGAAATTACGCAGCGGAAATTTAAATCAAACACACGCAAACACCAAGTTTTTTACTTGGTTCGGAGTCGCGGTCGGCTCCTACTCCAAGGCCCACGGTCGTTGACCGTTTTCTACGGGCAATTCTATATGTCATAAAATTGGTTTACAAAAAGTATTACAAAAATTATTGCAGTAAACCAAAATTAGCTCTTCGTTACCGACGTTTGGTGTAGATTATATTTTTGAAGCAGAAGGACGTCGTCGGCGCTTGTATCTCGAGTCGGGAGGTTTCCGGAGCAGAGCGCGGGAGCAGAAGAGCATGAATGCGTTGGAAAAATTGGTTGTTCGAAGTCTTGGGGTCGAGGGCCCTTTTATAGCCCCTGGGGGCGCCTGGGACATCGGGGGCGCCCCCCCACGTGTCAGCTGATCCGAGTTCCTCTCAGTCAGCTTTGATCCCTTCAAACTCGGGATCAGGCTTTGACGGGGGCACTCGAGACGCTGGGGGCGCCCCGGGTTGACCGGGTCAACTCTTATCCGTTGGCTTCGCGCTGGCTTGCTTCGTTAGCTTGAGCTAGGGGCGCCCGGGAGCATGGGGGCGCCCGGGAGCATGGGGGGCGCCCGGGAGCACGGGGGCGCCCCGCCCATAAGCTGTCGAAGCACTCCTTTTGCTTCATCTATTTTGTATTCACCTTGGGGGCGCCCGGGAGACTCCGGGCGCCCTGGTCAACTGCTGCCTCACTCCTTTGAGGCTCTCTGAGTTGCATACACTCGTTCCTTCGGTCCTGCATCCAGGGTTAGTACAAACACAACATAAAGCAAAAATATGTTAGTTTTATATAGCCTTAGCTATCTTGGTTCTGACTTTGGGTCTCCCAAATGGAGCCCTAGGTCGAATCGACGCCTACTGTTCCCTCGACGGGGAACGCGTCCTCACCTACTCCTCTTGGGAGAATTTACCTGATGCCAACCGGCTCCTCCGGTTGGACTTTTGCCCAACAGTCCTTCGCTAGGTGCCTAGCTATCCTTCGCCAGGTCTTCAGTACTAAGCCGTCCTTCGCCTGGTGCCTAGCAGTCCTTCGCTAGGTCTTTGTATCCTGGCATTCCTTCGCTAGGTGCCTAGCAGTCCTTCGCTATGGCTTTGTATCCTGGCATTCCTTCACCAGGTGCCTAGTAGTCCTTCGCTAGGGCTTTGTATCCTGGCATTCCTTTGCCAGGTGCCTAGCTGTCCTTCGCTAGGGCTTTTCCTGCACACTTAAGTAAGATGTTAGATAAATATTTTACCTTATCTTTTGAACCCTTTTGCCATTATCAAAACACATGTTCGACTTGGGTATTTTCTGCACCAACAATCTCCCCCTTTTTGATTTATGACAACTCAGGTTCAAAAAGTTAAGTTAATCAACAAAAAAATGAAATTTTGTTTCCTCCCCTGGAAGAAATCTCCCCCTAGATTTTTCAAAAGTTCGTGGGGTTTTGAAAATATATTCTAAGTCTAAAGATGGATTTAATTTTACTTAAAATAGTTTTCAACTTAAACTTTAAAGACATATTTTCCGAAATAATTTTGGTTGTGCACTTTTGGAAAATTATACTTGTAAAAAATTTAAGTTTAAATACTTAGATAACTTTGAAAACATAAGTTTAAGTATTACGAAGGATTTTGAAAACTTAAGTTTAAGTACTTAGAAGATAGAAACTTTTTGAAAACTTAAGTTTTAAGTACTTAGGAAAATCTGAAAAAATTGTAGTTTTAAGTACTTAGGAAAATTTGAAAACTTAAGTACTTAGGGAGATTTGAAAAAAAATTTAAGTTTACAGTACTTAGGAAAATTTGAAAACTTAAGTACTTAGGGAAGATTTGAAAACTTAAGTTTAAAGTACTAAGAAAGCTTTTAAATACTTAGAAAACCTTAGTACTTTTGAAAAATGAATTAAGTACTTTTTGAATATAGAGTCTTTTGAAAAATGAATTAAGTACTTTTTGAATATAGAGTTTGAAATTTTGGATTTAGAGAAAAAATTTTAAACTCTCCTTTCCTATCTCTCCCCCTTTGCCATATATCAAAAACAAAGAAGTATAGCAGAAACTGGATAATTAAATTCCATAAAAGAAAAATAATAACTTGCATAATTCACTGTACTGAATCAGTTCAGGATATGAATTAAACCAAATCAGTTTCAATTTTCTCTTTTAGGGTCCTGTCTAACCCAATTAGCTACTTACTAACTGCTATAAGCAGTAATTTTCGCTAGGGTTAGTCAAGTTAAGTGTTCTGTTCAAGTTAGATTTTCTAAACTTGACACTTAACTTGATTACTGTGTAAGTTGTATTTAGTGCCCCAATTACTGCAGATGCACTGACTTAAAGCATCTTGAATTAAGGCAAAGACCTAAGCATCTCAACCCATTCTAGGTTATCAATCAAAAGTACCCTAAGGTGCTTGTGAGATGCTGGCTTCTAAATCTATAGGTGCATGCAGTTCTAGGGTTAGGGCCTAGGCTAAGTCCATTTACGAAAAAGCCCTAGTTTTGAAGGGGGTAGTTTTTAAAATAAAACTAAGTAAAAAACTTTATTTTTTTTAAAACTTTTCAAAAGTAAGTAAAAGCTGATTTTGAAAATATTTTAAAAACTACTTTTAAAAGCTGATTTTGAAATAAGTAAGAAAACCAACAGTAGACTAAACCTATTCTACCAAGCATAATCCTAACTGCTGATCAAATAGTAGAGAAAAACAAGTACTCATAAGTCAGCTGGTCAACAGAGAGACTCAGTACAGTCATACAAGTCAAACATGAATCAACCCTACTAAGTAGGGGCAGTCAGATAGTCATTGGTACAATGCTAATCAAATCTAGGAGGAGGGACCAGGATGATCAGAGGAGCCTGGCTGCCAGGATCGGAACAGCTCCATTATCTCGTGATACTGTGCGTCTCTGGTCTCCCGCTCAGCTCTAAGGGCACTCATATAGTCAGTGTAATAGCCTACATTTGTCTCCATATTTTCAGCATGGTTTGCCTCCACTTTCTCTCGGAGGCTCTGGACCTATATCTCCAGCCGTGTCACCCTCTCGTAGAGTGTCGGTGGAGGGGGCTCGTCTATGTGTGCTCGAGCCTCTACTGCCAAATCGGCGACATCGACTTCAACCTCCTCGTCTGAGTCGATCTGAGCTCCGGCTCGCTGTCGTCTCCAAGTCAAAACCCCGGTGGCCGATACCTCTATACCAGCTAAAGAGAAGTTCCTAAAACCTATCTCGTCAAAATCGGTCAGCGCGGTTATTTCACCTACGGTAATGTCACGACCGTGGTGATGAAGGATGGAGGTGATGATGTGGCAGAAGGGGGTGCGTACTCGACCCTGAGTTGTGACACTGGAGGCATATAAGATAGCGTGGAATATGTGAAGACCAATGTCAATGTCTAGATGATGGATCAGGGCATACAGGAGAAAGGCATGAAAAGGTCGCATGGTCGCGACATCCCTAGTGGATAGGGGTAAAATACAACGGACTAGGACTCTATACAGGGCGTAGTCCTGGGCCTGAAGGTCAACGGACTGAAATCGTCTAGCTACGGGGAGTCTAGCTTCCCTATAGAAATAGGAGTAGAGAGTGTCTAGAGTAATGTGAGCATAGGGAGCATCAAATGGAGGATCCCTAGGTGGATAGCAACAAAAGGTGGACTGGGAGGGTCGTAGTCCAAGAAATCGATTTAGTAAAGTAGGGGTGATGGACAAGGGTATCCCTTGAACAGTAGTGACAAACATTAGATCGTTTTGTCGAACTATGTTATTATAGAATTCTGCACATAAAGAGGTGTTAATTGAATGAGTGCAGAACACTAGATTGTCTAGTTGATAAAAGTTTATAACATTCATGGCTAAAGGACAAGATTGGGTGAAGAAGTGTCTATTTAGATAGCTAGTTTTGATAGGCTTATAGGTTGTTCGAGCAAACTTATTACAAAGTTCTAGTGTTGGAAACCTAGGGTCGGGACTCGGTTCGGTACCGGGGTTCGCTTGATTCGCTCGGCATTTTCTAAGTTAAGAAACATGCATTTATAAGAAAGGAATTAAGAAAATAATTCTAAATGCATAAAAGAAATCATACCGGGGAGGCATGGTTGAGATTGAGGAAGCACAAGTGTCACTTGATCTCTTTGGAAGGAAGGAAGTGAGGAGGGAGAATGGTTTTTGGTGTGGGAAGAAGAGGGAGTTCGGGTGCCTTTTTATAGGCAGTTTATTGGGGGCGCCCGGGACAGCAGTCTACTGCCTTTGGCAGTGACTAGTGCTTGTTGGGGGCACCCGTAATGACCCAGGTGCCCCGGTCAGACTGAAGTTTGCAGCTTTGCTGCTTTGACTGGTATGGGGGCGCCCGCATGGTTCCGGGCGCCCAGGTCAAGGGGTAAAGGCAGCTTTTTGCCTTGAGAGAAGAGAAGGTCATGGGGGGGGGGGGCGCCCGAGGAGTCACGGGCGCCCGGAGTATGTAGGAAGTGACACTTTTTGATGTTTTGTGATTATTTGACCATGGTTTAATTAGTTTGACCATGATTTGAATGGATTTGACTGCTTTGACTATGGTTTGACTGCTTTGATCATGGTTTGACTGCATTGACCATGGTTTGACTCTGTAGACCACGGTTTGACTATGTTGACCATGGTATGACTACTTTCTGAATTACAGGATTAAACCACAATATTGGTATTAAAGAAATTTCAATTGAGTATAATTTTACTGTCTCACCCAATCTAGGGTTTTCAATCACGTTAGCCTTATAGGTTTTGTGAGACAGGTTTTGATAAATTTTTTTTTTTGAGAAAAACATAATTTATTTTGAAAAACTTAATTAATTTTGAAAGCATTTGAATTTATTTTGAAAAGAATGTTTAAATCTACAACTAACTGAAAACTTGTGTTAGATTCGAATTTGACAAAGATTAGTTTGAATTTGAATTTCAAAGATTGGCTTCCAGGTCTTGGCGAGGCACTAGGCCTTCTTTGGCCGTAGCCTTATTGGATCATCAACCCTTTCCTTGACAAAGCCTTTCAGTGAAATTTCATTTTCAAAATTAATCTTTGAAAAATTCTGGTCTAACTAGTTTGGGTCTTGGATCGCTAGCTTCGGCTAGTTTCACCAGTCTAAAGAGACCAAGTAGAGAATACTTGACCTTATTAGAATTGGTTTCCCTAACGTACTATCATCTCACCTCCACCCAATACTATGTTGTCAAATTTCAATTAAGTTGGTTCAGTCCTTAAACTAACCATTCCTAAATCTAAACATGATAAATTGTAGAAATTAAGTAAACAATCAATCATGCAAATTGCAAGCAAGAATTGAATTTTATCTAACAATAAATATTGTTTTCAATTTAGCTCCCCCTGGACTAAAGCCACGATAATGGTCTGGCAAGATGTGAATCTTGTCCTTGGGAATCCAGTATTGATTTGACCCAGATTGTTTGTTCAGGCATAGTTTGGGTACCCATGCCTGAAGTTTAGGTCTGGACTGGTTCAGTACAGCAAAATAGGATCTTTGTCTAGATTTGGTTCTATAACCTAGTCCGGATCGATTTAGAACCGACTTCTGTCTTCCAAGAATCATGTCAAGACCCTTGGAACCAGAAGTGAATCGTTCTAAAGCCGCTCTAAGATCCTTAACCTGAGTTTTCAGGGAGGAGTTCTCTTTCTCAAGTTTTTCAACTTGAGTAGAGGTTCCTTCTTGAACCTTCTCAGTTAAGGGTCTAGAGTCATCTCCCTCTTTCAGGAGTTTTACTTCCTGTCGGAGGGATTCGACTCGGAGTTTAGATTTCGCCAAATCTCGAGAAAGATAAGAAATTAACTCATTTAACTAACTTCTAGTAAAACCACTTACCTTGATTTCGCCGTCCTCTGAAAATGTCAGTCTGCCGTCGTCCTGTTCTGATTCTGATTCGGTCTCGACTTCTTCTAAGGTGGTTAGTGCGAGTAGGTTCGACTGTGGGACCTCTTCTTCTTCTTCGGAGGAGGACTCGTCCCACGTTGCCTGAAGTGCCTTTTTCCTTCTATTCTTCTTGGTCTCTTTTAGGTTCGGACACTCCGTCTTGTAGTGACCCTTCTTCTTGCACTCGTAGCAGGTCATGTTGGGCTTGTTCTTTTCATTTGCGGGTTCAGCTGGTTCGTCCTTTCTTCTGCTGGCTTTCCGTCTGTTGGTTTGGTTCTTCAATTCCTTGTAGTAGTTTCGGGCCAGTCGGACCAGCTTTGGTCGATCTCCTTCTTCGTCTTCTGAGTCTGAGTTAGACTCGGGTTCAGGTTGAGGCTTCTTCTTGGTTGTCCTTCCAGTTTTACCTGCAACAAAGGCGATACCTTTCTCGGCCAGATTGCAGTTAGTCTGTTCATGTAATTCTAATTCAGAGAATAATTCATCTAATTTAATTTTTGAATGATCCCTTGAAACCTTGTATGCATCTACCATAGATGCCCACAAGGTGATTCTCGGGAAAGCATTTAAAGTGTACCTTATTAGGTCACGGTTTTCTACCTTGTGAACGATGGTGTGTAGTCCGTTCATTAATTCCTGAATCCAGGCGTGGAGTTGAGCTGCTGTTTCGTTGTCGTTCATCTTGATCGTGTACAGCTTGTTCAGGAGGAGATCTCTCTTGCTGATCCGAGTGTCTGAAGTTCCTTCGTGCAGCTTGATCAGTTTCCCCCACAGCTCCTTGGCACTGTTGAATGGACCCACCCGGTTCAGCTCCTTTTTTGTTAAGCCGCATTGGAGGGTCTGGGTCACCTTTGCATCAGCTTCAATCTTCCGTTTCAGAGCGGTGTCCCACTCTGTGTAGGTTTGAGGTACTCCTTCAGCATTTGTTGGAATCTCCAGTCCGGACTGGATGATTATCCACATGTCCACCTGAGTTTTCAGGTGGACTTCCATTCTGCTCTTCCAGTAGGAGAAGTCCTCCCCACTGAAGAGAGGTGGTCTTGCAGTGCTGAAGCCTTCTTGCATGGCCATTTTATCTGAAACGTAAACTTAAACAAAAAAAATATCCCAAGACTTGGTCTTGGATTAATAGTGCGGGATAAAGAAAAACTATTTGCCGAGGGGTGTTGCACCAACCTCGATTAACGAGAAGAAATTCGAACGAGAAAAAAAATACTAAAAAGAAATTTCGTAAAAATCCGAAAAATTCTCAAATTGGTGGTTGCACCAAATTTGAGCTTCCCCGCTCTGATACCACTTGTTGGATCGAGAGAAACGATAGAGGGGGGGGGGTGAATATCGTTAAACGTTCGGAATAACAGTTAGAGAAATTACGCAGCGGAAATTTAAATCAAACACACGCAAACACCAAGTTTTTTACTTGGTTCGGAGTCGCGGTCGGCTCCTACTCCAAGGCCCACGGTCATTGACCGTTTTCTGCGGAAAATTCTATATGTCGCAAAATCGATTTACAAAAAGTATTACAAAAATTATTGCAGTAAACCAAAATTAGCTCTTCGTTACCGACGTCTGGTGTAGATTATATTTTTGAAGCAGAAGGACGTCGTCGGCGCTTGTATCTCGAGTCGGGAGGTTTTCGGAGCAGAGCTCGGGAGCAGAAGAGCGTGAATGCGTTGGAAAAATTGGTTGTTCGAAGGCTTGGGGTTGAGGGCCCTTTTATAGCCCTTGGGGGCGCCCGGGACGTCGGGGGCGCCCCCCCCACGTGTCAGCTGATCCGAGTTCCTCTCGATCAGCTCTGATCCTTTCAAACTGGGGATCAGGCTTTGACGGGGGCGCCCGGGACGCTGGGGGCGCCCGGGTTGACCGGGTCAACTCTTATCCGTTGGCTTCGCGCTGGCTTGCTTCGTTAGCTTGAGCTAGGGGCGCCCGGGAGCATGGGGGCGCCCGGGAGCACGGGGGCGCCTCGCCCATAAGCTGTTGAAGCACTCCTTTTGCTTCATCTATTTTGTATTCACCTTAGGGGCGCCCGGGAGACTCCGGGCGCCCTGGTCAGCTGCTGCCTCACTCCTTTGAGGCTCTCTGAGCTGCAGACACTCGTTCCTTCGGTCCTGCATCCAGGGTTAGTACAAACACAACATAAAGCAAAAATATATTAGTTTTATACAACCTTAGCTGTCTTGGTTCTGACTTTGGGTCTCCCAAATGGAGCCCTAGGTCGAACCGACGCCTACTGTTCCCTCGACGGGGAACGCGTCCTCACCTACTCCTCTCGGGAGAATTTACCTGATGCCAACCGGCTCCTCCGGTTGGACTTTTGCCCAGTAGTCCTTCGCTAGGTGCCTAGCTATCCTTCGCCAGGTCTTTAATACCAAGCCGTCCTTCGCCTGGTGCCTAGCAGTCCTTCACTAGGTCTTCGTATCCTGGCATTCCTTCGCCAGGTGCCTAGCAGTCTTTCGCTAGGGCTTTGTATCCTGGCATTCCTTCGCCAGGTACCTAGCAGTCGTTCGCTAGGGCTTTGTATCCTGACATTCCTTTGCCAGGTGCCTAGCAGTCCTTCGCTAGGTCTTTTCCTGCACACTTGAGTAAGATGTTAGATAAACATTTTACCTTAACTTTTGAACCCTTTTGCCATTATCAAAACACAGGTTCGACTTGGGTGCTTTGTGCACCAACAGATATCACTCATCATATGGAAGGTAGATCCCATCTACATTACTTACATCTCTCCGCATAATTTGTTGCATACCCAGTGATCGACTTTATAGTCTACCCTGCTATGAGTGACGTTTGTCGATACCAAAGTACACAACTTCTTATGTAGGGAACTGTAGTAACTTTAGGTCTAAGGACTATTCATACCAATAGTTACTATAAGAAAGTTTACGACACTCATATAACGATCCATAAAACTTTCTCATGTGGGCTAATTCAGTACATATTTTCTAATATGTACCCATGTGTCAATTTGATATCCTATATCCATGACATGTGAGATTAAGTTATCAATTGACCTATATGCTAGTTTTAACGCATTAATATTGTCCTCGCATATTAATGCTTAACTAGGAATAGTTAAGAGTAGTGTTCTATATATCTACGTCCTCTCACTATCAACCAATTGATATGATGTAGATTAAAACCTGATTAAAACCTACTACCCTATGATATTATTTTACTTATTCATCCTGCACAGATATGAAGTAAATATAATAACCATAAACTTTGCCTTGTATTAATGAAATATGATACAAAAGTTCCCTAGCCAATCATCTCATAATTGGCTCTAGGGCTAAGAATAAAACGTTGTTTAGAAATTATGCTTGTCGGATGACATTTAACGGAAATGATATCAACTAACAAGCCTCACAAGACTTGTCTCTATTCATATCCATGCCAAGATACCTTCAAGATAAATTTGCAAAGCCATAAGTCATGTCTTTGCTTCAGTACTAGCAAAAGGGAGGAGACGACACAATTCGAGAGAAGAACCCACGACTCAATTTGGTGCCCAACGACAATTGCAACCTGGTGACACCAAAAGAAGGGCACAACAACCCTTTGGCTGATGTCTGGCGGCAGGAGAAGTTGCTGTTCGGTGCTCAGGTGGCTCTCGTTTGACTGGTGGCTAGTGGTAGGAAGGCTAATGACCGAAACACCTATGCAAGCAAGGCAGCCGATGGCAAGTAGGCAACAACCAAGGCTGACGACACCCTTTAGTTTTGGCGGCATAAGAGAGGGAGAGGAGAAAAAGAAAAACCTAAAAACTCTCTATGTTTTTCTCCCATGTAGGAGTTTTTATATACCTCCATTAGGGTTTGAAAAGTAAGATCAAACATGTGCCTAATAAGCCAACCCAACCCATTAGCAATAAACTTTGTTCAAAACCAAATCAACTTGGTTTAAAACCAAACCAATTTTGATTCATAACTAAATTAAAGTGGATCCAACTCGCCTATAAGAAGCGTGACCCATTAATGCTTCCATCACGACAAATATTTTCAATATTTGCCCCTTCGTATGGTCCTACCAGACTCGATCTTTCTTAATATGAAAATCCTATTCTCAAACTTATTTTATGCCTTTTAGATATTCTCGTAGTGTATGTGACTCAATAGGTTCCTGGATATGTTGGCCATTTATAATTGACCATCAATTCTGAACAGTTCATGAGTGACTACTAGTAGTACATCATGACCCCTAATTAATCCTAGAATAAATTCTGAACCCTTCAACAACTACAATTATCAGTGTGCCTGTTTCTTTCACTCATCTTATGCTCGCTTTGTTAAAGACATGGTCTATATGTCAATCCCCACTAGGATGATTACGTCACACATAGCCCAAGTAGTAGTTTCTTATCATGTCGATTCAAATTACTCAAATATGTATCTAAGAAGTGTTGGTTTCGGTTGTGCTCATGGGAATCCTCTCCATGTCCCTGGATTAAAATTTTATTAACTAATACAAATCCGGATGGAGAATAATTTCCCAAGCAACCGACTCATCATCGTGCTAATCGATTCGAGTGATCGCTTGAACAAACTTGTTGTTCAAACAATCTAACTTATCTAATCGATTAGCCGCGGAATAGACGATAAATTGATTGCCGATTTTTGTGTTTATCTTCGGGGTCCATGATAATAATCAACATACAATATAAACAAGAACAAGAAGAAACCAAACAAGAATTATACCTTTTGTTTGCCTCATGATCTTCTATCGTATGCCCTATCCTCTTCTAGGACGTCGTGTGGGCGACGATCTTCCAAGAAACGAGTCACCAAGAAACCTTCTTCCTTCTCCCACTTGCGCCAAAGCCCTAACACCAAGATGGTGTTGCGCCGACCACCAAGGGATGAGACATATCCTTCCTTTGCATGCGCCGACCACAAGGAGATGGATCTGTAGGACCGGTGTCGTCGATAGAGGGGGGGGGGTGAATATCGACTGTAAAAATCATTCTCGGAAATCGTCTTTCGTATACTTTCAAGATTTGTTCTGGACACAAAGTTAGTAGTGTTGAGGCAATCGACCCTTAAATGATTGGAAGATCATGGTTTTGATGTGTGTGTGTGAATATGTTTAAGGTTAGAGTGTTATGTTGTATTTGATGTGTGATTGAGTTTGCAGGACTTGGAGAATCACACATGGTGGACTTATCCAAGGGACGAGAGCCGAGCGAGGAGAGCTCCAAGGGCAAGCCGGGAAGTGGACTTCAAGGGCACACGTGAAGGGTGGCATGGGGGCAAGCTAAGGGAAGGCTTGCGTGCGCATCCGAGGGACGATAGCTAGAGGAAGAGGACTTCAAGGGGCGAGCAAAGGGAGCAGACATGAAGGCATACGTGAAGGAGAAGATCCGAAGTGGCTGGAGATGAGCTGGGAGGCAGGGCAGTCGACTGGCCTATAGGCAGTCGACTGCCAAAACCCACACAAAGTTTGCGGCCTCGGACCAGTCGACTGGCCTTGGGGCAGTCGACTGGTATACCCTGAAACTAGCCGTTGGCTAGCAATTAATGCTAGGCCAGTCGACTGCCCCAGGGGCAGTCGACTGGTGCCGGCTGGACAGATTGCGAATCTGTCCTGTTCACCTATAAAAGGAGCACTTTTTATATGTGCACGATACGGTTCCGTACAGTGTCGAAGTGCTGCTCGTCTGTAGAGTGATTCTTGCTTCCTCTCTCGTATTTCTGCATCTGTAAAGAGGAAGGTCTTGTTGTAAAGGTTTCTCCACCTTAAGGAGACTTTCTGATAGTGAAAAGTGGTGCTCGCGGCGTGGATCCTTGGACTAGTCACCCATCTGGGTGGATACCAAGTAAACGATAAGTGTTAGCATTGTTTTAATTCCTTTGCATATTATTTCTGCTGCGCTAACAATTCTGTAGAGATTCAAGATCCGAAAAAGTGTATTCACCCCCCCTCTGCAAGCCTTAAACGATCCTTCAAGTAGCACAGCGGAAAACAAAAAGAACGAATAAGCAACACAGCGCACGCGGGATTTTTTACTTGGTTCCCAACCCCCCAGGGTCAGTACATCCAAGGCCTAAGCACGGGAACGCCTGTCCACTAATGGTCTCCTTTCCGGGCTTTCCGGAGGCGGAGAAACTCATCTTACAATGCAGAAATTACAATCAAAATATATGAAAAATAAGTGCGGAATTGTAAAATTCAAACCAAACAAAAGTTGAAGACTCGGCCGATCTGGAACTCCGAAGTGCCGCACACTTCCTCCCGGAGCTTCCTTGGCCGCAGAGCTTCGCCGTTAGTGCTTTGTCATCAGTCAGAAGGCTTAGAATAATCTTGGAAGTTGTGTTCTAAGCTGAGGGGGCGAAGCCCCTTTTATAGTCTTCATTAGGGCGCCTGTGACGAATGGGGCGCCTCAAAGGGCTTGGTCAAAGTTTATCTCCGCGCCGAACTCGTAGCAGCAAATAATACTCTTGACCAGGGCGCCCTGGAGCTTCCAGGCACCTAACAGAGCCCAGGCGCCTCCTTCATTGAGGCGCCTGGCTCCATTGGGTCACCTCCTTCAATGGGGGCACCTAGCAACCAGCCTTCCAGCCGCTTTGTGTGTTGTTTGCCTGCTTTGTCTTCCATTCTAGGTACCTACAAGATACATAAATACAAGGCAAACAAGTAGATAATCTTAACCTTAACAAAATAGTTTTGACTTCGGGTTTCCGCAAAACCCTAGGTCGAACCAACGCCTAAGTTCCCACCCCCGGGAACGCACCTTCCACCTACACCTTTCAGGAGACGGTTGTCACCCAGTCCATTCGGGTGGACTTTTGCTTAGCCTTCGATACTCTCGGATCTCGAGACGTCTGAACTGTTGGTGCAGAATGCACCCAAGTCAAACCTGTGTTTTGATAATGGCAATAGAGGTCAAAAGTTAAGTCGTACTTGTTTTTCTAACAAGTTAGTCTAGTGTGCAGAAAAAGACCTAGCGAAGGACAGCTAGGCACTGGCGAAGGAATTCTAGGGTCAAAAGCCCTAGCGAAGGACTGCTAGGCGCCAGGTGAAGGACAACCTGGGACAGAAGCCCTAGCGAAGGAATGCTAGGCACCGAGCGAAGGGCAGCTCGGCATCCAAGACCTGACAAAGGACCGTCAGGCAAAAGTCCAACCAGAGGAACGGTTGGCATCAGGTAAATTCTCCCAAGAGGAGTAGGTGAGGACGTGTTCCCCGTCGAGGGAACAGTAGGCGTCGGTTCGACCTAGGGCTCCATTTCGGAGACCAAAGTCAGAACCAAGACAGCTAAGGCTGTATAAATAAATATTTTAATTGCTTTATTGTGTTTTGGACTAACCCTGGATGCAGGACCGAAGGAACGTGTGTCTGTAGCTCAGAGAGCCTCAAAGGAATGAGGCAATAGTTGACCAGGGTGCCCGGAGTGTCCCGGGCGCCCCCAAGGTGAATACCAAACACAACAAATGCAAAGTAGCTTCGACAGTTCATATTCGGGGCGCCCCCGCTGCTCCCGGGCGCCCCCAGCGTCCCAGGCGCCCCCATGCGCATACCTCGATTCAGAAGCTAGCAAAGCCAAAAGATGAGATTTGACCCGGTAAACCCGGGCGCCCCGAGCGCTCCGGGCGCCCCGGTCAAAGCGGATCCAGAGGATAGACGCTGACCGAGAGCTCTGCGTATCAAAAACCACGTGGGGGGCGGCCCCGACATCCCGGGCGCCCCCAGGCCCTATATAAAGGGCCCTCGACCAAGGCTTCAGAACATCAGTTCTCTCAATGCCCCAAAGATCTTCTACGCTCGTGCCTTGCTTCGGAAACACTCCAACTTGAGCCGACGACGTCCCGCTGCCCCGAAAGAGTCAATCCACTCCGGACGTCGGTAACGAAGATCGAATGTTTTATTATTATTGTTAGTGCACTTATTTGTAATAAATTATTGTAAACTGTTTTGCGCGTATATAGATTGCCCAAAGTAAACGGTCAACGACCGTGGGCCTTGGAGTAGGAGTCGACACAGGCTCCGAACCAAGTAAATCGACTGTGTCTTTATGCTGTGATTGTTTTTATTTTATTTCCGCTACGTACGTACTCTTTACGAAAATCCGAACGATTTCCGATATTCACCCCCCTCTATCGGTTTTCTCGATCCAACAAGTGGTATCAGAGCGGGGTTATTCAAACTTGGTGCAACCACCAGTTTGAAAATTTTTTTTCTGGATTTTTTTTATTTTATTCTTTTTATTATTCGAATTTTTTTCTTTATTATCCTTATCCCGCACTACTAATCCAAGACCAAGTCTTGGGACATTTCCTTGTTAGTCGTTTTTTTTATAGAACAAATGGCCATGCAAGAGGGATACAGCACCGCTAGACCTCCACTCTTCAGTGGAGAAGACTTTTCTTACTGGAAAAGTCGTATGGAGGTCCACCTGAAAACTCAGGTGGACTTGTGGATCATTATCCAGTTCGGTCTGGAGATCCCCCGAAATGCCGAAGTACTTCCTCAGAGCTACTCTGAATGGGACAACGCCCTAAAGCGAAAGATAGAAGCCGACGCAAAAGCTACTCAGACTCTTCAATGCGGATTGACGAAAGAAGAGCTGAACCGCGTGGGCCCTTTCAACAGTGCAAAGGAGCTATGGACAAAACTGATCGAGCTGCACGAAGGGACTTCAGATACTCGGATCAGTAAGAGGGATCTACTACTGAACAAACTCTACACCTTCAAGATGACCGACAACGAAACAGCAGCTCAGCTCCACGCACGAATCCAAGAGGTAATGAACGGTCTTCACACAATAGGTCACAAGGTTGAAAACCGTGACCTAATCAGGTATGCCTTAAACGCTTTCCCTAGAAACACCTTGTGGGCATCTATGGTAGATGCATACAAGGTCTCAAGGGATCTTTCGAAAATAAAATTAGATGAATTATTTTCTGAACTAGAACTGCACGAACAAACTAACACCAATATGGTCGAGAAAGGTATTGCTTCCGTTGCAGGTAAAACTCTAAGGACAACGAAGAAGAAGCCTGAACCTGAACCCGAGTCTAACTCAGACTCAGAAGATGAAGAAGGAGATCAAACGAAGCTGGTCCGACTAGCCCGAAGTTACTACAAGGAGCTGAAGAACCGAACCAACAAACGGAAAATCAGTCGAAGAAAGGACGAACCAGCTGAACCCGCAAACGACAAAAGCAAGCCCAACGTAACCTGCTACGAGTGCAAGAAGAAGGGCCACTATAAGACAGAATGTCCAAGCTTAAAGGAAATTAAAAAGACAAGAAGAAAGAAGGCGCTCCAAGCAACCTGGGACAAGTCTTCATCAGAAGAAGAAGAAGAAGCACCCAAATCAACCCTACTAGCTCTGACCGCCTCAGAAAAAGTCGAGTCTGAGTCAGAATCAGAACAGGACGATGGCGAGCTGACATTTATAGAAGACGGCGAAATTAAGGTAACTGGTTTTAATAGATGTCAATTAACTGAATTAATTTCATTTCTTTCTCGAGATTTGGCAAAAGCCAAACTCCGAGTCGAATACCTCCGACAGGAAGTAAAACTCCTGAAAGAGGGAGCTGATTCTAAACCCTTAACCGAGAAGGTTCAGGAAGGAACTCCTACTCAAGTTGAAAAACTTGAAAAGGAAAACTCCTCCCTGAAAACTCAGGTTGAGGATCTTAGATCAGCTTTAGAACGATTTACATTTGGTTCCAAGGGTCTTGACATGATCCTTGGAAAACAGAAATCAGTTCTAAATCGATCCGGACTGGGCTATAGAACCAAATCCCGACAAAGATCTTACTTAGCTGTACTGAATCAGTCCAGAGGTAAAATTCAGGCATGGGTACCTAAACCATACCTGAACAAACCAACTGGATCAAATCAGTATTGGATCCCCAAGGACAAGATTCACATCTTGCCTAACCATCACCTTGACTTTAGTCCAGGGGGAGCCAAACTGAAAACTATATTTATTGTTAGATAAGATATTTGCTTGCAATATGATTGTTGTTTGTTTATTTAGTTTCTGCAATTTACCATGCTTAGACTTAGGCTAATTTAAGGACTGAACAAACTTAGCTGAAACTTGACAACATAGTATTAGGTGGAGGTGAGATGATAGTACGTTAGGGAAGCCAATTTGGCGGAACTAGCCAAAGCTACCTGATCCAAAACCTAAACTAGTTAGACCAGAAATTTTTCAAAGAATAATTTTGAAAATGAAATTTCATTAAAAGGCTTTGTCAAGGAAAGGGTAGATGATCCCATAAGGCTACGGCCAAAGAAGGCCTAGTGCCTCGCCAAGACCTGGAAGCTAATTTTTGAAATTCAAATTCAAATTATTTTTTTAAATTCGAATCTAACACAAAATTTCAGTTATTTGTAGATTTAAACATCTTTTCAACAATTTTCAAAATTAATTAAGTTTTCAAAAATTTAATTGTTTTCAAAATTAATCAAAATTTTTTAAAATAATTTTACTAGTCAAAACCTGTCTCACAACACCTATAAGGCTAACATGATTGAAAACCCTAGATTTGGGTGAGACAGTAGGATTAAGACTCAATTGTAAATTTTTCAATTTTGAGTTAATCCTGTAGTTCAGAACTTAGTCAAACCTTGGTCAACATGTTCAAACCACGGTCAACCTTGTTAAACCATGGTCAATGCAGTCAAAATCAATTCCAACCATGGTCAAAGCAATCAAAATCAATTCCAACCATGGTCAAATCGATTAAACCATAGTTAAATAATGACAAGACAAATTTTTGTCTTTACATGCCCTTGACCAGGGCGCCCGGAACCACGCGGGCGCCCCCACCACAACCAATGTAGCAAAAGCTGCATTGCAGCCTGTCGAGGGCGCCCGGACCGTCCCGGGCACCCCCAACCGGTCAAAAAGTACTGCCCTTGGCAGTAATCGCTGACCGGGGCGCCCGGAAGCTCTCGGGCGCCCCATGGGTTTGCCTATAAAAGGCACCCGAACCTCCTTCACTTCCCACACCAAAATCAACCTTCTTCTCCACTTCTTACTCTTCAAGAAGACCTTGCAAGTCCTCTTCCTCAACTATGCCTCCCCGAGCCGTCCGGTATGATTATCATTTATTTTTATTGCATTTAAAATTATTTCATGCAATATCTTTATTCTTCCTTTAACTCCCTTAACTTAGAAGACGCCGACCGAACCCAGCCAACCCCGGTGCCGAACCTAGTCCGGACCCTAGATTTCCAAACCTAGAGTTATGTAATAGGTTTGCACAAACCATCTACAAGCCTATCAAAACGAGTTATCTCAATAGGCACTTTTTTACCCAATCATGCCCTGTCACCATGAACATCATCAACTTCTATCAATTGGACAATCTTGTCTTCTGCACGCATACAATTAATGAATCTTTATGTGCAGAATTCTACAATAATATAATTTGACAAGATAATCTTATGTTTCACACTACTGTCCAAGGAATTCCTTTGACCATCACCCCCACTCTGTTGAACCGCTTCCTAGGACTGCGACCCTCTCAGTCCACATTCTGCTGTTATCCTCCTAGGAACCCCCCATTTGATCCTCCCTACTCAGAGATTACCCTAGATACCATTCACTCCTATTTCTATAGGGTAGACCTCCCCGCAAATAGACGCTTCCAAGCTGTTGAACTTCAGGCCCAGAACTATGCCTTGTATAGAGTCCTGGTTCGATGTATCCTACCACCCTCCACCAGAGACCTAGGGACTATGAGACCCTTTCATGCTTTCCTTCTTTATGCCCTAGTCCATCACCTTGACCTAGACATTGGACTCCATAAGTTTCATACCATTCTGCATGCGTCCAGTGTCACGACCCAGGGACGAGTGCGCACACCATATTGCCACATCATCACATCCCTCCTTCATCACCACGGTCGTGACATTACCGTTGGTGAAATTACCGCTATGACCGACTTTGACGAAATAGGATTTAGGAACTTTTCGTTA
Source organism: Boesenbergia rotunda (assembly GCA_024364735.1). NCBI lineage: Eukaryota > Viridiplantae > Streptophyta > Magnoliopsida > Zingiberales > Zingiberaceae > Boesenbergia > Boesenbergia rotunda. The sequence goes on from JAGFNQ010004603.1 coordinate 176,962, forward strand.
GCGGGTCTAGAGGTGTCGACCACCGGGGTTCTTAGTTGGAGACGACAGCAGGCCGGAGCACCAGTCGACTCAGACGAGGAGGTTGAAGTCGACGTTAGAGACATAGCTGCAGCAGCCAGAGCACACATCGACGAGCCCGCTCCACCGACACTCTACCAGAGAGTGATGCATTTAGACACAAAGGTTCAGAGTCTCCGAGAGGAGGTCGAAGCCTACCACCTAGAGCAGATGGAAGCTCGTCGAGCCGATCGAGAAGTGGCTGACGCACGATACATAGAGATGATGGCACGATTCGATGCATGGCAGCCTGGCCCGTCTGATCATCCCGGTCCTTCATCTTAGATTCACCTAGCATTGTACCTATTTGACTGCCCCTACTCAGTAGGGTTGACTTGTGTTTGACTGTATTTGAACCTTGATTACCTGCTTTATTTTCTGTTGACCAGTTTATGAGTACTTGTTCTTTTTGCAATTAGGATTGTGCTCTGTAGAATAGATTATTATTTTTGCATTCCTTGATTTAAATTTTTTTTATAAGAATTTGAAAAACTGTTTTACTTAATTTCAAAATCAGTTTTCATTTTCGACCTAGTTTTTATTTCAAAACTACCCCCTTTAAAAATTAGGGCTTTCTCGAAAATGGACTTAGCCTAGGCCCTAACCCTAGAACTGCATGCACCTATAGACTTAGAAGCCAGCATCTCACAAGCACCTTAGGGTACTTTTGATTGATAACTTAGAAAGGGGTGAGATGCTTAGGTCTTTGCCTTAATTCAAGATGCTTTAAGTCAGTGCATCTGCAGTAATTGGGGCACTAAATACAACTTACATAGCAATCAAGTTAAGTGTCAAGCTTAGAAAATCTAACTTGAACAGAAACACTTAACTTGACTAACCCTAGCAAAAACTACTGTTTATAACAGTTAGTAAGTAGCTAATTGGGTTAGACAGGTCCCTACAGAGAAAATTAACTGAGTTAATTTAAGTCTAAATTAGTAATTGATTCAGTACAGCAAAATCTTATTTAATTCTTTTATGCAATCTTATTTCTGCTATAATTATCTGTTTTGATATATGACAAAGGGGGAGAAGGAAAGGAGAGAGTAAAATTAATTTCTTAATTTCTCAAAAAGTTTTTCAAAAATTAATTTTACTTATTCAAAAAGTTTTTCAGTTTTTCAAAAATTAATTTTACTTATTCAAAAAGTTTTTCAAAAATTAATTTTACTTATTCAAAAAGTTTTCAAAAATTAATTTTTCGTTATTAAAAGGGTTTCAAAATTTTATTATCCTTTATTCAAGCCTTTCAAAATTTTCTAACTTAAGCTTGTCAAATTACTTAAGTTCTTAAAAGCTTTCAAAATTTTTACTTAAGCTTTCAAAATTTTGCTAAGTACTCAAGCCATTCAAAATTTTCTAACCTAAGCTTATCAAATTTTTTAAGCTTAAGTTTTTCAAAACGGAATAAGTACAATGTTACTAAGTACTTAAGTTTTTTGTACTTATGGTTTCCAAATGGACTCTATTTATTAAGTACTTAAATTTTTCAAAATTATTAAGTACTTAAGTACTAAAGTGTTTCAAAGTTTACTAAGTATTTAAGTTTTTTTCACTAAGTACTTAAGCTAACACTTTCAAAACTTTTGAGTACCTTAAAACTTAAAGCTTCAAAAACTCCTATGTACTTTTAACTTAAGATTTCTAACTACCTAAAACTTAAGTTTTCAAAGTACAAGTAAAGTTCTTAACCCCACGAATTTTTGAAAAATCTAGGGGGAGATTCCTTCCAGGGGGAGGGAACAAAATTTAACATTTCTTTCATGATGGCTTAAACTTAACTTTTTGAACTAGGGTTGCCATAAATCAAAAAGGGGGAGATTGTTGGTGCAGAATGCACCCAAGTTAAACCTGTGTTTTGATAATGGCAACAGAGGTCAAAAGTTAAGTCTTACTTGTTTTTCTAACAAGTTAGTCTAGTGTGCAGAAAGAGACCTAGCGAAGGACAGCTAGGCACTGGCGAAGGAATGCCAGGGTCAAAAGCCCTAGCGAAGGACTGCTAGGCGCCAAGTGAAGGACAACCTGGGACAGAAGCCCTAGCGAAGGAATGCTAGGCACCGAACGAAGGGCAGCTCGGCATCCAAGACCTGACAAAGGACCATCAGGCAAAAGTCCAACCAGAGGAACGGTTGGCATCAGGTAAATTCTCCCGAGAGGTGTAGGTGAGGACGTGTTCCCCGTCGAGGGAACAGTAGGCGTCGGTTCGACCTAGGGCTCCATTTCGGAGACCAAAGTCAGAACCAAGACAGCTAAGGCTATATAAATAAATATTTTAATTGCTTTATTGTGTTTTGGACTAACCCTGGATGCAGGACCGAAGGAACGTGTGTCTGCAGCTCAGAGAGCCTCAAAGGAATGAGGCAATAGCTGACCAGGGCGCCCGGAGTGTCCCGGGCGCCCCCAAGGTGAATACCAAACACAACAAATGCAAAGTAGCTTCGACAGTTCATATTCGGGGCGCCCCCGTGCTCCCGGGCGCCCCCAGCGTCCCGGGCGCCCCCATGCGCATACCTCGATCCAGAAGCCAGCAAAGCCAGAAGATGAGATTTGACCCGGTAAACCCGGGCACCCCGAGCGCTCCGGGCGCCCCGGTTAAAGCGGATCCAGAGGATAGACGCTGACCGAGAGCTCTGCAGATCAAAAGCCACGTGGGGGCGCCCCCGACATCCCGGGCGCCCCCAGGCCCTATATAAAGGGCCCTCGACCAAGGCTTCAGAACATCAGTTCTCTCAACGCCCCAAAGATCTTCTACGCTCGTGCCTTGCTTCGGAAACACTCCAACTCGAGCCGACGATGTCCCGCTGCCCCGAAAGAGTCAATCCACTCCGGACGTCGGTAACGAAGATCGAATTTTTTAATATTATTGTTAGTGCACTTATTTATAATAAATTATTGTAAACTGTTTTCCGCGTATATAGAATTGCCCAAAGTAAACGGTCAACGACCGTGGGCCTTGGAGTAGGAGTCGACACAGGCTCCGAACCAAGTAAATCGACTGTGTCTTTGTGCTGTGATTGTTTTTATTTTATTTCCGCTGCGTACGTGCGCTTTACGAAAATCCGAACGATTTCCGATATTCACCCCCTCTATCGGTTTTCTCGATCCAACACGAACCTCGACCCGTCTCTACTTATGTCCTTAGTCATCGCTCAGCTAAGTTGCTCAATCCCTCGGACCAAGACTTCGTGCCCAAACCCTAGGTCCAGGACTTCGGTGCCCAACCCTCGGCCAGGACTTAGTGCCTAATTCCTCGAACTAGGTCTTCGGCGCCCAACCCTTGGCCAGGACTTAGTGCCCAATTCCTCGAACTAGGTCTTCGTGCCCAACCCTTGGTCAGGTCTTAGGTGCCTAGCCCTCGACCAGGACTTAGTGTCCAATTCCTCGAACAAGGACTTCGTGCCTAGGTTAACTAGAACTTTGGTTCACTTTGGTCCAGTTTTCTTGACTACCTTCCCCTGTTCAATGTATCACTGACTTAAGCATATTATCAAATATTGAAACACTTTAAAGAGGACATCACTGATGCAACTTGCACCAACAATCTCCCCCTTTTTGATGTTTGACAATATCTTAAGTTAGATTGGTTGAAAGGGCTAAATTATAATCCTTTAACAAAAATCTAAGTTTTGAATTAAATTTTGATTATTTGGGAAAGCTCTCTATCCTTTGGGAGGAAAGAAAATAAATTTCCAGTCTTAAGCTCACTCTCCCCTTTTACAAAACTTTTTGATTTCATTTGATCCTTTGAAAAAAAAATTTCTTGATCCTTTGAAAAAATTTTTCTCAAACTTAAGCTTACTCTCCCCCTTTGTCATACATCAAAAAAAATTATGAAGAATACTTGCACCAACACTGAAAATACTTAGTATAAATTTTTGAAAGCATAGCATAAAACTAAGTACTTTTTGAAAAATATTGTATATTTGTAGGAAAATATTTTGAAGTTCGAAAATTCTTGCACTTAGAAAACTAGAAACTTTCATTTAGAACAGATTTTGCAAAAGATTGCACTCATAAAAGGATTTTCACTTGACAAATCTTGCATTTCGAAGAATACTGAAAAAAACTTGGAAGATATTTTACACTTAACACATTTTCACTTTGAAAGAGATTAAAAAAACATTGTTCTTTGAAACATGCAAGTACTTCTGAAAAATATTATGAACCTGAAAAACATAAGTATTTTAGAAAAATATATAATATTTTACTTGACTTGGTTTCTTTTCCAGTCTGACATAATCCTAGGAAACCTTGTTAACTACAAGGACATTTCCCTATGTGTCCTAGAAATTCTCCAAATGAATTTTATAAGCAAAAAAAATTTGACAAAAAACTAATAGTATTTTGAAAGCCAAATTACTTGTATTTTCAAAAGAATTTTGAAAACTACTGCGTTAAAACATATTAGTTTGAAATGTTCAATAATTCTATTTTTTTAATTTAACCTCCCCCTAAACTTGAGACAATCCTTGGAAGCTTGTTGACTACAAGTACTCTTCCTCTGAGTCTTTAGGGTTTAGTTCAGATCAAAAGAATTATTTAATAATTTCAAAAATAATTGCCAAAAAGGAATTTAGAAAAATACTTGTCAGAATGTTTTCTTTTGACTTAGACTCCCCCTAGATTTGACACATCCTAGGAGTCCTTTGTATATCATGAAGAAGCTCTCCTCTATGTCTTTGGGGTTTATCAGAATCAAAAGAATAGTTTTGACTGACATTTTGAGTATGGTAATTTTCTACAAGATAATTTTTAAAGCATAAGCTTTTTCGAAAACATAAGTGATAGTAATTAAAGCACCATTTTCGAAAAACATTTTGAAGTGATAATAATGTTTTAAGGCATGATTTTCGAAAAACACTTTGAAATGCTGATAATTTTAAAGCACCATTTTCGAAGGATTCAAAAGAAAACAAAAAAAACTCCCCCTGACACTAACACTGTTTGACTCTATCTAAGTGTCTTAAGGGACTTTAGTATTGACCTAAGAGGCTTGTGTCTAATTGTGTAGGTCAAACAATTTTTCAAAGGAATATAATTTTTGAAAATCTATCATATATAATCAATCAGACAAGCATAAATTTCATAAAAATATTATTATGTTGAAGCACTATTTTGAAAATAGATTTTTTTTGAAAAATATTCTAAGAATTTTGAAAAATATTTTTCAATTTATTAGTCCTTAACATCTCACCCATTCTAGATGTCTCAATACAGCAAGCATGGTTGCCTTATGGGTGCATTGTGAGATTCTTGAATTATTTTTCTTAATTCATTGTTAAATCTAAGATTTAATTGATACTTGTGTTAGATTCAAATTTATCAAATAGTAAAGTGAATTTGATTTTCGGTAATCAGCTTCTAGGTCTTGGCGAGACAAAGAGGCCTTCTTTGGCCGTAGCCTTATTGGAGCAACAACCCTTTCCTTGACAAAGCCTTTTATTGAAAATTCATTTTCAAATTACTTCTTGAAAAATTTTGGTCTAAATAGCTTAGATTTTGGATCGGTAGCTTCGGCTAGTTCCACCAAACGGCTTCCCTAATGTACTATCATCTCACCTCCACCTAATACTAGGTTATTCAAGTTTCAATTATTCTTTTCCTATAACTGTTCTAAATCATGCATGAAATTTAAATATGAATGACATGACATATATTTAAAAAAATAGCAGATGCACGTCCATGGCATTAATACATGATTCAAACAAGTCAAAGACATTTTAATTAGGTTTCTAAAAATGTATCAAATTACCAATTTGATACATGTCATGTGAACCCGCGAATATGTCAACCCACTTTGACATATTTAATTTTATTAAATTAGTTATTACAGTTTGGGTAAGGTTTTATTTAGTTCGAGTTTAAGTTATTTAAGAATTAATTGGAATTGAATTAATTAAGGATTAATTGAAGTTTAATTAAGGATTAATTGAAATTGAATTAATTAAATTAATTAAGAATTAAAATAAAAATTAATTAAGGATTAATTAATTAATGTTTAAAATTAAGGTTAAAAATTAATTAAAATCTAATTAAAGTTTTTAAGATTTAAGTTTAAGTTATTTAGAGTTAAAAAAATAAAGTTAAATTAATTAGGAGTTAATTTGTGAATTTAATTAAGAGTTAGTTAAAGTTAAATTAATTAAGGATTAATTGACATTGAATTAATTAAGAATTAATTGAAGTTGAATTAATTAAGGATTAATTGGAATTGAATTAATTAAAATAATTAAGAATTAAAATAAAATCAATTAAGGATTAATTGAGTTAATTAAGATTTAATTGAATTTGAATTAATTAAGGATTAATTGAGTTAATTAAGATTTAATTGAATTTGAATTACAAAAGTTCTGGGTTAGTCAAGACTCATTTACTACTTCTGCTTTATCTAATTTTTCAAAATTTTCTAACAATTTTGATTTGTTTGACTTTTTGTGAACTTTATTAACTATAGCCTTAATTGTAGAAAATTTATCTTCCTCCTCATCCTCAAAATCACATCTTTCAATATTCTCAAAGTAGATGGAGTAATTTGGGTCACTAGTTAATGTTTCAGGATTATCCAAGAGATTAATAATTAAATGATTATCCAAAGATATTTTAATTTTAATATCCTCAAAGTTATCCTCTGTATTATCTCTAATATCCTCAAGAATATTTTTAACAAAATCATTCTTATCCTCAGAAATAATTTCAATATTTTCAGGATTATCTTCAGAAATATTTTCAATAATTTCAGGATTATCTTCAGAAATATTTTCAATAATCTCAGGATTATCATCAGTATTTTTAGGATTAATCTCAAAATTTTCAGAAATAATTTTAGCATTATCCATAAAATTATCAAAATTAATTTTAACATTATCAGAATTAATTTTTATAATTATTGAATTGGTATTAAGGATTAAACAGTTAATTTCGGATATTGTAACCATATCCATATTCTGTAATTTTAACTGGTTATGCAAGCTATTTATTTGACTATGCAATAATTCTAATTTATCAGAAAAATAATCTAAATTATCTACATAGGATAGTGCAGGAATTTGAAAATTTTTTGGAACGTAAATTTTGCATACCTTTACCGGACACATATTTTTGTAATGTCCGTACTTTTCTCATTTAAAGCACCTGATATGATCCTTCTTCCTCCGGACTCCGGGTGCTGGTACTTCCATTGTTGCTGGTGAAGAACGAGTCTTTCGAGTAAGACATTGATTTTTATAGTGTCCTCTCTCCCTGCTCTTGAAGCATATAATATGAAATTTAAAAATTGACATTTAAAATAAAATAAACCTGTTTCACCCCTGGGCTCCCCCTCAACTCCTGGCATCTTTGCTCCGTCGGTTGTTAGTCCGATGAAGAGCATCCAGGCTCTGATACCACTTGTAGGACCGGTGCCGTCAATAGAGGGCGGGGGGTGAATATCGACCGTAAAAATCTTTCTTGGAAATCGTCTTTTGTATACTTTCAAGATTCGTTCTGGACACAAAGTTAGTAGTGTTAGTAATATGAGAGAAGTGTCCTAAGGCAATCGCCTTATGATTGTAATCATTTATTTTAATAAATGAATATTCACTATTTGAGTATACATGTCTATGTATTTGATTGAGATCTTAAACTCATTTACTGAATGTCCGCAATACAATTCACAGCATGAGAGAATTTGTGATGAATTCACAACTAGTGATTATCTCTACATGTGCAATTGTGAAGTATTGAAATTGTCCCTAGTCGATGAATTGATAGATACGGACACTATCAATTCTGTTGAGACTAGCATGGGTTATTCTCTAATCAGCCGATTCTCACTGGCTGGTGACATTGGGATGTCCGGAGATAAACATGAATGCTAGTTAAGGGAACTAGTTCATTGGAGTCACTAGCTGTAAAACTTCATGTGGTAGTCTACATATAGACATGTCAGTGAAGTTCTTACTGCAGCTTAAGTGCGATGTTCCTTTGACTTGCGGTGTTCAAGTCATCTTGGTCATAGAGACTTATACTTTGACATCTTAAGCAAGCATCTCCAAGGAGGTGTGGACCCAGGATGATTGGGTATAAGCCGAAGTGCCCGAAGATGTTTGAACATCCTACAAAGGATTCACCACTCCTTGCGAGGAGATGTATACCCGAGGCCTATCGTCGGATTGTTACTCGAAGCCTCTGGCCAGAGCATGACATGTTCAGAGTATGAATCTCTTAAATACATGAGAGTAATTAGAATCCATAAGACAAGGATGAAAGATCGATGTAGGCGTGCAGAGGGGGAGGGTGAATGCACTTTCTTTGATCGTTTGATCTCTACACAGATGTTAGCACAGCGGAAATAATATGTAAAGGAAATTACAATGCTAACAAAAATTCTTTTACATGGTATCCACCCAGATGGGTGAATAATCCAAGGATCCACGCCGCGAGCACCACTTTTCACTATCGAAAAGTCTCCTTGAGGTGGAGAAACCTTTACAGCAAAAGCTTCCTCTTTACAGATGTAGAATTATGGTGGAGGAAGCAAAAGATCACTCTACAATTGGGCAGCACTTCGTTACTATACGGAACTGTACAGACACGTGTAACGAGGACTCCTTTTATAGGTGAAAAGGACAGATTCGCAGTCTGTCCAGACGCCCACCAGTCGACTGCCCCAAGGGCAGTCGACTGGCCCAGCAGTAAATGCTGGCCAACGGCTAGTTTTGGGGTATACCAGTCGACTGCCCCAAGGCCAGTCGACTGGTCCGAGGCTGCAAACTCTCTGTGGGTTTTGGCAGTCGACTGCCTCCAGGCCAGTCGACTGCCCTGCCTCCCAGCTCAGCTCCAGCCACTTCAAACCTTCTCCTTCGCGTGTGCTTTCAGGTCTGCTCCCTTGGCTCGCCCCTTGAAGTCCTCTTCCTCTGGCTATCGTCCCTCGGATGCGCACACAAGCCTTCCCTTGGCTTGCCTCCATGCCACCCTTCACGTGTGCCCTTTGAAGTCCACTTCCCGGCTTGCCCTTGGAGCTCTTCTCCCTCGGCTCTCGTCCCTCGGATAGGTCTTCCATGTGTGATTTTCCAAGTCCTGCAAACTCAATCACACAAATCAAATACAACATAACACTCTAACTTTAAACCTATTCGCCCACACATCAAAACCATGATCTTCCAATCATTTAAAGGCCGATTGCCTCAACAATCTCCCCCTTTTTGATGTGTGGCAATATGTTTAAGTTAGAGATAAGTAACAGCAATAGCAATAACAAAAGATAGCAATTGAAACATTATGAGACATAACAACCCTAAGAGGTAACCTCCCCTTAACCTATGTCCTCTCCACAGTTTCAATTCTAATCATATTCCAAGTTAAGTTTCCACTTAACAGCATCAATAAGAATGTAAGACATATCCGAACCTAAGAGGTACCTCCCCCTTAATCCATGTCTTCTCTCCAAGTTTTAACCTTTCAAGGTCTAAGTTAGACAAAATACCTAAAATCATCCATTTTAAATTAAAATTCTAACTTTAAACACCCATTCTCCCCCTTTGACACCATCAAAATGATTGCCTCAAGCAACCAAACCCTATGGTATCAGGTACGAGGATTATTGATTTCTGAATTTTCTCACAGCAGCTGAAAATAACTGTGCCAGTCGACTGCCCGTAGGGCAGTCGACTGATACGCCATCAGTCTGAAATTTCAGCTTTTCTGTCGAATTTCAGAAACTCCCAGAAAATTCCAAAAAATGTAAAATTTTGCATACATGTTTGAAATGTTATACTCTATCAGGGAAAAATATTAAACCATATAAAATTTCAAACATGCACGTCTTTTGATAAAAACCCAAAGGTTTTGAAAAATACTACATTTTGTATCAACCTTTGAAACCAATTGTGCAAATATGTGACTTTTAAAAGCATGGCACAATATGTAAGACATACAATGGTTTTTAAAGTTTTAAAATGTCCAACTATAATCTTTGGCAAAGTGTCCATTGGTTAAACACTTGCCTCCCCCATAGTTGGTCTAGTTTTGATATTTTGATACTTTTAATGGTTCAACAATGTGCCACAAGCACAAGTGAGCCAAATGTATCACCCTAATGGATCAAGCACCCTTTTTCAAAGCTAATGTGTCCAAGTTCATTCTATACTTCTACAAAACACATTCCAAGGCCTCTTCTTAAGGATGTAAACTCCGATTCGGGAAGAGACTTGGTAAAGATGTCGGCTAGGTTCGATTTTGATTCAACATAGTGTAATTCTATGTCTCCCCTTGCCACATGGTCTCTAATGAAGTGATGTTTCACTTCAATGTGTTTTTTTCTAGAATGGTGAACCGGATTTTTAGTTAGGTTGATTGTGCTTACATTATCACACAAGACTTTGACCTTGGTGTAATGTAGCTCATAGTCCTCTAAGGTGTGCATGATCCAGAGGAGTTGGAAAACACATCCACTCATTGCCACATATTCTGCTTCCGTTGTTGATAGGGCAACGCATGGTTGTTTCCTACTACTCCAACTAATTAAGGAAGACCCAAGGAATTGACACCCTCCACTTGTAATCTTCCTATCTAACTTGCAACCCACATAGTCCGAGTCGGTGTATCCAATTAGGTCAACATTTGGGGTTCTAGGATACCAAAGTCCAACATTTAGGGTTCCTTTCACATACCTTAGGATCCTTTTAACTACAATCAAATGGGACTCTTTGGCACAAGATTGATACCTTGCACACATACCTACCGCAAAAAGTATGTCGGGTCTACTAGCGGTTAGGTATAGGAGGCTACCAATCATGCTCCTATATTGTTTAGAGTTTACCATTTTGCCTTCAAGATCACTATCCATTTTCACATTAGTTCCTATGGGTGTAGATGCTTCCTTAGCATGTTCTAAACCAAATTTCTTTAGCATCTCCTTAGCATATTTGGTTTGAAATACATGTGTTCCTTCATTAGTTTGCTTAACTTGAAGGCCTAAGAAAAAGGTTAACTCTCCTACAAGACTCATCTCAAATTCATCTTCCATACACTTGATGAATTCTTGTAGGAAGTCATTATTTGTTGACCCAAAAATGATATCGTCTACATAGACTTGGGCAACAAATATGTCCTTATCCTTAGATTTTAGGAACAATGTAGGGTCAATTGTTCCTCTCCTAAACCCCTTAGACACCAAAAATGAAGAAAGCCTTTCATACCAAGCCCGGGGAGCTTGTTTCAATCCATATAAGACTTTTCTTAATTTAAATACGTGTCTTGGATAGTTAGGGTCCTCAAACCCGGGGGGGTTGTTCTACATAAACCTCTTCCTTAATGATCCCATTAAGGAATGCCGATTTCACATCCATTTGGTGGAGTGTAAAACCCATGTGAGCGGCATAGGCTAGTAGAATTCTAATTGATTCTAACCTAGCTACGGGGGCATAAGTCTCATCATAATCTAATTCCTCAACTTGGTTAAACCCCATAGCTACCAATCTAGCTTTGTTCCTAGTGATCTTACCTTGGTCATCTAATTTGTTCCTAAAGACCCATCTCGTGGTCACAATGGTACAATCAGTGGGTCTAGGAACTAGCTCCCATACTTCACTTCTCTCAAATTGGTTTAGCTCTTCTTGCATGGCCAAGACCCAATCAACATCTCCCAATGCTTCATCAATGGTCTTGGGTTCTAATAGGGAGATTAGAGCTATTTGACTAGTTTGATCCCTAAAGTATGACCTAGTCCTTACTCCTTGAGTGACATCACCCACAATTTGATCAATGGAATGATCATGGTGATGTCTCAAGGGTCTAGAGGTTGTAGGTTCATTTACTCCTTCTTCCTCATCCTCTAGTGTGTTTCTTACTCCCCCTTGATCATTGCCCTCCACATGTAAGTCTTGAAGTCTTTGGGCAAGGGGTTGGACTTCTTCTATATCCTTATCAATAGAAGCCTTTCTAGGGTAAGTACTAGTGGTTTCATCAAATTTCACATTTGAGAACTCCTCAATTACTTTTGTCCTCTTGTTGTACACTCTATAACCCCTACTAGTCAATGAATAGCCTACTAAGATTCCTTCATCGGCTTTTGACTCAAATTTTCTTAGGTCGTCTTTGGTGTTTAAGATGTAAACTTTACATCCAAAGACTCTAAAATAGTGGACTTGGGGTACCCTTCCATTCCAGAGTTCAAAGGGTGTTTTTCCTAAAAACCTATGTACCAACACTCTGTTTTGGATATAGCAAGCGGTATTAACCGCTTCGGCCCAAAGGAAGCTAGGAAGAGAATATGCATTAAGCATAGTCCTAGCAGCTTCTTGTAGGGCTCGATTTTTTCTCTCAACTACCCCATTTTGTTGAGGAGTCCTAGGGCATGAAAACTCATGCTTGTACCCATTTTCAACACAAAATTGTGTGAAACTAGCGTTTTGGAACTCCCCACCATGGTCACTCCTAATTCGGTTTATTTTGATGTTCTTTTCATTTTCTACCCTTTTACTAAATCCTATAAATACATCTAGGGTATCATCCTTATGTTTCAAGAAATAGACCCAAGTAAACCTAGAAAAGTCATCTACTATCACTAAGCAATACTTACTCCCTACAAGTGATGGAGTACTATGGCAATCAAACAAGTCTATATGTAAAAGTTCTAAAGGCAAGGAAGTGGTAATTAAAGTTTTACCTTTGTGTGATGCTTTGGATTGCTTACTCTCTTGGCATGCATCACACAACTTGTTCTTTTCGTACTTGATCATTAGAAGCCCCTTCACCAATTCTTCCTTGGCCACTCTTGCAATGCTCCTCATGTTGACGTGTCCAAGTCTCCGGTGCCATAGCCACCCTTCTTCTTCTTTGGACATGAGACACTTAACAACATTGTTAGTAGCATAAGATAGATCAAGATAGTATAAGTTTGCCTCTCTAAACTCTTCTAATATGATAGTGTTTGAGTCACTTTGCCTTATTACACATTTCTTAGCATGAAATTCTACTCTAAACCCGGCATCACATAATTGACTTACACTTAATAGATTAAACTTCATATCCTTAATTAAAAGTATCTTATGAATTGAAATAGTGGAAGATATCTCAATTGTGCCCCTACCAATGATCCTTAACTTTCCACTGTTCCCAAAGGAGGCCGTCCCTTCTCTTAAGTAGCTAATAGTGGTGAACTTGCTCACATCTCCGGTCATGTGTCTTGAGCATCCACTATCTACTATCCACAAGGTTGGGGCCTCCTTCACCTTTACCTAAACACGAAAAACACACTCTTTTGGTACCCATATTTTTGATCCAGAAGCATCAGTTAAAAATTTCTTAGGTACCCATGCCTTCTTTGTGGTTCCCCTAGCCCCTAGTCTCCTAGATGCACCAATCCTATCGGTAAGTGAGACGAATGCTACTTCCTTAGTTTTAGGCCTATAACCCAGTCCGGCCTTGTTATATACAGCCCTTTGACTGTTTATGATCATGTCTAGGTTACTAGATCTTACTTGGAATTTCTTTAGGGCTTTTGTGAGGTTATCTACTTGTTGCCTTAACTCCTTATTTTCATTTTCAAGATGTGAAACATGTGAAGAGGTAGAGCTAGCATGCAAATCTTTAAGTTTAATAGCTTCTACTCTAAGCATGACAATTTCTTCCTTAAGGTCCTTAATTCTACTTTTAGCCTTAGCTAAATCCATGTTCGTGCTAGAAATAATTTTCACTAAGGTAGAAGAGGGTAAGTGGTATACCTCACTTACCGAAGCTTCTGACTCTGATGATGATGAGGTGGAGGAGCTCTCATCTTCACTGCTTGAGCTTCGTTCATCATCTGAAGAGTCTGAATCATCTTGTGCCATAAGAGCGAAGTGTGAGACTTGCTCTTCTTCTTCCTCTGAGGATGAGGGATCGTCCCAAGTCGCTTAAGGTTCGTGGCACTCTTTCCTTTCCCTTTGACTTCTTCTTGTCATTCTTCTTCTTCTCTTCCTTCTTGTCCTCCCTCTTCTTCAACTGGGGACACTCATTCTTCATATTCCCTCTTGATGACAGTTGTAGAATTATCTCCTTGGCCTTACCCTTACCTTTGGCCCCTTTCCTAGCATATGATTTGTTAGAAAAATTTTAAATGCTTTACGAAATCTCCTTACCATAAAGGCCTCTTGGTCACTGTCCATAGAGGCACTTGACTCCTCTGAGTCCGAGGATGATGAGTAGATCACCTTCTTCTTCTCCTTTCTCCTCTTCTTCTCCTTTTCTGCAACAAAAGCAATACCTTTCTCTTTTGCCGAAATGTTAGCTTGCTCGTGCAGTTCAAATTCACAAAATAGATCGTCTAATTAACTAAAGATAAGTCCCTCGATACCTTGTAAGCATCAACCATGGATGCCCACAGGGTGGTTCTCGGGAAGGCTTGTAATACATACCTGACAATGTCCCGGTTTTGATTTTCTCTCCAATTACATGGAGCTCGTTGATCACTTCCTTTACCCTTCCATGCAGCTGACTGACGGTCTCGTTGCTCTTCATGGAGAGGGATTGAGTTGGGCCACAAAGTCCTTCTTGGCTCTTCTGGACTCGTTTGACCCCTCGTTCAGTTCTACCAACTTGTCCCATAGCTCTTTGGCGCTCTTGAATGGCCCCACCTTGTTCAGTTGCTCCTTCGAGAGCCCGCACTGCAGTGTAGTGGTGGCCTTGGCATTTGACTGCGCCCTTTTCATCACTTCTTTAGACCATGTTCTCATAGGGGTAGGATCTCCTCTTTCATCGACGGGCGCCTCGAAGCCATCTGCAACACTTATCCAAGTTTCTATGTCATTCATAAGATAGTAATGCATTCTACCTTTCCAGTACGCGAAGTCGTTGCCGTCGAAGAATGGTGGTCGTGCGGTGGAGTATCCCTCTTGAAACGCCATTACAGATGTTCTGGTTGATTGTTAGATCTTCCAAAATGCACCGGCTCTGATACCAACTGAAAGATCGATGTAGGCGTGCAGAGGGGGGGGGTGAATGCACTTTCTTTGATCGTTTGATCTCTACACAGATGTTAGCGCAGCGGAAATAATATGTAAAGGAAATTACAATGCTAACAAAAATTCTTTTACTTGGTATCCACCCAGATGGGTGACTAATCTAAGGATCCACGCCGCGAGCACCACTTTTCACTATCGAAAAGTCTCCTTGAGGTGGAGAAACCTTTACAGCAAAAGCTTCCTCTTTACAGATGTAGAATTATGGTGGAGGAAGCAAAAGATCACTCTACAATTGGGCAGCACTTCGTTACTGTACGGAACTGTACAGACACGTGTAACGAGGCCTCCTTTTATAGGTGAAAAGGACAAATTCACAGTCTGTCCAGACGCAGACCAGTCGACTGCCCCTAGGGCATTCGACTGGCCCAACAGTAAATGCTGGCCAACGGCTAGTTTTGGGGTATACCAGTCGACTACCCCAAGGCCAGTCGACTGATCCGAGGCTGCAAACTCTCTGTGGGTTTTGGCAGTCTACTGCCTCCAGGCCAGTCGACTACCCTGCCTCCCAGCTCAGCTCCAGCCACTTCAAACCTTCTCCTTCGCGTGTGCCTTCAGGTCTGCTCCCTTGGCTCGCCCCTTGAAGTCCTCTTCCTCGGGCTATCGTCCCTCGGATGCGCACACAAGCCTTCCCTTGGCTTGCCTCCATGCCACCCTTCACGTGTGCCCTTTGAAGTCCACTTCCCGGCTTGCCCTTGGAGCTCTCCTCCCTCGGCTCTCGTCCCTCGGATAGGTCTTCTAAGTGTGATTTTCCAAGTCCTGCAAACTCAATCACACAAATCAAATACAACATAACACTCTAACTTTAAACCTATTCGCCCACACATCAAAACCATGATCTTCCAATCATTTAAAGGTCGATTGCCTCAACAGAGGAAACGTTACTTGGGCTAGGTGTAACGTAGTCAGCTTAGTGGGGACTGACACACATAGACCATGTCCTGAACCAAGTGGGTATAAGATGGTGAAGGGAATGGGGCACGATTCATTATAGCTGCTGAAGGGTTTCAGAATTATTTCTGAGGTCAACCGTTGATCTTTCGATTAATTGGGGATCATGATGTACTACTAGGTGCCACTCATGATCGTTCTATAATTGGTTAATTATAGACGGCCAACATAAATCGAAAGCCTATTTAGTCACACGCACTACGAGTAATCCGAGGGATTTAAAACGAGTTGAAAATTGGATTTTCCGATCAAGAGAGATAAGTCGAATCTGAATTTTGCAGAGACGCATCGGAAGCATAAAATGGCTAAGTCTTTTGAAGGCTTATTGGACGAATTAAATGAGTTTAATTCATATAATCTTGGCTTGGGTTTGGCCGGCCAATGAGAGTGCCTACCCTCTTTGTTTGGCCGACCACATTAAAAGGGAGAACCAAATTGTTTGGTTCAAGTTATAAAATAAACCAAGTGTGGTTTGTTTTATAAAATTATGGATAATATAAATTTTATAAACCGAGGTTTGGTTTATTATTTTCATGGAAATTAAAATAAATTTTGAATAGTTTATTTTATTTTATAAAATCAATTATGAATTGATTTTTCCATGATAAGAAAAATTTATATAATAAATTTCTTGTGAAAATTTATTCCATAAGAAAAGGGAGACATGGTTGTTTTATTATAAATTAAATTATGATAAAAACTTGGCATGATAGGAATAAATCATAGAAAAATTTATATGATAAGTTTCTTATGAAAATTTATTCCATAAAAAAGAGACTTGGCGGTTGAGAGGCTACTATATAAAGGAACCAAGGCAAGGCTTGGAATTTAATCCAAGAGAAAAAAGAATAAGCTCTCTCCCTCTCCTTCTCTCCCTCTCCCTTTTCTTGTGCTGCCGGCCAAAAGAAGGGACCCTGCTGTCGTGAGCCACTGCCACCACCTGCCTCCTTCTCCGGCGTCCAAGCTTCGGCGATCAGCCACCTTCGGCCATCAAGCAGCTGCCGCAAGGAGAAGAAGTGGGCGCAACTCCTTCCTTCCTTCCGGAATCTTGATTCCATTCTTCGCTTGGTGGTTAGTCTTCCGACTTCTCTCTTGGTTTTTCTTGTCGCGTTCTCGGAGAATCTAGTAGTTCTCGAGAACACAAAACTCGTGGCTTTGCGAAGTCATCCCGAAGATACTCGGCGTGGACGCGAATAGAGGCGGAGCTTCCAAGGGATGCTTACGGTTGGATCTCGTCCCTTCCTTCGAGTTACGCGAGGTAACAAGTAAATTAGTTTACGTTTCTGCAAAAATTTTAAATATATGATCATGTCTACACAAGATAAGGTTGCATGCTTAGATGTGTGGTTAAATAATTTGAGAAATTATTTATGCTAAACCTTCCGCTGCACGTAATTAATTTTAAAATTACGAACCCAGATCCATGTCAACATGCACTCGGTCCCAACAGTGGTATCAGAGCTGGTTAGTGTTCGACATAATCATATAATTATTTTGCGAAAAACTTTGTCATGATCTCAATTTTGGGAAAATTTTCAATTATGCAAACTTTTCAATTATGGTAAATTTTAGATTTAGGAATTTCAAAGTTTGGAAATCCTCATAAAATTTCACAAACTTTTGAAATATCCCTATTTCTGAAATTTTATGATAATTGTGAAAGCTTTCCATTTTTGGAAATTTCCTATTTTGGAAATTTTCCAATTTTGGAAATACGTAAGTTTTCTTTGTATCAGAAACTTACAATTATTCTGAAAATTTTATTTTTGGAAACATTCCATTTATGGAAAGCTCGCAATTTTGGACACTTTCTTTCGAGAAAGTCTAGACAAATTATGGAATATTAATTGGCATTTAAATTCATAATTGGAAATTAAATTATTTACAAAATTCTTTATTTTGGATTGAGCCTCGGGGAGCCGTCCAATTTAAAGTTAGTTGTTATAATTAAATTTCCTAAATTGAATTTAAATTGTCAAATGTGTAATTTGGATTGAGCCTCGGGGAGCCGTCCAAATTATATTATCAATAAATTCTTATTTTGGATTGAGCCTCGGGGAGCCGTCCAAATTGAGTTATTTATTGATATTAATTTTCCATAAATAAAATATGTGATCAAATCTTGGAAATTTTTGAGGTGATTCTCAAACGATAATTTCCTTATTTGATTTAAGAGGTCATGCGCTTACATATTATTGTCTCCAAAATTAATTAGGAAAATTGTTTCCTATAGAGTATATTTCCTTAAATAAGATTTTCATGAAGTCAAAGTCTTAAACATATTATTTCCGAAATTGATTATGACAATTTAGGAAATTGTTTCCCAAAACTATTCCTTGAATAAAGTATGAAATTGGAATTAGGAAATCTGGTTCCTAATTCAATTAATGAGACTTGATAAATTAAGTCACATACATACTTTATTAAGGAAATCGTTAGTACATGACATAATTATATGTCATGAATGTGCTTAAAAGAAAAGGATGAGACCCAAAACCCCTTACAAAATATTAAGACAAACACCTTCCATTAATATGGTTAGAACCGGAGTTTTGTTTCTCGTCTGGGTTGATGGACACATCCATGCCCGGCTTGAACCTCAACATGTTCAAACCATGGAATTAGTTTATGATTAATATAGTTGGAGTCAGAGGTCAATCCTTAGTTTTGGTTGTTGGACACATCCAAGCCTGACTAAACGGTTGAATGAGCTCCAACCATATTAAAACTATTTCTTGATTAATGGGTCAGCCTTAAGCTTGGAGCATCGATTTGTTATGCCACAACCAAGGTCGATGTAAAGAGAGGTGCAGTTGGGTGCTATGTATAATGTTGCATACTTGTTAATGAGTTAACAACCCAATGATTTATGCAAACATTCAATTAGTTGATAGTATAAAGTGGTAGTTACATATATGTGATATGTAATCGGTATAATTACCTACCTTCATAGCTAAGAATAACTTGATGGCCACAGCCATGGTTGTTCTTATCTATGGTTGGATATCAATCTATTTAGAGATGATCCTACGATCTCCCGAATTGATAAAAAGGGTTATTCAATTCGAAAAATAAATAGTATTTAATTAATGTATGTTGATGAATTCTTTATCATTCTTCTCACATAAGCTCAATTTGTATTTCTAGGATAATCACTTGATCATGTATTCTCCGAATTTGCGTTCCATTTTGGACACCAATAAGCTGACTGGGCCAAACTTCATGGACTGGCTTCGAAACCATAGTCCTCAAGGCAGAAAATCTTGCTTATGTCCTTGAAGATCAACTTCCCAACCGTCCTCCAGAAGATGCAACTCCAGACCAGTTAGTGGCCTATCAGAAACATGTGACCGATTCTGAACTTGCGAGTTGCATCATGCTAGCCGCTATGGTACCTGAGCTGCAAAAGCAGCATGAGCATATGGATGCTTATACCATCATCTTCCATCTTTATGAGTTATTTGACGAGCAGGCGAGATCCGAAAGGTTCGAGGTCTCCAGACTCCTCTTCACCTCTAAGATGCAGGAAGACACTTCTGTCTCACAGTTTGTGTTGAAGATGTTGGGGTACATTGAGCGACTGGCACACTCGATTTTGCAATGGATCACGAACTAAGTATTGACTAATTCTGCATTGTTTGCCCAAAAGTTACTCACAATTTGTGATGAACTATCGGATGAAAAGTGGAGACTACCATTCCTGAGTTGCTCAACCTGCTGAAGACTATAGAGCCTTCTGTGAAGCAGGATCAGAAGACGGTACTGTTAGTTGGTTCCTCGAAGAAAGGTTCTAAGAGGAAGGCCAAAGAACAGAATAAGGGAAAGAAGAAAAAGGCCAAAAAGACTGAAAAGACACCAAAAGGCACTTGCCATCACTGTGGCAAGGAGGGTCACTGGCGAAGAAACTGCAAGGTTTATCTTGAGTCCTTGAAGAAGAAGGCATCCGATGCCCCATCCTCTTCAGGTATCTTCGTTATTGAATGTCACTCTATTTCCTCAACCACCTGGGTACTTGATACTGGGTGTAGCTCACATATATGTAATGACATACAGGGGCTAAGGAATAGAAGAAGACTCGTCAAGGGAGAAGCGAATTTGCGAGTTGGAAATGGAGCAAAGATTACTGCTATTGCCATCGGAACATATTTGCTAAAGCTCCCTACTGGACTTGTCTTAGAATTGGATAATTGTTATTTTGTTCCTTCGTTAATAAAGAGCATTGTATCTATTTCATGCTTGAATGAAAAGGGTTATCATTTAACTTTTAGTAACAATTGTTGTTACATAACTTTAAATGATGTTCTTTATGGGACCGAAAACTTTGTGCAATGGTATCTACACGTTAGATTTATCCGGTGACGTTTTCAATATCGAAGTTAGCAACAAACGTGCTCGAATAGATAATCAAATAGACTCCTATACGTGGCATTGTCGTCTTGGCCATGTAAGTAAGAAACGCATGACCAAATTACACCGATGTGGAATTCTGGAATCATTTGAACCCGGTTCATTTGATACATGCGAATCATGCTTAAAAGGCAAGATGACCAAATTACCCTTTTCCGGAAAAGGTAAACCAGTGGGAGAATTGCTTGGTCTAATACATACTGATGTATGTGGACCAATGTCAACTCTTGCACAAGGAGGCTATAGCTACTTCATTACCTTTATCGATGATCACTCACGATTCGGGTATGTGTTCTTAATGAAACACAAATCTGAAGCTTTTGAGAAATTCAAAGAGTTCAGAAATGAAGTAGAGAAACAGCTTGGCAAAAGTATTAAGATACTTCGATCCGATCGGGGTGGTGAATACTTAAGTCAAGAGTTTCAAGATTATCTTAGGGACAATGGGATATTGTCTCAATGGACTCCGCCATATACACCATAGCATAATGGTGTATCTGAGAGGCGTAACCGAACCTTGATGGACATGGTTAGATCTATGATGAATCATGCAACTCTTCCAAAATCCTTTTGGGGCTATGCACTTAAGACAGCTGTTTACTTGCTAAACAGAGTCCCGACCAAGGTAGTCTCTATACTCCATATGAAACGTGGAATAGTAAGAAACCTCATTTAACTCACCTTGAAATATGGGGTTGTCCTGCTTATGTGAAGCGGACTGTATCAGACAAATTGGATGCTAAGTCTGATAAATGTCTATTTATTGGATACCCTAAGGAAACGAAAGGTTACCAATTCTATCATCCCTTGGAACAAAAAGTGTTTGTTTCAAGGCATGCTGTATTTCTAGAAAAAGAATTTCTTTTACAAGAAAACAGTGGGAGTAATTGAACTTGAAGAAGTTCAAGAAACTCCAATAGACATTACAGAGACACCTAGTCTAGACCCACAACAAATCATAATGATGAGCTATCAGTTGAACCTAAAACAAACCACCTCTTCGTAGGTCTGATAGGACGCAATATTCCAGAGAGATACGATTTCTCATAAGTGAATCGAACGACGTGTTACTCATTACGATGACGAACCTATCAGTTATGAAGATGTTCTGAAAATTCAGAAAGGGACAAATGGCTTGAAGCCATGAAGTCGGAAATGGATTCCATGTACGAAAATCAAGTATGGACTGGTTAACCCACCTGAAGGATTAAGCCCATAGGTGCAAGTGGGTTTTCAGAAGAAAACCACATGGAAGTAATGTTACCTTTAAGCTAGATAGTGGCAAAAGATATCGTCAGAAACAAGGAATTATTATGAGAAACCTATAGTACTATGCTATCCAGCTATGAATCGACCTAATAACCATCTGTATGATAGAACTAAATTCCAGAAGATACGGATTCTCTAAGTGAATGAACGAGTTACCATAAGCATGAGAACTATCAGTATGAAGATGTTCTGAAAAGTCAGAAAGGAAAATGCTTGAAGCCATGAAGTCGGAAATGGATTCATGTACGAAAACAAGTATGGACTTGGTAACCCACCTGAAGGATTAAGCCCATAGGTGCAAGTGGTTTCAAGAAGAAAACGACATGAAGGTAATTGTTACTTAAAGATAGTGGCAAAAGATATCCAGAACAAGGAATTGATTATGACGAAACTATTCGCCAGTAGCTATGCTTAAATCCATTCGGATGCTCCTAGCCATAGCAGCTCATTATGATTATGAGATATGGCAAATGGATGTGAAAACAGCTTTCCTTAATGGAAACCTGCTTGAGGATGTATACATGATACAACCTGAAGGTTTCACATCGGTTGATAAAACCAAAGTATGCAAGCTTCGACGATCCATATATGGACTAAAGCAAGCATCCAGGAGCTGGAACATCCGTTTTGATGAGACAATCAAAGAGTTTGATTTCTCACAAAATCCTGACGAACCTTGTGTGTACAAGAAGGTTAGTGGGAGTGCAGTCGTATTCCTAGTGTTATATGTCGATGACATATTACTTATAGGAAACGATATATCAGTCTTACAGTCAGTTAAAATTTGGTTGTCCAAAACTTTCTCCATGAAAGACCTGGGAGAAGCAACCTATATCCTTGGGATTAGAATCTATAGAGATAGATCAAAACGATTGCTTGGTCTTTCGCAGTCTACATATATAGACCGAGTGCTAAAAGGGTTTAGCATGTCGGAATCCAAGAAAGGTTACCTTCCCATCAAGCATGGGATCAACCTTTCGAAGTCTATGTGTCCGCGCACAGAAGACGAGAGGATTTGCATGAATAAGATTGCTTATGCATCCGTGATAGGATCTATCATGTATGCTATGTTATGTACTAGGCCCAATGTATCGTATGCTCTGAGCGTCACAAGCAGATGCCAGTCTGATCCAGGAATGGATCATTGGGCGGCTGTTAAGACAATCCTTAAGTACTTAAGAAGAACTAAGGATGTGTTCCTAATATATGGAGAAGGTGATATGATGATACGTGGGTATACAGATGTCATTTTCCAGACAGATAAGGATGACTCCAAATCTCAGTCCGGATACGTATTTATTTTAAATGGAGGTGCAATAAGTTGGAAGAGTTGCAAATAAGACACCGTAGCGGATTCTACCACGGAAGCGGAATATATTGCAGCTTCGGAAGCAGCAAAGGAAGCAGTCTGGATCAAGAAGTTTGTATCAGAACTTGGTGTGGTTCCAACCATTGATAAAGCAATACCGGTTTACTGCGACAACAATGGAGCTATAGCACAAGCAAAGGAACCAAGGTCTCATCAGCGATCCAAACATGTGCTTCGCCGCTATCATCTGATCAGAGAGATTATAAGTAGGAATGATATACAAATTGAGAAAATTCCCACTGAAAGGAATTTAGCGGATCCTTTAACTAAGGCATTGCCTCAAAGTAAGTTTGAGGGTCATGTTAGAGCCTGTGGTATTGGGTACCGTAACGATTGACATTAGGCCAAGTGGGAGTTTGTTAGTAATATGAGAGAAGTGTCCTAAGAAAATCACCTTATGACTGTAATCATTTATTTTAATAAATGAATATTCACTATTTGAGTATACATGTTGTGTATTTGATTGAGATCTTAAACTCATTTACTGAATGTCCGCAATACAATTCACAGCATGAGAGAATTTGTGATGAATTCACAACTAGTGATTATCTCTACATGTGCAATTGTGAAGTATTGAAATTGTCCCTAGTCGATGAATTGATAAATACGACACTATCAATTCTGTTGAGACTAGCATGGGTTATTCTCTAATCAGCTGATTCTCACTGGCTAGTGACATTG